>CM044002.1:32615043-33215043 GCA_024085815.1 Flaveria linearis
CCTAGCCAAGATCTGCCCTAGACTATGTTGTCTGAACCGGGTCCACGCTGGATTGTCAGACTTGGATACGGCGTTCCCCCGGAAACCGTACTGCCTCCACAAGGGTTATCCCTCTGGAGTAACAGCCGGATGAAAACCGGAGTCGAGCTCTGAGAATCGGCATCCGCAGCATTGGCTTACTACATTGAGCAATACAGCCTATCTCTGATTCTAGACTTCAACTCCACAATACATGGTCAAAGTCAAAAGTGTAACTTTAACAAAAGTTCTACTTCTACCTAAATTTTGGGTTTGTATATTTATAGTTATACCGGTTTATGCTTTTTAGGTCGTATAGTCCGGTGAACGCAAAACCAAGAAATAGAAAAGGTATAGCCGTATTGGAAGCTAATAAATAGAAGTAAAACAACACCAGCCGTTCAAAAAAAAAGTAAAACAACACCAATAAAAAAACCCATAAATAAACAAAAAGGCGTATAAAAGGGGTGGTGTCAAAGTAGCGCTTGAATCTTTAGTGGGGAAAAACAATAAAAAACCAATAAGAAAGTGCCTAAAAAGGACGGTGACACTCTTAAGCAAATGATAAACACAAACAAAGATATAAGCTTCTGAAACGCAAAACAAACGACATTAGTGTTTGGTATTTTAAAATACTTATTAGTAAATGAAACAAAAATGGGTTGACTAACGAGTAAGAAATGCTTGAAAGTATGGTTGAATATCAGAATTCGTTGCTCGATTAGTCATGGAAGTATGTTATATACTTTATAGTTTTAGTAAGTAACTAGTTTTAGACACTCATGTATTATACGAGTTAAGTAATTAGAAAGTTTGAACAATAATCAGTATATACTTGTAATTATTGAACCCAATTATTACATATGAAATATGGATATAAAGAAAATTTCTTCTAAACTTTGAAACCAACATCTATATACAATGATAATATCACCTATACAATGATAATATATATCATTTTGTTATTGTTTCTATTGTTAAAAATATTCAGAATCTAAATCTTTATCAGAAATATCAATTTAGTCGATTCTTTTTCGTTCTTCGTGGTGATATTCGATATTAATTAATTAACAATGACATCAGTCACATTTATATAACAAACAAAAACCAAAAAATATTGTCTAATATATTTAGATGTCGTTAAATATAAATTTTATTTCATATTATAAAATATTAATAAATGACAAGACTTTCCACAAATCTATACTTTCATAATCAGATGGCACACTAGCCAAATGAATTAAAAAATGATAAAATTAAACTCATACATGACATAAGACAATCATTACATTTTCATAAGTGATGGTGTAATATATAGCGTTGGTTTTTTAACAATCAAGCAATTTTTTCTCCACCAAAATCTGTTAAACTTAAAAACCTTTTGTTCAACATATTGGTTTGGCAACTCTTACTGTGAAATAACAAATAAGAGTTAATTACACAGATAGTCCTTGTGGTTTACTTAAAATAACAGGTTTGAGTATTAATTTTTCTGAGTAAGTTTGGAGCTCGTGCTTTCAACTTTGTAACGAGTTTGGGGCTCGTGCTTTCAACTTTGTAACGAGCTTGGGTGTTAATGCTAACTTTTGTTAAATTTTCTGTTAAATTTTCTGTTAAATTTGGATGAAATGACCAAACTACCCTTTTATAATGAAGGGGTCTTTATGTAATTGACTTTAATTTATTTCAAGGACCTTTTTTGTAATATGTATACTTGTGTAAAGAATGGGGAGTTTGGAGCTAAGGTAACAACCGACCACCACCACCGCTGGCCACCACATCGTCTTCGTCACCATCACATCGTCCCCTCCCTCCTCTATTCACCACTATTGCCTCAACCTAATATATACTTTTGTAAGAAATTGGGAGTTTGGAGCTAAGGTAACAACTGCCCACCACCACCACCACTGGCCACCACATCATCTTCGTCACCATCGCGTCGTCTCCCTCCCTCCTCTATTCTCCACTGTTGCTTCCACCTAATATATACGTGTCACAACCTTAGCTTCCGCTTCTTCTCCATCCCCTGTTCTACCACCATCATTGCCACTTAATCTCCAACCCCGTTCACCACTATCACTCCCCCAAGATCCACTTACACCATTAAAGTTGCAGAACAAAGCTCTAGATAACCTAATCAAAGACTTAGAGCTTCAAATTTCATGGGGTTTCATTTACATCGCATCAATAATAAGCATTATTTTGTAGTATACAAATGCTTACTTTCACTTCATCGTTATGACCTTCAAATCTACCATTAATAATCTCTAGAACTTTAATGAACAAAAATGAAACTGAGTTTTTTAGGGACCAAAGTAGTTTAGGGTGGTGGTGAACGGTTGTTTAGGGTTGTGGGGATTTGTCCATTGGGAGACAATAGTACAGTTGTGGTAAGAAGAAAGAGAATGGCAAAGGCGGAGGCGTGGTGGTGCTGTCGAAGAAGGGGAAGGGTGACTAGGGTTATGACGGTGAGAGGGGGAAGATTGTTTTTAATTTTTAATTTAATGTTTTATATAACATACAGAAATAGTCCCTCATCAAATTTAATTTACATAACTAGCACATCAAATGTCAAAAGACAAAAATACCCTTGAACCTAATAGAAATACTAACGAAAGTTAGTCTTAAAACCCAACTTGTTGTGAAATTAAAATCACAGGCCCCAAACTTGTTACTTGGAAAAATTAGTACCCAAACATGTTATTTTGAGTAAACCACAAGGACTATTTGTGTAATTAACTCTAAAAATAATAATAAAAACCTGTTCTAATATGTAATTTTGGCAAGTATGAAAAAAATGAAATAAGTTTTTTATTTAGATGTTACTTTTCAAGTAATATAATTTGTAATGATAAAATTGTTACTTAAATTTTAAATATACCTACTCGTCAAGTAAAATTATTTCAATTGATAATGTGTTGAAAACAAATGTTTCAAGATGGAATAAAACGAAATAAACTATTTGAATACTTTATGCTATAATAATATGACAAAATAACGTTGTGATTCAATAAATCATAACATATTTTAGATCTTTGAATATGTAAAAAAATATGATTGAAATTTTTTTAATTGGAAATTTTTTCTACTTATAAAATTATTGTAATGTAAAATTCAAATATATATGATTCAACAATTTAATTGATGATAAACAAAAAATTTAATAAAAAATAATGTAGATAAAAACTTAAACGAACTTTTAATTTAGTTATCTAAAATATTAAAGTTGATTAAAATTAAAAATTAATGTAGTTACCTAAAATGAAGTAAAAAGTAACAAAAGTATTAATTATTTGTCTAAAATTGATGATTAGTCTGGGCGAAAAAATAAAAGGGAAGAGACATGATATGATGACACGTGTTATTTTTTTTATTTTTTTATTAGAATAGTAAGTAAGATAAGATAAGATTTGATGATATAATCTTATCACCAACTTGGTTGTTTAGATGCCCTAGTGGGTTTAGGAAAAGTACGTTATACATTATACAAAGCTCTTATAAGTTGATTTAGTATTACCTGTCATGTCCTTTATCAAAACAACAATTCAATTAACGATGAAGATTGACTCAGGCGAGACTGACTCAACAAGAGAAATACAATTGCTATTAAATCAGAGATCGATTTCAACTTGAATTGTAAAAATCAATCGCATATCAAACCGATAATAGTTAATCTAATGCTCACAAACACACTATTCATATCTAATGTCTTTATATTACGATGAAAAGAAATTATTATAATCCTCTCAAAGCATTTCAAAAGCTACATTGATCTTTAAAATGAGTGGTTTAATTCTTGATAATTTCCTTGAAATTCATCATTTATGTTCTTGAAGTTGACATCTTAAGCCCTAACGAAAAGTGCACATGTCCAATTTGATTATGTTGAAAAGAGAGATTCAAATTTGTAGTTAAGAAGATGATCCAAATTTGTTTATCTTAACAAAAAGATTAGTATCTAAGGAGCTGATGTGCTATGTTCAAAGTATCGTTTTGACATGACATGTTTAACACGACCACAACACATTTAGTTTAATGTATCATTTATTAGAGTACCGATACGGACATATTTAAAAATCGGATTTTATGACAAAACACGCTTAACATGATTGATATAGCTATCTCAACAACACAAATGACAAAACACAACTCCTTTAACATGATTAACTATATGTAGAATGACATGATATGTTTAATACAAAAAATATTAAAATTAATATAAGAAGCCAAGAAGGTAGGAATTGTAAGTTTGGGGTGGGATTTCAAATAGGAGACTATGTTATTACGAAAAATTTGGTTCTTACACTTGTCATGTCAATATGTTAACTCATTTAACACGATTGGTTAAACATGTTGTGTGTTATAAACGGGTTATGAGAGTTGAACCCGTCTAAACATGTTTCTAATCATGCCAACACATTTATGACATGAACCCTCTACCCTGAACCCTAACTTGTTTGTCATCACGTAATGTCAAGTCACATCAAGTATCAGGTTATGTGCTCAATGTAGAGACCATTAATTTGACGGTTACCAATGCAGTTTAAAGCATATTAACTTGGTTGTTTTATTGTGATCGTATCATATGCTTTAAAAGTTGTACACTAAGTTATCCCTTAGTCAATTAAGTTTTAAGTGTTGGATGGTATCCATTAATTGTTGTATAATATGCACAAAAGGTTGTACATTTGTTTTTTTCCTTTTAACCTTTGTTTTTAAACCCTATACTTTTACATAATTCACAATTTAACATTTATAACCTTTTACTTTCAACTTTAGTCCTCAATATTTTCATATTTACAAATTTTACGATTTACGATCTAAATTTTGAGAGTTAATACGTCGTAACATGCATTTGTGGGTCAACATTGTTATGCTTATTTTTTCCCATTTAACATACCCGTCGTAACATGCTGTCCTAGATCGACTTGCTTATTGGTTTTAACGTTTTACGTGTCATGTGCGTGGTTTAACGTTTTTACGTCTACTTTCCGCTTAGTTTTATTTTTTTGTTTTTATTTCTTTTTTTGTTTTTATTTCTTTTTTAATACGAACTTTTTGGGTGTTGATGGTCACTGATAGTGTGTAACATTTGTGCTACTTGATATGGTTTTATGACCCTACCGCAACGCGAGGGGCTTAATACTAGTTTTTTAAACAGCCACTCGAGGCCTCGACTCCGAGAACTCACCTGACCCGGTTACCCGAGCAGGTGTACCCCACCTATGGTGGGGCGTCTCCAAGAGGCCTAACCGAAACCGGACCTAAGATCACCAGTCCAAGGAGGAAACCGCTGCCCGAATGCCCACCACGAAAAAACCCCTTGGGATCCAGATTCGAACCTGTGACCTTTGGCCACAAACTGAACCCTTTACTTTTCCAAATACCATTAAGCTAGAAGCTCTTTGACGCTTAATACTAGTTTGCAGTAAAATATTAAAACATGGAGTCATAATATAAGTTTGTTAACAGAGCTTCTAAACTCCTATACTTTTTACTATTAAAAAGTCTGTGTTATGAATAAAATAGTTATGTTTCATGCTGTTTAAATTACTAACATTCTTTTCAACTTTTAGTAATTATGATATTAAAATTAAGATAAAATTCGTTTTCTTAATGGCAATACCTGATTTTAAAGCCCCCTAAGCTACAGATAATCCAAGTTTTACTTCTATAGTTCAATAGTAAATTTAAGCAAATTGGATTTTAATAATTCAAACTATTACCGATTGTCCAAGAATAATCCATACTATCAAATTAGTCGATAATAATTCCAACTTTCAGTTTTGCTACCAATGAGAATCCTAGTAACATAATTTTTATTGATTTATACTTGATTTCGCTCCTTTTTCATTACATTCCATTGTGCGTCTTCCTATTTCATTCACAATCATCATCGTGAGTAAAATAAAGAAATGTAAACAAATAAATAATATTCTACTAAGATTGCTCTTAACAACATAAATAAAAGTTGGATTATTATCGACTAATTTGATAGTATGGATTATTATCGATCAATATGTCATAGTTTGGATTATTAAAACCTAATTTATCTTAAATTTAAGATAATATCTAGGGTAAATTACAGATATCATCCTTTAACTATATCAAAAATTACAAATCTTGTTATTAAATTTTCATAAGTACATTGATTGTTTTTTTTTTTTTTGAAAATTTATAATGCTTTATGTACTTTACACTAACAAAATTAACTATTTATGTTAATTCTTTGTAAATGATAATTTTGTCCTTACACATTTCACTACAACCAAATAACGTTAATGCAACTTTAGTAATATATTATATTAGTTCTTTGAAAAAGTTACATTAAATCTTTAAAGTTACATTAGTTTAACGCAATCTTTTTACAAAATGTTGGTGAAGTTGCTTTATATATAAAGCAAACTTTTTGTTAGATAATACAAACTTTTTGTTAGATAATACAATAACTTTCTTTGCAAATACAATCTTTTAGTTAGATAATGCAATTTTTTCGAAAGGTTGCTTAAAAAGGTTGCATTAGTCTTCTTTTTATAAAAGTGCTTCATCTTTTAAAATATAAGGGCAAAAGAGTCATTTTTTTAAAAAAACTAACAAAAAAAAACTTGACTTTAGTTAGTCAAGAAAAGAGCTTAGAGTAAATTACAATTTGCATCCCTGATATTTACGCATATTAACTACTTGCATCTCTGTGGTTTCAAAACCATCATTTACCCCCCTAACGTTTCACTTTTGTATCCATTTGTATTCAAAATCCTAACACAATTAAAATATTTTGTTAGCTATTTGTGAAAAAGACTAAATTGCCTTTTAAGAATAGAAAATATAAAAAAATTGCCCTTTAAGACATATTGGAGATTGTGGTGTTGTAGCGAGAGTTGTAGAGGGCAACAATGGTATCTTTTGATGAATGACTCAAGGCGACAACATGCCGTGAAAGATAAACTCCTAAATTTTAGTTTTAGTTTGTGAAACTATTTTTTTTGTGTTGCTAGTTTGTAGTTGGAAGGGATAAACGGTGTTCTTTGGAAGCTTAAGTTAATAATAATGGCGTTCTTGTATTTAATAGTAACTGAGTGTCCTACGATCCTATTGTATGTGGTGTTATCTGTATCACGTTATAGCTAGTTGTAGCAAATGAGTTCTTTCGATCCTAGATTTGTAGAACCATTCTACTACAATAACATCACCCCCTTCTTAATAGTGACCTTGTCCTTAATGTGTAAACTTTAAAACTATCTCAAATGATTGCATTGATTCTATGAAGAAATATTCTAGGATCTCATGCTATCCTTTGTATTTATTTCTTTCAGTAATAATATACAATAGAAGAGTCCTGTAAAGCCCGTATTACGAATGACTTCTAGTTTGTAATGCTCTATCATTATCGCCAATTAGTTACCATATAATTCTACAATTAAATCATCAATGGTGGTCATTATTCGAATATTAATGTGTATTATTAGTATGATGATCTCAACTTTTCGATGGTGTGATATTCTTGCTCCTTGGTAATCATACAATTAACTAATCTTGGTGGAGAAGATAAATAGAAATTAACTAACATATCAATACTTATTGACAAAAAATAAGATAGCATCATGTAAAAGAACAATAAGGATATGTTGAATCTGTAGATGAGGAACCTACACACCTGGGTGGAGAAGATAAATAAGGTTTTGGAGGAAGTTCCAATGATTCTAAGTCCCCTTCTAACATTTCCAACACTTTTGTGATTGTCGGTCGGCTCAAGGGATTCGTTTGTATGCACCACAAGCCCACAATAATCATCTTCCTTGCAATCTTATTGTCTTCATCGGTCACAATCTCGTGCAGTCCAAGTTGTTCTTCATGTAATTCGATCTTCTTATATATCCAGTGAGGAAAGTAGATCTCACTTGTATGATCAACTCCAACCTTGATGTTTTTTCTCCCTCCAACCATTTCAAGAACCATCATCCCATAACTATAAACATCTGATTTGTGAGAAACTTCTCCAAAATTCCTAGAAAATAGTTCAGGAGCAATATAACCGGGTGTTCCTCTCGTATGGGAGATGGATACCTTACTTTCTTTCTCATGGAATAACTTAGCCAACCCAAAGTCGGATATCTTAGGACAAAAATCGTTATCCAATAGAATATTATGTGGCTTTATGTCAAAATGTAATATCCGTGTGCTACAACCCCTGTGCAAGTATTCTAGACCTCGACCAATCCCAATTGCAATTTGGTGCAACTTTTCCCACCCAAGTTGACTAGTACTTGAAGGACCACGACTATATATGAACCTCTCGAGGGAACCATTAGGCATGAATTCATAAATCAAAGCTTTTCGATGACCCTCCAAACAAAATCCCAGTAGACTTACAATATTAACATGGGAAGTTCTGCCAACACTAGCAACTTCATTAATGAAATCTTCCCCATCACCTTTTACTTCACTTAAAATTTTCACTGCTACTGGGTTTTGGTTTTTTAGCACCCCTTTATACACGACACCGAATCCACCTTGGCCTAGTTGTACTTTAAATGAGTTAGTCATCTTCTCGACCTGCGAGTAAGAGTACCTTTTTGGAGCTAGGAACTCTTGATTCTTTAGAAACATTTCAACTTTCAGGTTTGGAGACTTGTTCTTTGATGAGACATAGGAAAAAGGGTTGCTCTTACAGTGCCGCCAGATTATGAAGATGGCAAAAGATAGCATGAGCATTGAGGGTAAACCAGCGATCACTAGAACAATAAATTCAACACATTCAGGTTCAATTCTTACATGTATGGGTGTGAATGCAATCATGTATATCCAATAATAATGCATAGGAGATCATTTACGTAGAATCTTAATCGGTTTGAGTTCTCTGTCTTGGTTTTCTGCAACAACCAAATAATAAAAGATAAGTTATATATTATGTGACAGAAATAAATTTAAGACACATTAGTTTTATCAACTCTGGTGTGTGTATTTATAGGTTCGCAGATGGAACTTACCCAGATTTGAAGTTGGTGTTGGTTCTGGTCTTGGTTTTTCTGCAGCAACCATATGGCAAAAGTAAATATTATTGGGCAAGAAAAAAAAATTTGGAGCATGTTAGGCGTGTAGCAACAATAAGTTAAAAATAAGGGAAGACGGAAAAGGAGAAAAGAAGTTGTAAATACCCTTTATGGCATCTGAACACTCAACATCATGTCCATTTTTAGTATCACACCGGCGGCCTTTCTTGTAACAGTCGACACAGGATGATGACAGTTTAAAGATAATAGAAGGAGTAGAGGAGATAAGAGAAAATATGTTGGTTTCATCAAGTCCTTGATTAGTTGGCCATTTCACCGGTAGGTGGAGTACTTGACATGTACGTGGGAGATCACTTGGAATACTTCCATTCAAGTAGTTATAGTAGAAATTGTGATCTTTGCATATGTTGTAGCTATTGTATTTATGTGGGTGAAAATAAGTGAGATTCTTTGTGCATTTGAAGAGAGTAATGTTGGAATATATTGAAATGGAATACAAAAGAGGGCTTGGACTTGGAAAAGTGAAATTATTCATAAGAGCTTCACAGCTATTCTTTTTCACAAGATCCTCAAGTGTTTTGTTGTGGATGACTATATTAAAAGAACTTCGATTAGAATCATGCTCAGAATCATACTTGCCAACAATTGGATATGGTCGTCCTCCAATTTGAATCTCCCAATCTTTCGAAGTACAAATGACCTTGATCAACCCACATCGCGTGTCTGTTACATTGTAAAACGGGTACTTGAACGGACCCAAACCCCGGCAGCTGAAGCTTTCAGGACAGACTGCAGGCGTAGAAATGTTATCGGTTATTGCAGAGTGAGAAGAGAGAATAAGAGACATGAAACAGAATACGATAATCATTTCAAACAACTATCTAATCTAAGTAATATATGTTTATATTTGAGTGTTTTTATTGGAAGGCAAAAGCAGTGTATAAGCGTTGTCTCTTGTGCAATTAGTTCTATCCTCATTGATCAACCCCATCAATAATACACTCTTCCAGACTAGTCTTCTCTCCCCTCATTCTTAACTCCTTTCAAACGCCAAAAAGACTCCAACTTTCAAATTATTTTTGTCATTTTCTTCCTCTTCTTTTGTCAAGATAGATGGACTGGGTTTGTGTTTGTTTTTTACATATTATATGGTTTGATATAACTAATAATAGTAAACTGTTAGGTTTGGTTTGCTTTGCTAGAATTAGGATTTGTATATTTCATTTAAGTTTTATAATTATATTTTCCAACTTATTAAAATCTTAAATAAGATTGAATATTCTACAAACAAGCTCGTAAAAACATTATAAAACTACCATCATGACATCAACCTCATCTGGTGACAACGACTTCCATATGACATGCCAAAGGCGGTTTTTTAGTTTAAACAATTTGTAGGTTTTATAGTTTTAAATAGTCTAGGTATCTCTTGAGAAGAGTTATAAGTGAGTGATGGCTTTTAACTCGTATCAATATTTACTCTTAACTCGTTTTAAGTAAGTACAAGTAAACTAAATAAGTTAATAATACTACAATTTTGAACGTATTTTGTTGTTTATATCTTCTACCACTGTGTTTTTTGTGAAGGTTAAAAACCGAGCAAACATGGTCAATCGTCTCCTTTGCAATTTTCTCCTTATTGACCAGCCCTATCAATACACTCTTTTAGTTTTCTCCTCCATTCATTTCTAATCCCTTTCAAACGTCAAAACGATATTTAGAAAGTTTCATGTGGTTTATATCTCCCATCCTATTACCTCACCTATAGTAGTACCTCTCAAGTTGAGATCATTTATCCTATGGTCCAATTTGGAGGCTAATGATATTATTATTCTAACATCTAGGCAAAATTTGCATCACCTTAATATTATGTTTGGGCGTTTTGTTCGTACATAATAGGAAAACTCCATGATTAAACATGTTTGGAAAGTTTTTATCCAGACTACTAGAAATAAATATAGTTGAAAATCTCATATCAACTTTTTAAATCAATTTTGTAACTCCATATTACATTTGGAGAACCGAATATGTTGCACCACATACAAATACTAAACTTATAATATTTTGGATTTTCAGATTGAAAATTTGATTCAGTTTTTCTTGTTTTTAATATTATCATTTATTATTTAAAGAGATTGTTTTGTTTAGCTAAGATTTATATGTTTACTAAACTGCTATAGTTTTGTTTTACAGTATATTAATTATAAGATCATGTGTGATGAGACGTTAAGCCCATACATAACCCCAGATAATGTCTCCACTACCATTACGGTGGGACGTTATGTTTAAAGAAAACCCCACCAATTGTTATTATAATAGCGTCACAAATCATCAAATCCTTAATGATGAAGGAGCATCATAGAAGATTTAGTTATTACGCTTATTTTTATTTATAATGCTCATGTTGAGATGTGTGGATAGAAAAACCCATTAGGATGTCTCTTTAAAACACAAGTTGGTAAAAATGAATGAAAATATTACACGTATGTGCATGTTGGGTCAAATAACGAAGAAAAGGAACCAGGTCAAATAATGTCTTTTTTTGGATTTTGATTGTAGCAAATAAAACTTGTGAACTTCACATGAATATTATAAGCAATCCTTCTAGAATGAAGTTTGTAATATCCTCTAGTAGATTTGGTTCTTGTTAGAAAAACCTATGAATTCATGACTCAAGTTATTTCCCTCATATTAAAGTTGGTTTATGGGTGTTCAAAATGCAATTAAGGATTTCATTACCCATCAATGGAACTCGATTCAACAGATATTATTTTTGTGAGAACTCTCAAATTAAAGAAGTTGTTGAATGAATCTCTAATTGAAGAACCAAATTGGTTCGAATCAACTACTACCCAGGTAACAGCTCATTTCAATTCATGTAACTTGAAAAGGATACAGATGATCTGTTGCATACTGGCCTAATGATTACTCATGAATTCGAATGCATTCTTAAACTGCACATGACCGGCTCGATAAAATGCCACAATGAAGTTCAACATTGCTATTGATCGAAGAGAACAATTTTGGAGTTGTTTCGGTAGCTCATGAGATGATGAATAAGTGGTTTCCTTATTTGAATTGATCAAATGGTTGAACACAAATATGATTCAACTTGCGTTTCATAGAAACACCAATAGGAAAATAGAAAAAAGTTTTTATTTGTTTACACTCCAATAACTCTTCATTTGGTTATAGTAAAGTTATAAAATATACATTAGGTGCCCCCAAAGGGGGTGTCCCAGCGGTAGTAAAAAGGTGAGGGTTATAAGGAATGACTCCACAAATTAAGTCACTACCTAATCCTAGCCTACTTATAATTGAAGATATCAATGTGATTATTTAGTCTACTTTAGATCCGTGGAATTAGCCTTTTAATCATCTATTTCCATGTTGTATATTGTCTATAAATTCACTGTAGAATTCACAGTTCAAATATCAATAAAACTATTTTCCATCTTCAACCTCTTTATGGTATCAAGAGCCTAAAAGCTCCCTTGAGCCCTTCTTCATCGATCCTTTTTTTTTTCAGCCAACATCCATGGCTAACACTTCTGCAACCATCATCGCCCTTGCTACTCACACTCACTTCCCAATTCAACTCACATCAGACAACTTCTTGTCCTGGCGCAAGCAAGTTCTCTCGACCCTAACTGGTCTCGAACTGGAGCAATATGTTGATGGCCTCACAAAACCACCTCCGAAGACTATGGATGGAAAACCGAATCCGGCGTATCGACTTTGGTTTCGTCAAGACCAGATCCTTCTTGGTGCACTTCTTGGCAGTTGCTCGGCTACAATCCTACCGATTGTCTCCTCCGCCGAAACCTCTCGACAGCTCTTCTCCCGGTTAACCGACAGTTACGTCGGCGTTTCACGCTCCCGGATTATTTCTCTCCGGTCCAAACTCGCAACCAACACCAAAGGAAACAAACCGATTGCCACTTATCTCTACGAAATGAAGGCAATTGCTGATGAACTTGCCCTAGCGCAGAAGCCCGTCGACGATGATGACCTCGTGGTTCATATTATCACTCACCTTGGGGAGGATTACAAGCCCATTGTTGTTGCTCTCAAGATGCGAGAAACTTCCACTACCTTTCATGACCTATTTGAGAAACTTGTGGATCATGAGAAATCTCTACATGACTCCTCCACTCCTGCCCTAATTACCACCGTGAATAATACCCAGCGCCAACATGGTTCAAGGCCCATATCTAGTGCTAACCCCAACAATAGGCCCAACCAATCTGGCCCAAGACCAAACCGATACCCATCTACTCATAGCAGCCCCCAGACCAATTTTCGTACTAATCGTACTAATCTTTTTTGTCAATTTTGCAGCATTCCAGGTCACGACACAAAAGATTTTCGCAAGTTTGCACGGTTTTTACAAAACAATAATCTTGCTCTTGCGACATCATCAACAAGCCCGACCATCAACTCTTACATGGCAAGCTCGTCACAACACCCATCCACACCAATATTTGACACTGGGGCATCTAGTCATGTCATATCCGACCATGCATCTTTGCACCATCTCTCAGAATATGGGGGGGCCCGATGAGATCATCCTAGGAAATGGTAATACTCTTCGAATTTCTCATATCGGTCAATCATCTATTTCCACTCCTTTTCGCTCTTTACATCTAGACGATGTTTTGCTTGTTCTTAAATTACGCAATAATCTTATCTCAGTTGCAAAACTTTGCAAGACTAATCATGTTTCGGTTGAATTTTTTCCTCTTCATTTTTTTGTCAAGGATCTTCGCACGGTGGCGCGACTCATGCAGGGTGTGAACATCAATGATGTATATTATGCATCTCCAACGTACCACACTTCTCTCACACAACTCAACTCAACCAAACAGACATCCGGATCACTTCTTTCATGGCACCACAAACTTGGGCATCCCTCCATCAAAATTCTAAAACTTTTACTCAATAATCTAGGATTTGATTATAATAAAATGTCCAGTGCTTTATTTCATTGTATCGCGTGCTCTTTAAATAAAAGTTATAAATTACCGTTTGGTGAAAATTCATTCAAGGTCTCCAAACCCCTTGAGCTTGTCTACTCGGATGTTTGGGGTCCGGTTCAACCCTCTAACGATGGCTATGCTTACTATGTCATATTTGTTGATTTTTATTCTAGATATACATGGTTATATCCAATGAAAAGAAAATCCGATGTCTCCATTTTATTTCCCCAATTCAAGTCACTCGTTGAAAAATTCTTTCACACACCACTTATCTCTCTTTTTTCAGACAATGGTAGTGAATACATTGGCCTTCTTCCCTACCTTCAAAAAAATGGCATCTCTCATTTCACCACTCCCCCACATACCCCCGAGCAAAATGGTGTGGCCGAACGACGCCACCGTCATATAGTTGAAACTGGGTTGTCTCTCTTACAACATGCCAACTTGCCAACTTGCCACTCACCTTTTGGTCACATGCTTTCCAAACCGCCGTCTATCTCATCAACCATCTCCCTACAAAAATCTTAGATTTTAAATCACCCTATGAAAAATTATACCGCACCCCACCCAAATACATCAAACTCAAACCTTTTGGTTGCTTATGCTTCCCATGGTTGCGTCCTTATGCGCCATCAAAGCTTCATCCTCGATCTATATCATGCCTTTTTCTCGGTTACTCCTCCTTAAAATCAGCTTACAAGTGTTATGACCCCACCTCTCACCGCCTCTACCACTCGCGTCATGTAGAATTCATTGACCATATCTTTCCTTTTTCTATAAATGGCACCACTCCAATCAAATTACCCAATCTAGATAACTTTATCCCCACGCCTCCCTCTCGTTCCACCTCTTTATACAACCCTCCAAATCCATCTTCCGTTTCCTCTCCTACAACACATGAATCTCATAATCATCCCCCTCCTCCCACTTCCGCTCAAACTACTCACCAAAACCCATATCCTAATGACCACCCCACAAATACCTCCTAATCTTCGTCCATACCTACTACCGATACACCAATACCCTCACTCCCTTCATCTCCGAACCATGCTACTATTCCTACATCCGACACCACTGCCTTTATCCCTTCCCCCTCTCAGAATCCCACTCCCACTTCTGCCCCTAATAACACTTCTACTACCAACCCAACTTCCACTCCCAGTCCCAATCCCACTCCCAATCCCAATCCCACTCCCACTCGTCCCCAGCGTAATCGCAAACCCAACTCAAAATATTACAACCCCAACCTTGTAAATACCATTACACTTCATCCTCTACCACCCACCCTTGAACCCACCACCCATATTCAAGCCGCCAAAAGCCCACAGTGGTGTAATGCCATGGACTCGGAATTCAATGCCCTTCTAAAAAATCAAACGTGGGAACTTGTTCCAGCAAACTCTCACACACCAATAGGATGCAAATAGGTCTTTCGCATCAAACGCAATCTTAATGGCTCCATTGCTAAATATAAAGCTCGTCTTGTTGCCAAAGGCTTTCTCCAACAACATGGAAAATATTACTTTGACACATTCAGCCCAGTCACTAAACCTATCACCATTCGAACCATTCTCTCCATTGCTCTCTCGAAGAATTGGCCATTAAGACAACTTGATGTCAACAATGCCTTCCTTCATGGTACTCTTCATGAGGATGTTTTCATGACCCAACCTCCGTTCTACATCAATCCTTAATTTCCTCATCACCTCTGCAAACTCAAAAAATCTCTCTATGGTTTAAAACAAGCCCCTCGCGCTTGGTACAATGAGCTCACGAGTTTTCTTCTTCGCTTTGGATTTCGTAAATCCTTAGCCGATGCCTCCTTGTTTATCTACCACCATTCACAAGTCACTTGCTACTTCATGGTCTATGTGGATGACATTGTCCTTACTGGAAATGACACTTCGTTTCTTAACCGCTTCATTGATGCCTTAAGCAACACTTTTTCCATTAAAGACCTTGGCATGCTCCACCACTTCCTCGGTATTGAAGTCATTCCCACACCCTCGGGACTTTTCCTTTCTCAACATCAGTACATCCAAGATATTCTTCAATAATTTCACATGGATGGCGTAAAAGATGTCATTACTCCGCTTAGTGCCACTAACCATCTGTCCGCCAACGACTCCTCTCCTTCTGTTGATGCCACCCCTTATCGAAAACTTGTTGGGTCCCTCCAATACCTTGCCTTTACTCGTCCCGATATCTCTTTTGCCATTAACAAGCTTTCTCAGTTCATGCATAATCCACGCCAAACTCACTGGCAATCTCTTAAACGGGTTCTTCGTTACTTAAAGGGTTTCATCATGGTCTCTTTCTAAATCGTAATTCCTCTCTCAATCTCTCGGCTTTCTCAGATTCTGATTGGGGAGGTGTACATGATCAAGGTCGGTCAACCACCGCATACATTATTTACCTTGGCACAAACATCATTTCATGGAAATCTTCTCATCAAAAATCTGTTTCCCGCTCCTCTACAGAAGCTAAGTACAAGGCCCTAGCTAATGCCTCTGCCGAACTAATTTGGACCAAGCACTTATTACAGGAACTAGGCATTCCTATATCTCAATCACCAACATTATTTTGTGACAATACAGGTGCAACATATCTATGTGCCAACCCTGTTTACCATTCACGTATGAAGCATATCGCACTTGATTATCACTTTGTTCGAGAACAAGTCACAGCCGACAAACTACGTGTCTTACACATCAGCTCTCAAGATCAACTTGCGTACATGCTCACCAAACCACTGCCAAGAGCTCCCTTTCTTCGTAATCGGTCCAAGATCAGAGTCTCCGACGGATCCTCCATCTTGCGGGGGCGTATAAGGAATGACTCCACAAATTAAGTCACTACCTAATCCTAGCCTACTTATAATTGGAAGATATCAATGTGATTATTTAGTCTACTTTAGATCCGTGGAATTAGCCTTTTAATCATCTATTTCCATGTTGTATATTGTCTATAAATTCACTGTAGAATTCACTGTTCAAATATCAATAAAACTATTTTCCATCTTCAACCTCTTTAAGGGTTAGAATCTTGGGAGCGTTGTTCAAGAAAAAAATATTGTTAAGTTTATAAAGTATATATCTTTATCTCAAGTAAATATACTTTGTTTTTCTTGTTTTTTGAATGGTGTTGCAGTACTGTTGGTGATGAACCATTGAGTCGCTGTGGAGAATTCTATAACTGTGACACATTATGACCGTTTTCAGGTAAAAGATTATGTTATCTTATAGTGTATAGACAATCTTTTGTTATGTGCTTATGTTATTTGTTGGACATTGTATGCGTCCCAAAACTAGAATACATGAGGCCAAAGATGATACTCAATAGTGGATCTAACTATTAAGTATCTTTTGTACTAATGGAAGGAAAGTATGATATGCCGGCTAAAAGTAGATTTGTGCTCTGGAATGGCTACTTCCATAAACTTTAAAAAAAACAAGCAAACTAGGCTCTAATATCATGCTTGTTCACCATGTATTTTCATATTGATACAATCTTCATTGACCATCTATCTCCATTACTGCTTAGCATAGTTGATGCACTGTTATTGCTTTGCCATTCACTAGTGATGGAGACTGGAGAGGGTAGGAAATCTTTCAACAAGATCACTGCATCATTGATTTCTGACAAAAGCAGCACATTCACGGTTTGCAAGTCTCTGGTACTATCATGAGCGTCTATTCCTCCCATGGATTGAATATTAATCAACACATCCATCACCTCATTCATTGTAGGTCTCATCTCTGATTCATATTGTAAACACTGAAAAGCCAGTTCTGCTACTGATGTGATCATGTTCTTGATTTCAGGATTTGTATCAGATACTAAAACCGGGTCGATGAGTTGATCAATCGCACATCTTTGGATCCTGTTTAAAGCGAAGTTAGCCAAACTAATCTCATTTTGAGACCTGTTTAAATCAACAGCCATCATTGATGATATTAGCTCAATCAAAACCACCCCAAAGCTGTAAACATCGCTCTTATCTGTTAGTTGGTAGCGTTGGTGATATTGTGGATCCACGTATCCAGATGTTCCCTGAGGAGCTGTTGAGACATGAGTGACATTATTCGGTATGAGCCTTGAGAGACCAAAATCTGCTACTTTGACACGAAAATTATGATCAAGAAGAATGTTATTAGTCTTTACATCTCGGTGTATGATTTCAGTGGCGTGAAGGTACACTAGAGCACTAGCGGTTTCAATGGCAATGTTCAACCGTATGGGCCATGTTAGCAGGTTTGGATTTGCTTGTTCCCCATGGAGGTGATCGGCCACAGTACGATTGGGTACATATAGAGGTGCACAAACCGGTTTTTTTTAACCGAGTTTGGGTTAGAACCGGTTCGGGTTGGGTCAACGCTATCGGGCCCGGTTTTTTACCAAGAACCGGTTCGGGTCGGAACCGGTTTTCAAGCCCGGAAAACCCAACCCGGTTGGAACCGGTCCGGGTTGGAACCGAACCGGGTCGGGTCTAAGAACCGGTTTGGAAAAACCGGTTATTAATTTTTTTTTAAAATACTATTTAAATTTTATACAATTTAATTATAAATTTTGATTAATTAAAAAATATTAGAGTAGATTAATTAAACACAATAGTAAAGTAAACAATAAAATTCATAATACGAATAAAAATTACATAATTCATAAGCGAGTTTTTCTAAAGAAAACAATAAAAATTACATTAATTTATAAAAGTAAACAATTAATTCATTACGAAAAATAAACAATAAAAATTACATTAAAATTAAAGCAAAGAAAACAAAATATCCATATTACGAATACAAATTTTTCTAATTTAATCGTCTTCGTCGGTTTGTGTGCCAATGCGTTGAGACAAATCATAAGCGAGTTCTTCGTCGGAGAGCGGTGAGGATCATCCGGTTTGTACCTCTTGTTCGTGTATTTCTTCTTCAATTGGTGTTTCTTCTTCAAGGTTTGATTTATGTTGTCTTCGTTCGGCCGCATCTAAGTGGTCTTTTAAACAAATACACATCTCTAGCGATGTTGGAGTTAGCCTTGTTCTTCTTATCGATAAAACCCTGCCACTAACAGAAAATACAGACTCCGAAGCTACCGTGGAAGCTTGGACGGTTAGTAAATCACGAGCCATGGCGGCTAGGACCGGAAATTGTGATTCCTTTCCTTTCCACCATGTCAGAATATCAAACTTCAAGAATTCATCGGGAGTCATAGTAGCTAAAAAATCGGTTCCCATATACCTCCCGAGTTCGCTACTTGGGGCGTTACCCCTCTGACGTTTACTGTTTTCATTTCTCAAATTATTATATAAATTAATTATCGGGTCTCTACTTGAGCTCGACGAACTCGATTCCACGTTCGATGGTCGGTGGTGTTTGATGTTGCACCATATTTTTCAACATAAACATTAAATAATTTTTTAAAAATTTCATTAAATGTTTGTTTTGCATTAACATTAAAAAAATGGATATTTGTCATGTAAATCTAAATCATAAGTTATCTCATCTATTAAAGTTTCTACCCCCGAAGCATTTAAACACGGGTCTAGTGCGGTGGAACACGTAAAAACCGGGGGTAGTTTAATGAAATATTTTTTAAATTTTTCTTTAATTGGCACCACCATTACTGAAAACATTTCGTTTCTTTCTTCATATTCACTTAATTTATAGGTCATTAAATAAATTTGATAAAGTGTTAGACAACTTGTCGGATAATAAACCCCCCGACAATTTTGTAGTTGCGTTTTTAAAAAGCTCTAAAAAATGAGTTATTTCTTGAATATATTTCCAACCCTCTAACGGAAACGGAACAACCCGACCCCGCATCGCAAGACCATCGTGGAAAACATGAAGCGTTTCTTTTTTACGTAAAGCACTATTAAACATTTTCCAAGTAGAATTCCATCTAGTCGGGACATCCCAATTTGGTTCTAAACAAATGGAATTCGTATCGTGACACATTTTTCTATAATTAACATATCTTTTTCTACTAGTTTAAAAAATGTCACGTAACATATTTTGAAAGACGTTTTAAAATCTTCAACTTCAAGAACGCCAAGACCATCTTGCACAACTAAATTAATAATATGTGCAACACATCTTGAATGAAAAAACACGCCGTCACAAACCGGTTTATATTTTATTTTTAATTTATTAACGGCGGATGTGTTGTCCGAGGCGTTATCAAATGACATTGAAAAAATTTTGTTTTCTAATTTATATGTTTTGATTATAGTCTAAAATTTGAAATAGATTATCACCGGTATGCGGATATCCAAATAATTCAAACGCAATCGTACGTTTCATCATTTGCCATGAACTTGGATCTATCCAATGGGCGGTGACGCAAAGGTACGATTCCGGTAAACCGTGTGGGGCGGACCAAACGTCGGTAGTTAAGTTCACACCGGTTTGTAAATTTTCAAATAAAACCTTTAAATCATTTTTTGCTTGTTTCCAAAGATTTAAACAATCACGTCTAAGAGTGGTGCGACTTACGTGAGTGTAGCGTGATTGAAGAGTTTCTTGAATCAATTTTGTTAACCGAGGGTTGTCGAAGTGATCGAGCGGTAATCCTTCTTGAATTACAAACTTTGTCATTCTATCTCGAACCATATCTACGTTGAAGTTCCATAAACCACCATCGTTTCCGATTGATGTTTGCCCTTGACTCGGTGTACTTTTCAAAGACTTGCACCATTTGGTCATATGATTTCTCAAAGTTGAGTTTGAATCCGATTTGAAAAACGAACAACATTTTTTTTATTAACCAAAAGAACAACGTTCCATGCAATCAAGCCCCAATGTGTATCTCAGGTCTAAGGATACAAAGATACTACCATTTTTTAAGACACTCAAGACGCCGATCCATGAAGTGTTCTTGAAAGCGGTCACATCCAACATTTACCTTTCCATAAATGTCTGTGATCCTTGGTTACATCCTTTTATTAACCAAAAGATCCACAATAGTCTTCGTTCAAAGTTACTCCCATAACTTTGACTGACTATGGATATTTAGAATAACCTAGTTATTCATGGATTTTAAACGTGCTAACATGGAACACAGTACGCATTAATGTAAAAGACAACAAGTCAGATCAGATAAAATGATACTGCTATATAGTTCCGAAATATCCAAGTAATAAAATACAAATCATATCCAATCACTACACATACGAAGCCCTATAGAACTAGCATGAGCCTCATGTTTTGCTTGAGGCATGGGCTTAGTGAAAGGATCTGCTACGTTCTGATCTGTATGTACTTTGCTCACGATAATGTCTCCTTCTTCCACTATCTCCCGGATATAGTGGTACGCCCTTCGAACATGTTTGTTTTGGTGATGAGCTCTTGGTTCTTTAATTTGTGCTATGGCACCAGAGTTATCACAAAAAATCTCAATAGGTTTCTCGATGCTCGGCACCACCTTCAGATCAGTGATAAATTTCCTTATCCAAGCCGCCTCTTTTGTTGCCTCTGAAGCAGCAATGTATTCAGACTCCGTTGTGGACATCGCAACTACCTTTTGCTTGGAACTTCTCCAAGTAATTGCTCCACCATTGAGAGTGAACACATATCCTGATTGAGATCGTGAATCATCTCGATCAGTCTGGAAGCTAGCATCGGTGTAGCACCTCACGGTGAGCTCTTCTTCTACACCTCCATACACCAAGAACATATCCTTAGTCCTCCGTAGGTACTTAAGGATGTTCTTCACAGCAATCCAATGACTCTGTCCAGGATTCTGTTGATAACGACTCGTCATGCTTAGAGCATACGATACATCAGGTCTAGTGCATAACATGGCGTACATAATAGATCTAATTGCAGAAGCATATGGAATCCCTTTCATTTTTCTAATCTCTTCATCCGTACTTGGACATTAAGATAGATTCAAAACAGTACCATGTGCCATAGGTAAGAAACCTTTCTTTGCATCTTGCATTGAAAAGCGTTTGAGTACCTTGTCAATGTATGCACTTTGACTCAAGCCAATGAGCCGCTTTGATCTATCTCTGTAGATCTTAATTCCAAGAATGTAAGCGGCTTCTCCTAGATCTTTCATTGCGAAGCACTTTCCCAACCAAGACTTAACGTCCTTCAAGGTTGGAATGTGGTTTCCAATGAGTAATATGTCATCGACATATAAGATCAGGAATACAACGGTGCTCCCACTAGTCTTTATGTAAACACATGGCTCATCATTGTTTTTGATAAATCCATATTCTTTGATTTTCTCATCAAAAACAAGATTCCAGTTTCTTGATGCTTGCTTTAATCCATAGATGGATTTTCTAAGCTTGCATACTTTATCAGGATGCTTAGGATCGACAAAACCTTCTGGTTGTGCCATATAAACATCTTTACTCAGATGTCCATTAAGAAAAGCTGTTTTGACATCCATTTGCCATATCTCATAATCATGATATGCTGCAATGGCAATCAATATCCTGATCGATTTGGTCATGGCTACAGGAGAGAAGGTTTCTTTATAATCAATTCCTTGAGTTTGAGTAAAACCCTTCGCAACTAGCCGTGCCTTATAAGTATGCACATTTCCGTCCATGCCGGTTTTCATTTTGAAAAGCCATTTACTTCCAACTGCCTTAGCTTTGGAAGGAAGATCAACCAAATCCCAGACTTGGTTATCATACATAGACTGCATCTCAGCGTCCATGGCTTCTAGCCATTTATCAGATTCTTTGTTAGATATTGTTGATTTGTAGTTAATGGGCTCAACTTGGTCCACTAAATACACATCATCATATCTTTTGGGTTCTCTACGAATCCGTTCTGATCTGCGGACATCATGTGTTACAATTGGTTCTTGAACCATCATTGGTTCAAGTTCAACATTGTCTTGTTGAATAGTGGTCTCAACCTCGGGTGCTGCATTCTGTGGGTCTTGAATTTCTTCAAGATCCACATTATTTCCATTTGTTACCCTTTTCAAGAAATCTTCTTCCAAGAAGGTTCCTTGTCGACCAATAACAACTTTGTTATCGGAGGGGCGATAGAAATAATATGTCTTTGATTCTTTAGGGTATCCAACAAAGATCACTTTCTCGCTTCTAGGGTCTAACTTGTTTGAGGTCTCATGTTTAACGTAAGCCTCACAACCCCATACCCTAAGATATGATAAGTTAGGCTTCCTGCCTTTCCATAACTCATATGGAGTCTTATCCACCTTCTTGGTTGGTACCATGTTGACTATGCAAGCTGCCGTTTCTAAGGCATAACTCCAAAAGGAGTGAGGCAAGTTTGTGCGACTCATCATGGATTGGACCATATCTAATAAGGTCCGGTTTCTCCTCTCAGACACACCATTATGTTGTGGCGTTCCGGGTGGAGTAAGTTGAGAAATTATCCCACAAGCTTTGAGATGTTCTTTAAAGTCGTAGCTTAGATATTCACCACCTCGATCTGATCGAAGGGCTTTTATCTTTTTCCCAAGCTGATTTTGTACTTCATTTTGAAACTCTTTAAAAGATTCAAATGCTTCATTCTTATGTTTTAGTAGGTAAACATATCCATACATACTAAAATCATCTATGAAAGTTATGAAGTACCTCTCACCATCTCTTGACATTGTTCTAAAAGGACCACACACGTCAGTGTGTATTAATCCTAATAAATCAGTAGCCCGTCCACCTGTCCCGGTGAATGGTGCTTTAGTCATTTTGCCACAAAGACAAGATTCACATATGTCAAACGATTCCGATCCGGTGGGCTCTAAAATTCCGTCGGTTTGGAGTTTTGACATACGCCTTTTGTTTATATGGCCAAGTCTACAATGCCAAAGATATGACTTACTAAAATTTGGTTTCATTCTTTTAGTGTTGAGAGAATAAATAGAGTTATTACTACATGAGCCATGAATATCAACTTCATAAATTCCATTATGAGGCCTAGCCTCAAAATACAAAATATTTGATTCATAGTTAATATGTTTCCATCATGGAAACCAAAAGAAAAACCTTGCTCATACAGTCGAGCAGCTGAGATAATGTTTCTAGTTAATGATGGTACATAACAAACATTATACAAATCCAAATACAGGCCAGTTGGTAACAAAATGGAGTACTCTCCTACGGCTTCAACCGCAACATTAGCTCCGTTTCCAACGTGGAGCACCAATTGGCCTTCCCTCAGCTGTCTAACCTTCTTTAGTCCCTGCAAATCATTGCAAATATGAGTACCACACCCAGTGTCAAATACCCATGAATTACTATTGAAGGCATATAACTCTATAACAAAGATACCTGAAGCTGAAGCCCCATTAGGATTCCTCTTCATCTCAGCTGGTAGCTTAGGGCAGTCCCTTTTCCAATGGCCAGCCTCCCCACAATGAAAACAATTGGGGTTCTTTTGTGCCTTGGTTTGTGCCTTGGCTACAGGTGCTTGCTTCTTTTTCTGCACCGCCTTTGGCTTGCCTTTAGGACTCACCCACGGCTTCTTAGACTTGCCTTTGCCCTTGCCTTGAGCATTTAGCTTCTTGACTTGACCCTCCCTTATTAGTAGAACCTGTTTGGTTTTGGAGGCATTTGTGATGTTCTTCTCGGCAACCCTTAGCATGCCGAGAAGTTCAGAAATCGACTTTTCAAAGCCATTCATGTTATAGTTCATCACAAAATGGTCAAACGATTTAGGAAGTGACCCTAGTATCATAATGATAGCTAGGTCATTCTTAAGTAGTGAACCAAGCCTCTCCAAACGTTCTACATAGCCCTTCATTTTTGACACATGAAGGCTAACAGGAGTTCCCTCTTGCATCCGGCAATTCACAAGAGAAATCATGGTGTTATAGATCTCTTGTCGGGCTTGATCTTGGAACATCAACTTGAGTTCCTCAATAATGTTGTATGCCTTTTGGTGCTCAAAATCTAACTGTAGATTTGGCTCCATAGTTGCCAACATAAGGCATGCAACAGTTTGAGCATCATCAGAATGCTTAGCCCAAGCTTCCTTTCTTTCTTTGGAAGCATTGCTCGGTGGACACTCGGGGAGGGGTCCCTCAAGAACATACAACTTCTTGTCTTGCGTAAGGACAATCCGAAGATTGCGATACCAATCCAAGAAGTTAGAGCCGTTGAGTTTTTCACGATCCAAAATGGATCGGAAAGCGAAAGAGTTTGAGGTGGGAACGATTGCAGTAGTTGTCATCTACAAAGCAAAGTATTTAAGTTTTATAAATTTTGGATATTAAATTCTTTAATAATCAAGTACCCTTTGTTTTATTTAATAAAACCTTAATTAATTAAAGTCTAAGATCCACATCACACTTAACTTCTTGTGCTTGGCCTACGCACTTTCCACAAGAATTAAGTTGATTGGTAGGTTTTTTAGGGAAACCAATTGCTTACTTGCAACTCTTAGATCCTTGGGATCCATTAACATTACTTTGTTAATCCTTGGCACGTTTGATCCCATCTATGCCAACCCTCCCCTTGTGATTGGCCATGGCACTTTTCACAAGGTCGAACCATAAGTGTCCTACTTTAAAACTTGTGATGTCCAACCCAACCAATGTGCTTGGCCTACGCACTTTCCACAAAGGTTGTGACAAACCACCTTACCTCGTTACAAGAATAATCAAGTGAATGGCCCATGACAACTCTCCACAAGAAAATCCCGGCAACGCGCAAGAGTTTTAAATAGGATGGCACATTCTTATTTTTTTAGAAAAAGGGTGTTTTACATTTAATGTAAGTGACGTTTTCAAAACGATTTATGTAACGAGATTTTTCATGCATTGAAATCGTTACATTAAATAAAACCAAGTTTTATTTTATCTTGAGTTTTAATATATCGTGACGATCTCATTTTAATATCCTAGATATTAGTACGTCGGTATTAAACGCGTCGAACCATTTTTAGCTAATAAATAAAATCCATTTATTTTTAGCCGATGAGTTGTATAAAATAAAGTCCATTTTATTTTATCTCTTTAAACTCATTTTTTATGTAACACAAAATATACATATTAGGTTCTTACAAGTTTCTAACTTGTTCAAATATTTTGTATGAGTTTTTATAAAAGTCATTTTTTCAAAACTCTTTATTTGCCTTTTCCTTTTAGAAAAAGATTTGATGATTTTTGAGATCCTAGATTTCAAACAAACATCACAACCAAGCAAATAAACATAAACATACAAACATATGCAAAGCTTAAGCCATGGATTTGTGGTGTTTTATGAGCCATAACAAAACCACCACTAAGGTCTAAGGGGACATAAATCTTCAAGTCTTCCAACTTGACTCCCACTTGCTCCAAGACCTTCTTTTGAACTCCATCTTCCAAGTCTTCATCTTGTTACATTTTTAAAGTAAAAAAATACAACCTAATCTATTTTTTACATACAAAAATGAACAAGATACAAGGCTAAAATAAATAATTATTACATGCCCAAATGAATAAATATTACAACCAAATTGAATTCCATGACATTCAACACATATGGTCTTATGGCTAGCTTTGCATATATACACATAATCATCATATTTGACATGAAGCAACTTAGTTACCACCTTTTGAGCATGAAAAAGGTGGTGACTATAATATGTCATTTTTCTTACTTGAAAGATGACATATATTTTTTAATAAATGCAAAAAAATATTTTGCTTTGAATATATCATTTTTCTTACTTGAAAGATGATATACTTTTGGTTTTCATAAACAAACCAAAATATGTCTAACAAAAGTTTCAAATCTTACATAAGTGGCTCTGATACCAATTGTTGGGATTTAACATGTCAAATAAAACATTTTAACAACGGAAGCGGTTTGAGACATGTGCATAATGAAAACTTTTCAAACTTTAATCCCACCAAGATCCATATGTAGAAAATGAAACTTATAAAACAACCATAGGGTGTTTAGAAGTTACAACCTTTGTAGCGAAGTGGTTGTCCTTTGATGAAGATAAGAACACAAGAATGTTCTTCACCAATGGTATGCACACCAAGCAATCTTCAATCCTTGTGCTAGCAAACCACCACTATTAAAATCACTCACTAACAAGCTCTCTTTTAGTAGTGATTTTATGTATCTTTGCAAGTATGAAATCTAAACAACTAAAGAACAAACACAAACTACACAACAATATGTTAGTTTATGGAAGTTCTTGTGTGTTTGTCATTCAAGAAAGCTCCTTGTTCTTCTTTCTTCCTCACTCACGTTTCTTTTTCTTTCCACCCCCCTTCCAAAGGTGAAACAAGTCTTCCTTTTATGTATAAGGTGCAAGGGATATCCAAGTACATTATACCATTAAACAAATATAAGGACATGAAGTGTGTAAGAGACAAAAGGCATGACAACCCATGCTCCCTTCACTTCAATGGATGGTAGAGGAGAAAAAAAAGTGGACTTTGTCATTCTTGCAATTTTATAATACTACAAGTTTCAAGACTAGTTACACTTCTAGTTAGATGTTTACATCCACTTTAACTCATATTTACTTACGTATGAGTTAGTTATCTCATACACATTTAAACATCTAATATTTAAATGTTATATACATGAGTGGATGCAAGACTAGTATTATATCTCATTTTATACTTGCAATAAATCATATAAATAAATGAATATTTATAGATACCCATCATTTATATTTTATACAACTTTATAAAATATAATACGATGCGTTATGATTCATAAACCATCATTTTACTTAATGATAATTGTGTGAATACGATACCGGGTGGTAAACGTTAAAACCTAGTTTAAACGTTAATTGGATTATCTGCTTGGTGTGTGACCTATTGGGATCATATATTATTGGTAGTATTATTGTATGTGGTGTCTTGGGCATATAGGGTCCAACAAATAGATCCAAGGAAAAATGTCTGTTAAGAAGAACGAGACGCGGTTCAACTCAATGACAACGATAGCATGAAGATATAGGTTTAGAAGTTGTAAGGTAAGATTAAGTTGCATGTACTTCGTTTCAAAATCACATAATTCTAGTATTTTTCTTAAAGTCTATTGGTACGTCTTTCAGTTTGAGTAAAACTCTCATATGTGGCTGCATAAGGAGTTTCATTTTGGGACAATCCACTGTTTGTCACATGATCAATGCGGTTAGGATGTTCCGATCCATTACTCGCATCCCCATACCCTCGAATAGAGCGAAAGTCGTGCGCCTTTCAAGTTAATTGAATTATTATGTTCTAGCACAATTTCACCATCCATTTGCTCCAAGTATAAATATGTTACGTCTAGATCAGCTTCGTATCATTTCATAAGGCTTTTAATATTAAGAAAACAAATAAACAAATTTAATAGGAAATTAATATTATTAAGTTATTGCATTCAACACAAAAACAAAAAAAATTGTAAGTTTCAAAATTATTCGTCGACAGCAGGGTTCGAACCTGCGCGGGCGTAGCCCAATAGATTTCAAGTCTATCTCCTTAACCACTCGGACATATCGACAATTGCATCTCTTTTCTTAATAAATTACTAGTTTATTTGAATACTTTAACTCTATGATGTACAACTTGCAATCTAGTTGGACATATTGTTTTGTTCATCCGTAAGATATTATGTTGTCCTTTATTAGTACGAACATGTGAATGTTTTTTTTTCTCGTATGAATCATAGGATGTTGATTGTTGAATGAAGAAAAGTCTAACATGATTGAAGCTAAATGTTGCGTCAAAGGCATGAGTTACACGAAGATCTACAACTACACTCATTTAATCGTCGAGTCCTATGACTTGGTGGGACCTATTTGCCAAGGTATGGGTGTTGATCGGGTTAGTTAATCGTGTTTCAGGTTATTCGAGTTTTTCAACATTGAAAGTTTACCCGAAACCCGACCCGAGTAACAATCGGTTTAATCGGTTTCGGGTTGTTCGGGTAACGGGTTGCTCGAGTCGGGTTTCAGGTATTAAACAATAGACATAATTTAATAGATTTTAGTGAGTTTTCATTTGAAATCTTATAAAAATAATGGACTTAAATTAGTTTACTTCTACGATTTATAAAATATGCTTAAATATATTTATATACAAACAATTTGATCAATTTAGACAATCTAAACAAGTGTGTATATACAATTTACTTAATTATAATATGGGTTGATCGGGTTATTCGAATTTCGGGTTAATCGGTTCGGGTTATTTGGGGTTTTGAGGTTTGAAAGATTATCTAAAACCCAACCCGAATAAGAATCGATTTAATCGGTTTACGGGTTGTTCAGGTAACGGGTTGTTCGGGTCAGCTTTCTTCGGGTACGGGTGAGATTGGGTCGGGCGGGTTAACAAATCCTCCACCTCAAACCTCTCGAACCCCCTCTGCATCGTCGGGTTCGGGTACGGGCTTGATGCGAACACTATCTTCTCGCCTTCCAAAATCTTCGACGACGGTGATTTTCCGGTGGTCGGTTTTCCGCCAGAAGTAGTAGTAGAGGATTAACGACACTAACCCTAAAACCAACACATCTCCGACTATAATCTCGATGATTGCCACGGTGCTGGTTTTCCCGCTGCCGTCGTGATGATTGCTTCCGGAGCTTTTATGTTCATTGGACAATGTCTCCGTTGAAGGCATTGACGTCGGAGAAGATGCGACGACTGTATCGGCCGGTTTCAATACGTAAACGAACTATTAAGTCTTCCATAGACATCTCCTTTCGTTTATGCTTTAGATAATTTTTGAAGTCCATCCAACTTGGAGGTAACTTCTCAATTATCGCAGCCACCTGAAATGTCTCACTAAGAGTCATTCCTTCAGATAGAAGATCGCTTATAATTACTTGTAACTCTTGGGCTTGACTTATCACAGTCTTAGAGTCAACCATCTTGTAATCCAAAAATCGGGTCACAATAAATTTCTTTGTTCCAGCATCCTCAGTCTTATACTTGCGTTCCAAGGATTCCCACAATTCCTTGGCAGTTGGTATCTTGCAGTATACATTATACAACATATCCGCAAGGCCGTTTAACACATAGTTACGACACAAGTATTCAGAATGTTTTCATGCTTGAACAGCAGTAACAGTTTCAGTATTTGTCTCCTCCGCAGTAGGAGGTGACTCCGTCAAATACCTCGCAAGGTGAAGGGTAGTTAAATAGAACAACATCTTCTGTTGCCATCTTTTAAAGTTCAAACCCGAGAACTTTTCAGGCTTCTCAGCATGATTAGCCATAGTTTGGGCTGACTGGGCACCAACCAATGGTCCCATTACAGAAGACGTAAGAGATCCAACAGTGGAACTTGAAACCATAGGTACAGTTGACATCTTTCAACTATATCTGTATGCAAACGTAAAGAAAGAAATTAAGTCTTAAAGTTAAATAACAAACTCTACGTAAGAGTTTTATATTTTAGTTATACCAAACTATAATGTAACTCGAATATGTATAATCTGTTTTAAGTTTGTTGTAAAATTTGTTTTCCTTTATACATATAAGAACAGTAATATTTATTACATGTGATTCGAGTTACATAAGTGATACAAATAAACTGATAAGAATTTGGCTAAGGCACGTATTTTATACTCTTCTCTTAAAACAGATTTCGGGCGACACACACAAGAAACCCGTCTGTCTCCCAGGGTACAATAGCCGTAGCAGATTGCACTGCCGAAGTTAACCACAACCTGAAAATGATACCCGTATGCAATCTTAACGAAGAGATATAAGCGTAGAATTTTATCAACAAGATGCAAAGATCAAAACCGAAGCAGGAGCAGGAGCAAGTTTTGAAGCTAATGTGCTGCTGCTGTGAGTTTTTCTTAGTCTCTCTTGAGGCTGCAAATGTGCAGCTATTTATAGCATAACTCTGGCCACCACCCTAGAGTTGTATATTCATGCAGGCCCATGCATGAGTCAGCCAGCACCCTACCTGCTGCACTATGAGTCCCTACATGACTCATGCTGCACCCAACCTGTTTGACCCTGTCTCTTCCGAAGTGTGATCAGCCATTTGACCCTGTCTCTTCCGAAGTGTGATCAGCCATTTGACCCTGTCTCTTCCGAAAGTGCAAAGTGCGCCATCAATACGCCACAAACGCCCATTCGCCCACGCCCACGGGCACGGGCTCGGACGGCGAGGGCCATCCGAGCCTAGATAGATGTACTAGGAGGATACCCAAGTGTAGAAAATATTTGCTTATAAGGCACCTCATAGTTTACCATTCCACCAATGTGGGACAATCCAACTCATGGTTTATTACTTCACTTAAGTAAGACAATGCATCTCATGTTCCACCCCACCACCAATGTGGGACAATGGAACTTATGTTTTATCCCATCACCAATGTGTGATAATTCTTACAACTCTAAATTTTATATAACCATTGAGTTCTTCATTCACTTATAACTTTTATATAATATATATATATATATAATTTCTAACATTATGTTCATTGGACCATGTCTCCGTTGAAGGCATTGACGTCGGAGAAGATGCGACGACTGTATCGGCCGGTTTGTCCACCGGCGATGCTAAACCGGGAATTTTTTCCGTTCCCGTACAGTTAGATAGGAGGAATCCACACAAATTCGGTTGTTTCCGAATGCGGATTCGGGAAAGCCGGAGAGTCCGACCGGAATTTCGCCGGAAACCTGGTTACCGGAGATATTGAACTCCTGTAAATTCCGCAACCTCAAAACGCGAATTGAACCGGAGAACTGATTCTCCTCAAGCCGTAAGGTTAACAAGTGGTTCATATGGTTAATTGTGGTCGGAATCTCGCCGGAGAAGCTGTTATACGACACCGTACGCGTGGAATGGAGGAGAGGGAGGTGGAGGAGGAGGAGTAGAATGTGTGTGAGATGGTGGCTTGAACCGTTTTATATAGAGCTGGCTCAACTCAATATTTTTACAAATTGAGCAAGCTTCTTTAAGCTCAGTTCGTATTACTTTGTTTTGTATAAATATAATTATTGTTTAGTGACATATGCTTTTGGTATTCTACTCCTTATTTCCTTAAAGCAATATCATATATATTATAAACTTTGGTCTAACTTTTGCTTAGTACATAATACTTAATATAGAATGGTTAAATAGTTTATGAATCGCGAAAACTCTCTTATAATTGGCTCATGTACAAACCAAGTTGGCGTTTCGTTCTACCAGGCTCAACTCGTTTACTACCAAATCAACTCAGCTCAACTTATTTACAAATCAAAGGATTTAGCTTGACTCTATTTGACCGATCAAGAATATTTTTAGGAATATTATCAAACGCTTACTATTATCAAACACTTACTTTTTTTTTGACGGTGACTTTCTTATGAGTGACTCAATGTCACATCGCCCACCAGGGCGACCCTAGCCAAGATCTGCCCTAGACTATGTTGTCTGAACCGGGTCCACGCTGGATTGTCAGACTTGGATACGGCGTTCCCCCGGAAACCGTACTGCCTCCACAAGGGTTACCCCTCTGGAGTAACAGCCGGATGAAAACCGGAGTCGAGCTCTGAGAATCGGCCTCCGCAGCATTGGCTTACTACATTGAGCAATACAGCCTATCTCTGATTCTAGACTTCAACTCCACAATACATGGTCAAAGTCAAAGGTGTAACTTTAACAAAAGTTCTACTTCTACCCAAATTTTGGGTTTGTATATTTATAGTTATACCGGTTTATGCTTTTTAGGTCGTATAGTCCGGTGAACGCAAAACCAAGAAATAGAAAAGGTATAGCCGTATTGGAAGCTAATAAATAGAAGTAAAACAACATCAACCGTTCAAAAAAAAAGTAAAACAACACCAATAAAGAACACATAAATAAACAAAAAGGAGTATAAAAGGGGTGGTGTAAAAGTAGAGCTTGAATCTTTAGTAGGGAAAAACAATAAAAACCAATAAGAAAGTGCCTAAAAAGGACGGTGACAATCTTAAGCAAATGATAAACACAAACAAAGATATAAGCTTCTGAAACGCAAAACAAAAGATATTAGTGTTTGGTATTTTAAAACACTTATTAGTAAATGAAACAAAAATGGGTTGACTAACGAGTAAGAAATGCTTGAAAGTATGGTTGAATATCAGAATTCGTTGCTCGATTAGACATGGAAGTATGTTGTATTACTTTATAGTTTTAGTAAGTAACTAGCTTTAGAAACCCATGTATTATACGAGTTGAGTAATTAGAAAGTTTGAACAATAATCAGTATATACTTGTAATTACTGAACCCAATTATTACATATGGAATATGGATATAAAGAAAATTTCTTCTAAACTTTGAAACCAACATCTATATACAATGATAATATCACTTATACAATGATAATATATATCATTTTGTTATTGTTTCTATTGTTAAAAAATATTCAGAATCTAAATATTTATCAGAAATGTCAATTTAGTCGATTCTTTTTCGTTCTTCGTGGTGATATTCGATATTAATTAATTAACAATGACATTAATCACATTTATATAACAAACAAAAACCAAAAAAATATAGTGTAATATATTTAGATATCGTTAAATATAAATTTTATTTCATATTATTAAATATTAATAAATGATAAGACTTTCCACAAACCTATACTTTCATAATGAGATAGAGCACGAGCCAAATGAATTGAAAAATGATAAAATTAAACTCATACATGACATAAGACGATCATTACATTTTGATAAGTGATGGTGTAATATATCGCGTTGGTTTTTTAACAATCAAGCAATTTTTTCTCCACCAAAATCTTTTAAACTTAAAAACCTTTTGTTCAACATATTGGTTTGGCAACTCTTACTGTGAAATAAAAATAATAATAAAAATGTGTTCTAATATATAATTTTGGCAAGTATGAAAAAAATGAAATAAGTTTTTTTATTTAGATGTTACTTTTCAAGTAATATAATTTGTAATGATAAAATTGTTACTTAAATTTTAAATATACCTTCTCGTCAAGTAAAATCATTTCAATTGATAATGTGTTGAAAACAAATGTTTCAAGATGGAATGAAATGAAATAAACTATTTGAATACTTTCTGCTATAATAATATGACAAAAATAACGTTGTGATTCTATAAATCATAACATATATTAGATCTTTGAATATGTAAATATATGATTGAAATTTTTTTAATTGGAATTTTTTTCTACTTTATTTTCATGTAAAATTCAGATATATATGATTCAACAATTTAATTGATGACAAACAAAAAATTCTCGAAGTATGGAATAGTTGTACCTTATTGAGCGAAGTCTGCTCTCGTTTCATCCGGATGCCTTGGTTGGGAACAAATTACTATAATTCGTCCCCGACGACGGATTAGTCGACATTTTTCACAAATTTTACGAACAGGAGTTCTTATTTTCATATTTGTCACTCCTTACTTTAATTTTGAATCCATTTATTGGAAGAAAATAAGTTTATTTCATTTTTCGATTTCGAATCGTATTCCTGTGAAAGAAATAGTGAAGTTGAAAAAACACCTAATCTTTTGAATCTTTGTTGCGAAGTCGATAAATTATACGACCTCTGGTTGAATCATAACGACTTACTTCAATTTTGACTCTATCTCCTAGCAATATTCGTATAAAACTATGTCGGATCTTTCCTGAAACATAACCTAGAATCATATCTTCATTATCTAAACGAACCCGGAACATGCCGTTGGGAAGCGATTCAGTAATTAAACCTTCATGAATCCATTTTTGTTCTTTCATTCCAGGTAAAACCTCCTTGAAGTATCAACTAATAAAAAATAATGTAGATAAAAACTTAAACGGACTTTTAATTTAGTTACCTAAAATATTATAGTTGATTAGAATAAAAAATTAATGTAGTAACCTAAAATGAAGTAAAAAGTAACAAAAATATTAATTATTTGTCTAAAATTGATGATTAATCTGGGCGAAAAAATAAAAGGGAAGAGACACGATATGATGACACGTGTTATTTTTTTACTCTTTTATTAGAATAGTAAGATGAGATTAGATAAGATTTGATGATATAATCTTATCACCAACTTGGTTGTTTAGATGCCCTAGTGGGTTTAGGAAAAGTATGTTATACATTATACAAAACTCTTATAAGTTGATTTAGTATTACCTGTCACGTCCTTTATCAAAACAACAATTCAATTAATGATGAAGATTGACTCAGGCGAGACTGACTCAACAAGAGAAATACAATTGCTATGAAATCAGAGATCGTTTTCAACTTGAATTGTAAAAATCAATCGCATATCAAACTGATAATAGTTAATCTAATGCTCACAAGCACACTATTCATATCTAATGTCTTTATATTATGGTGAAAAGAAATTATTATAACCCTCTCAAAGCATTTCAAAAGCTACATTGATCTTTAAAATGAGTGGTTTAATTCTTGATAATTTCCTTGAAATTCATCATTTAAAATGTGACAACCCGAAAAATTTTTCACGAATTAATAAAATTTTTATGTGAATTTATGATTTATTTTTATATTTTATTATTATTAATAATAATATTAATAATAATAAAAATAATGATAATAATAATAATAATAATGATATTATTATTCCGAATAATGATAATAATAATAATAATAATAATAATAATAATGATATTATTATTATTACAAATGATGATAATAATAATAATTATAATAATAATGATATTATTATCAAAAATAATGACAATAATAATAATAATATTATTATTAAAAATAATAATGTTAATAATGAAAATAATAATAATAGTGAAAGTATTATTATTTACAAAATTAGTTTAATTGATTTAATAAAGTATAGGGGCTGTTGTGTAAATTTTAAAACATGTTTTATAAACTTAAAACACAAAATGATAATATGTGAAACCTCAGGGACTATTCTGTAATTTCCGAAAACCCAACCCCCCTCCCGTCGACCACTGTTCCGGCGACATCCCCGGCGACGCTCCGGCGACTCCTAAACATCGAATTTACTCGGTTTTTGATCAAATGATTGTTCCCGACACTCCCATATGGACGATGCGAACCAAAACCCCACAATAATTTAAGAATCAAGTCGATAGTGCGATTTAAACCGCCCGTGATCATTGTCGGCTCCTTTACAACTCCGAATCGCATAAAAATCTCAATAATAATCGAATTAACCTCACCTACTCAATGCTATAAATACTAGTAATCGGTATACACTTCGAATTACACCTGAAACAAACACCTTCATCGAATTTGATCCTCTTCTTTCTCCGCGACCTGCAACTAGTCGAACATCATCATCAAAGCCTCAAACCTCGAAATTTCCAGAGGGCTTTTGATCATTGGTGTCATTTCAAACTTCCTGTGAAGTTAATTTCATTATCATCAACGTTTGATCCTCGTTTGAATTCCACATTGGGCCGACCTGTTCTTCGATCATTCTTAACGATTTGAACATCAAAACAGGTAATTGATTACATCATTGTGTTCGTTTAATCATGGGGAACAAAAGCCCCATGAATTTGTGCATTAACAGAATCAAATCGAACTTCAATTTGAATCAAATTGATTCTAGGGTTCTTGAATTTGGGGATGAACATTTGGGTGTGTTTAAAACTATTTGGGGCGGGGTTTGTTCGCTGATGAGCCTTTGGCTCAGTGGTTTGTGCGCGGGTGTGTTGAGGGGGAGGTCACGGGTTCGAACCGTGCACCTCCCAATCTTTTTATTTTATTTATTTTATTTAGTTATTTACCCTTTAAAAATAAATAAAAATTATTAAAAATACATAAAAATCACCAAAAATTATAAAACTGATTTTTAAGAACTTCTTTATTTTTAATTAATTTTCTGTAAATTATTTAATTAAAAATACTTCAAATAAAATTTATACAATGTTATTCAAAAAAATATTATAATTAAATATTTTTATAAAAATAGACTTTAATTAATGATTTAAGGTATTAATTCATTAATTAGACACCATATTATTTTTAATTAATGATAAATCCTAATAATTGTATAAAAAATAATTATTTAGAAACTTTAATTATTTATGAATAGTTATAAATTATTATCCATATAAAAAGAAATGGATTTTTAATAATAACTAAATCATCAAAAATTATTTATGGATGTTATCTTAATTATTAAATTAATCTTGATGATATAAATATAAAATAGATTTTTATAAACTTAAACATTTATATAATCTTATAAAATTAAATATAAATTTATATGATTAAATGACGACTAAATTAGAATATAATGAAATGTTAAAATCATTATTAAACTAATTAAATTATATAAATCACTAAATGATTTAATGTTTATAACAAATCTCCGAAAACCAAATCCTAGATCAATTGAACACCAGGTTCAGGATCTAACTTATTTAGGATTATGGATTTATATATATATACTTATGTGAATATTAATTCCTTAGGAGGAATTTACTAGCTTGTCAACACTACCCAACGACCGAGGTGAGTTCATATTCAACTTCCCCTTTTTAATTATTTAAATATTTTGGGGCTGAGATACATGTTGTACATAAATTTACCAAATTATTTTTGTGTATTATGTTGAATAATAATTGATCACATTTATGATTACATATGGTTATTGTAAAATCCTTCTCTGTATACTGGACTATAAATAAGCAGGGATCTTTTGGATAGTACTATCGGGGAGTGACTTACCCCCACAAAGTTATGGACATGTGATCCATATCAGATGCATAAAGATCTTGTTGTCATTTGGGATGACTGTTTCTGTAGTAAGAAGGCAGATGTGCACTTTATATAGTTTGCAATATAGTTCCATATACAACCCATATGAGGATAAATGTAAAGGAGGATTTGCTCCCTCTGATTTGAAATTATTATGGAAAACATAATATACACATAAAAGGATAATAAACTAAGTGACATGGACAAATTCAATGTAAAAAGGATTTGTTGGGCTTGTACTTAGTAGATATATGGGATAGCGGGTTCACCTTATTTAAAAGGGTTCCGACAGACTATCCTTACACTGGTGAGTAAATTAAACTCATACTTTTTCAGTAAATCCTATTTGATGATAACTGATGGTTTATCACTATGTTTTATTTACCTGTGAACTCACCAACCCTGTGTTGACACTTGATTTACATGTATTCTCAGGTATCTACTAAGAGCTTATGGACACGCACGTAGGATCATATAAGAGCTCAAGATACATCTACTTATTATTTGAATTATGACTAGACGTGTTGTTAAAGAACAATTTATCTTTTTGCTTCCGCTACGCATAATATTCTGATTATCATTGTAATGAATAATTAAAATCTATCATATAGATAACTGCATCTCATGTGTAACTACTGTGTTCGATCCTGTTTGCTCACCCCTCCTTGATAAATTCCAGACCCGGAATTTGAGGGTGTGACAGATTGGTATCAGAGCCACTGGTTATACTGAGTTAGGGATTGCATCTAGCCTATAACCACACACAATAGTTGCACAAAGTAAATTGCCTTAGTTAGAAATCCAATAGGATTAAGAAGTTATATGCTTAAACTTAGATAGTTGTGTTCCTAAACATAACTTGACTCTTTGACTCTTTTCGATAATTCCTAAACTTATTCTCAACGACATGTGGGGTCTACACTTATCATCATGCCTAAATCAATTTTTTTTTATTTTATTCTCGTCAAAGTCTGTGTCTTACAACTTGAAACATGTAATACTGGAAGAGCGTGATGCCTGTATCTCGGGGTGTTCTGTCTAGGCAAGGTATTCGCATATATCCAAATCAACCGATGGACCTGTTTACCTTACCTGGGAACCCTTGGGATGAGTATCTGCTTATAGGTACGCATGTCTTCAACAAAGTTATGATTGACACAATACTTTGATTAGTCAACGTACTCGCTTTGATTTACGAATCAAACGATTACATCTGGAACATCTCATTGCTATTATGCCAAAAATTCTCGACCGTCGTTTTCGTATTGAATAACTCGTACTACCCAATTTCCATGAAAATCCTTAATGACCTTTCAGAATGACTTCTTGTCAAATCCGTTCACGGTCTCGAAACTCTGGCAGTAAGATTTCTGCTATTGTAGCACGTGAAGTTACTGCGATTATACACAAGTCTTTAAGGCAAATAGGTCAAATTACCTTGATATGTTCCATTCGATAATCTAAGCTACGCTTGTCCTAACCTAAGGCGAGACTTTGTTCCTTAGTACTCGTGCCTTGCCGAATTTAATCGAAAAACCCAGTTTTCTTAAATTCCCATCTGTCCTACAGTACTTGTCCATACTTTGAATATTTGATATAAAATGCATCTATTGAATATGTCAAAGTGTGAATTCTCACCAAACAATTTCGTGATAGATGGACGCACCAGCGGGCAGAGGCAGAGGTAGAGGACGCGCCAGAAGAACTGACCCAATAGGGATGACTCCTGAAGAAATACAAGCCTTGGTCAATCAAGGTGTTGCTGCAGCCCTAGCCACTCAGGCTGCTCAAAATGGTCATCACTATTCATATAAAAAGTTCCTAGACTGCAAACTAGATATCTTCACTGGTGCAGAAGGGGCCATTGGGCTCATAAGGTGGTTCGAGAAATGTGAATCCATCTTCGCTATATCTGAATGTCCCGATGAGAGTAGGACCAAATATGCCTCCGGAGCCTTGAGTGGAGCTGCACTCTCGTTCTGGAAAACTGAAGTTTCAAGGCTAACTCTCTCACTAGCCAATGCTATGGATTGGGAGGAATTCAAACAACTAATGATGGAGGAGTTCTGTCCGAGGGAAGAAGTACAAAGGTTTGAAACCGAGTGCTGGAACCATAAAATGGTGGGATCTGAAATAGAAAAGTATACCACCGAAAATCATGAGTACGTAACTTTGTGTCCTCATATGATGGAGCCTGCTCACAGAAGAATTGAAGGCTACATCCGTGGACTGTCTCCGGTCATTCAATCTATGGTCACTTCCTCCAACCCAACTTCAATCCAACAAGCCATTAGGTTAGCTCACAAGCTGACTAATGAGGCTGTGGCTCAGGGGAAGTTACCACCAAGAAACAAGGGTAAGGGTGTTGCTGCTGAAAGCTCGGGAAAGAGAAAGTTTGAAGATGCTAAAGACAGTGAGAGTCAAGGTACAAGCAAGAAGCAAGATCAGAAAAAGCACCATGACAATCAGGGCATTCCGCCTAGATGTCAGAGGTGTAGCAAGCGTCATCATGGCAAGTGTACCGCAATTATCTGCTACAAATGCAACAAGAGGGGGCACACTGCTCCTGAATGTAGAACCAAGACTCAAGACCAAGGAAAGAAGGATGGTAATCAGCAGAATGGTGGAAAGAAGGAAGTTATTTGTTTCAGATGTGGAGAAAAGGGCCATATTGCTAAAGACTGCACTGGGGAAAAGAAAGATACAGCCAAGGGCAGAGCCTTCGTTATTGGCAAAGGTGAGGCTCTCAAAGACCCTAACGTTATTATGGGAAAATTTTTGGTGAATAATGTTTATGCCATAGTATTATTTGACACGGGAGCTGATAGAAGTTTCGTATCTAATACTTTCTATAAGCACTTGAATGTAAACCCTGTACCCCTAGATGAGCCATATGTTGTAGAAGTAGCAAATGGTAAATCCTTGACCGCATCACAAATCCTGAAAAACTGTACACTAGATTTATCAGGTCATATCCTGCCAATAGACCTCATGCCCATTACTTTGGGAAGCTTCGATGTGGTAGTTGGTATGGATTGGCTATCCAAAAACTCTGCAGAAATTATCTGTAAAGACAAAATGATTCGTATCCCCCTACCAAATGATGAAGTCCTGTGCGTGGAGGGAGATAAGACTGGTGTCGTGATGGGAGTTATTTCTTACTTGAAGGCTCAAAAGTGTCTTCGAAAAGGACATACTGCTATCCTAGCCTTAGTCACGGACAAAGAGAAGAAGGAAAGGAAGATTGAAGATGTACCCGTCGTCAGGGAATTTCCGGAAGTGTTTCCTGATGAACTGCCTGGATTGCCCCCTAAAAGAGAGATGGAGTTTTCAATCGAGTTAGTACCTGGAGCTACACCTATAGCTCGGGCACCATACCGTCTCGCACCTTCTGAATTAAAAGAACTATCTGACCAGCTTAGGGAACTCCTTGATAAAGGATTCATCCGACCTAGCTCGTCACCATGGGGAGCACCAGTGTTATTTGTGAAGAAGAAAGACGGGACCTTCCGGATGTGCATCGACTATCGAGAACTGAACAAAGTGACGATCAAGAACCGTTATCCCTTGCCACGTATTGACGACTTATTCGACCAACTGCAAGGTTCGAGCATTTACTCCAAGATAGATCTTAGAAGCGGCTATCATCAGCTGAGAGTCAGAGATGAAGATATTATGAAGACGGCTTTCAGAACTCGATACGGTCACTTTGAGTTCACAGTCATGCCATTTGGGCTAACAAATGCACCTGCTGTATTCATGGATCTCATGAATCGTGTATGCAAGCCTTATTTAGACAAGTTTGTCATTGTCTTCATTGATGACATCTTGATCTATTCCAAAAATGAGCAGGAGCATGAAGAACATCTGAGATTGATCCTTGAACTACTAAAGAGAGAGGAGCTTTATGCTAAGTTCTCGAAATGTGATTTCTGGCTTAAAGAAGTTCAATTCCTTGGTCATGTGATTGATGCCAATGGAATTCATGTAGACCCAGCTAAAATTGAATCCATCAAAAGTTGGCCTACACCTTCTAATCCAACGGAAATTAGACAATTTCTGGGACTAGCCGGCTATTATAGGAGATTTATCGAGGGATTCTCCAAGATAGCTCAACCATTGACTATGCTTACCCAAAAGGGGGTAGCATATCATTGGGGATTCAAGCAAGAGGCTGCTTTCCAAACACTGAAACAGAAGTTGTGTAGTGCACCTATTTTGTCCCTACCCGACGGTATTGAAGACTTTGTAGTCTACTGTGATGCTTCTGTTCAGGGACTGGGATGTGTTTTGATGCAGCGAGACAAAGTCATAGCCTATGCCTCAAGACAGTTAAAGGCTCATGAGAAGAACTATGCAACTCATGATCTAGAACTGGGAGCTGTTGTGTTTGCTCTTAAATTATGGAGACATTACTTGTACGGTACTAAGTGCACTATTTATACCGATTACAAGAGTCTTCAACACCTGTATAATCAAAAGGAGCTGAACATGAGGCAGAGGAGGTGGCTTGAACTACTAAACGATTATGATTGTGCCATCAAGTACCATCCTGGTAAAGCAAATATTGTGGCTGATGCTTTGAGTAGGAAAGAACATGTGAAACCTCGTAGAGTGCGAGCTCTACAACTTACCATTCAAAGCAACCTGCCGGCACAAATCTTGAATGCTCAAACTGAAGCCCTGAAAGAAGAGAACATTAAAGATGAAAACCTTCGAGGGCTAGACCAACAGTTTGAAGTTCATTCGGATGGAATACGCTTTATAGCAGGAAGGATTTGGGTACCCCTATACGGGAATCTGAGGAGTTTGATCATGGATGAAGCCCACAAGTCTAGATACTCTATCCACCCAGGTGCAGATAAGATGTATTACGACTTGAAGCTTGTTTACTGGTGGCCAAGAATGAAGGCAGATATTGCAACCTGTCTCAAAGTGCTTGACTTGTTCTAAAGTCAAGGTCGAATACCAAAAGCCTTCAGGAATGTTGACCCAACCAGAAATTCCCGTGTGGAAGTGGGAAATGATAACCATGGATTTTGTCACTGGTTTACCCAAATCTCAAACGGGCAATGACACCATTTGGGTTATCGTTGACCGTCTCACCAAATCCGCTCATTTCATACCCATCCGTGAGAAAGACAAGATGGAGAAGCTTGCAAGGGTATACATCAAAGAAATTATCTCTAGACACGGAGTGCCAGTGTCTATTATCTCTGATCGTGATGCACGGTTTACATCAATCTTCTGGGGAAAACTTCAGAAAGCTCTAGGCACTCGCCTAGATATGAGCACAGCCTATCACCCTCAAACTGATGGTCAAAGTGAAAGAACCATACAGACTCTTGAGGATATGCTTAGGGCTTGTGTTATTGACTTTGGAAAGAACTGGGAAGGTCATTTACCTTTGGTGGAGTTCTCATATAACAACAGCTACCATTCGAGCATCAAGGCGGCACCATTCGAGGCCTTATATGGACGTAAATGTAGATCACCGCTTTGCTGGGCAGAAGTTGGAGATAGTCAACTTACTGGCCCAGAGTTGATCTTTGAAACTCATGAGAAAATTGTCCAGATAAGAGAACGCATGGCTGCTGCCAGGGATCGTCAGAAAAGCTATGCCGATAAACGCTGCAAACCACTGGAATTTCAGGAAGGGGATAAAGTTTTGCTAAAGGTATCTCCCTGGAAGGGAGTTATACGCTTTGGGAAACGAGGGAAATTGAACCCTCGCTACGTGGGACCTTTTGAAATTGTCAGAAGGATCGGCCCAATAGCCTATGAATTAAATCTACCTGCTGAACTTAGTGGTGTGCACAATGTTTTCCACGTATCCAATCTAAGGAAGTGTTTATCCGATGAATCACTTGTTGTGCCTTTAGAGGAACTACAAGTAGATGAGAAACTCAGGTTTATCGAGGAACCAGTTGAAATCATGGATAAAGAAGTTAAACAACTTAAGCATAGCAAGATTCCGATTGTTAGAGTTCGGTGGAACTCCCGGCGTGGTCCTGAGTTCACTTGGGAACGAGAGGACGAAATGATGCGCAAGTACCCTAACCTGTTCAAAAATGTTGCTAGTACATCTTAATTTTCGGGACGAAAATTCCTCTAACAGGGGGATGATGTGACAACCCGAAAAATTTTTCACGAATTAATAAAATTTTTATGTGAATTTATGATTTATTTTTATATTTTATTATTATTAATAATAATATTAATAATAATAAAAATAATGATAATAATAATAATAATAATGATATTATTATTCCGAATAATGATAATAATAATAATAATAATAATAATAATAATGATATTATTATTATTACAAATGATGATAATAATAATAATTATAATAATAATGATATTATTATCAAAAATAATGACAATAATAATAATATTATTATTAAAAATAATAATGTTAATAATGAAAATAATAATAATAGTGAAAGTATTATTATTTACAAAATTAGTTTAATTGATTTAATAAAGTATAGGGGCTGTTGTGTAAATTTTAAAACATGTTTTATAAACTTAAAACACAAAATGATAATATGTGAAACCTCAGGGACTATTCTGTAATTTCCGAAAACCCAACCCCCCTCCCGTCGACCACTGTTCCGGCGACATCCCCGGCGACGCTCCGGCGACTCCTAAACATCGAATTTACTCGGTTTTTGATCAAATGATTGTTCCCGACACTCCCATATGGACGATGCGAACCAAAACCCCACAATAATTTGAGAATCAAGTCGATAGTGCGATTTAAACCGCCCGTGATCATTGTCGGCTCCTTTACAACTCCGAATCGCACAAAAATCTCAATAATAATCGAATTAACCTCACCTACTCAATGCTATAAATACTAGTAATCGGTATACACTTCGAATTACACCTGAAACAAACACCTTCATCGAATTTGATCCTCTTCTTTCTCCGCGACCTGCAACTAGTCGAACATCATCATCAAAGCCTCAAACCTCGAAATTTCCAGAGGGCTTTTGATCATTGGTGTCATTTCAAACTTCCTGTGAAGTTAATTTCATTATCATCAACGTTTGATCCTCGTTTGAATTCCACATTGGGCCGACCTGTTCTTCGATCATTCTTAACGATTTGAACATCAAAACAGGTAATTGATTACATCATTGTGTTCGTTTAATCATGGGGAACAAAAGCCCCATGAATTTGTGCATTAACAGAATCAAATCGAACTTCAATTTGAATCAAATTGATTCTAGGGTTCTTGAATTTGGGGATGAACATTTGGGTGTGTTTAAAACTATTTGGGGCGGGGTTTGTTCGCTGATGAGCCTTTGGCTCAGTGGTTTGTGCGCGGGTGTGTTGAGGGGGAGGTCACGGGTTCGAACCGTGCACCTCCCAATCTTTTTATTTTATTTATTTTATTTAGTTATTTACCCTTTAAAAATAAATAAAAATTATTAAAAATACATAAAAATCACCAAAAATTATAAAACTGATTTTTAAGAACTTCTTTATTTTTAATTAATTTTCTGTAAATTATTTAATTAAAAATACTTCAAATAAAATTTATACAATGTTATTCAAAAAAATATTATAATTAAATATTTTTATAAAAATAGACTTTAATTAATGATTTAAGGTATTAATTCATTAATTAGACACCATATTATTTTTAATTAATGATAAATCCTAATAATTGTATAAAAAATAATTATTTAGAAACTTTAATTATTTATGAATAGTTATAAATTATTATCCATATAAAAAGAAATGGATTTTTAATAATAACTAAATCATCAAAAATTATTTATGGATGTTATCTTAATTATTAAATTAATCTTGATGATATAAATATAAAATAGATTTTTATAAACTTAAACATTTATATAATCTTATAAAATTAAATATAAATTTATATGATTAAATGACGACTAAATTAGAATATAATGAAATGTTAAAATCATTATTAAACTAATTAAATTATATAAATCACTAAATGATTTAATGTTTATAACAAATCTCCGAAAACCAAATCCTAGATCAATTGAACACCAGGTTCAGGATCTAACTTATTTAGGATTATGGATTTATATATATATACTTATGTGAATATTAATTCCTTAGGAGGAATTTACTAGCTTGTCAACACTACCCAACGACCGAGGTGAGTTCATATTCAACTTCCCCTTTTTAATTATTTAAATATTTTGGGGCTGAGATACATGTTGTACATAAATTTACCAAATTATTTTTGTGTATTATGTTGAATAATAATTGATCACATTTATGATTACATATGGTTATTGTAAAATCCTTCTCTGTATACTGGACTATAAATAAGCAGGGATCTTTTGGATAGTACTATCGGGGAGTGACTTACCCCCACAAAGTTATGGACATGTGATCCATATCAGATGCATAAAGATCTTGTTGTCATTTGGGATGACTGTTTCTGTAGTAAGAAGGCAGATGTGCACTTTATATAGTTTGCAATATAGTTCCATATACAACCCATATGAGGATAAATGTAAAGGAGGATTTGCTCCCTCTGATTTGAAATTATTATGGAAAACATAATATACACATAAAAGGATAATAAACTAAGTGACATGGACAAATTCAATGTAAAAAGGATTTGTTGGGCTTGTACTTAGTAGATATATGGGATAGCGGGTTCACCTTATTTAAAAGGGTTCCGACAGACTATCCTTACACTGGTGAGTAAATTAAACTCATACTTTTTCAGTAAATCCTATTTGATGATAACTGATGGTTTATCACTATGTTTTATTTACCTGTGAACTCACCAACCCTGTGTTGACACTTGATTTAAATGTATTCTCAGGTATCTACTAAGAGCTTATGGACACGCACGTAGGATCATATAAGAGCTCAAGATACATCTACTTATTATTTGAATTATGACTAGACGTGTTGTTAAAGAACAATTTATCTTTTTGCTTCCGCTACGCATAATATTCTGATTATCATTGTAATGAATAATTAAAATCTATCATATAGATAACTGCATCTCATGTGTAACTACTGTGTTCGATCCTGTTTGCTCACCCCTCCTTGATAAATTCCAGACCCGGAATTTGAGGGTGTGACATAAAATGTAAAAATCAGAGATCGTTTTCAACTTGAATTGTAAAAATCAATCGCATATCAAACTGATAATAGTTAATCTAATGCTCACAAACACACTATTCATATCTAATGTCTTTATATTATGGTGAAAAGAAATTATTATAACCCTCTCAAAGCATTTCAAAAGCTACATTGATCTTTAAAATGAGTGGTTTAATTCTTGATAATTTCCTTGAAATTCATCATTTAAAATGAGTGGTTTAATTCTTGTTAATTTCCTTGATAATTTCTTGAAGTTGACATCTTAAGCCCTAACGAAAAGTGCACATGTCCAATTTGATTATGTTGAAAAGAGAGATTCAAATTTGTAGTTAAGAAGATGATCCAAATTTGTTTATCTTAACAAAAAGATTAGTATCTACGGAGCTGATGTGCTATGTTCAAAGTATCGTGTTTGGCATGACATGTTTAACACGACCACAACACGTTTAGTTTAATGTATCATATATTAGTACACTGATACGGACATATTTAAAAATCGGATTTTATGACAAAACACGCTTAACATGATTGATATAGTTATCTCAATAACACAAATGACATAACACAACTCCTTTAACATGATTAACTATATGTAGAATGATATGTTTAATACAAAAAATATTAAAATTAATATAAGAAGCCAAGAAGGTAGGAATTGTAAGTTTGGGGTGGGATTTCAAATAGGAGACTATGTTATTACGAAAAATTTGGTTCTTACACTTGTCATGTCAATATGTTAACTCACTTAACACGATTGGTTAAACATGTTGTGTGTAATAAACGGGTTATGAGAGTTGAACCCGTCTAAACATGTTTCTAATCTTGCCAACACATTTATGACATGAACCTTCTTTTTTTTTTAATGGCTAAATTAGAATCACTCACGGATCACTGGAGTATCATCGTGCCACCAGTGATACCACGCGATCATATTCCACCACCAAGTCACCAATTCAGGAGGAAACTCATAATTATGAGAAAACCCCCCTTTGTGAGATTCGAACCCATGACCTAATAGGTACTAAGTCTTATCCCACCACCAAAATGCCGCTGGACTATAATACCTTTGGCATGACATGAACCTTCTACCCTGAACCCTAACTTGTTTGTCATCACATAATGTCAAGTCACATCAAGTATTAGGTTATGTGCTCAATGTAATGACCATTAATTTGACAGTTACCAATGCAGTTTAAAGCATATTAACTTGGTTGTTTTATTGTGATCGTATCATATGCTTTAAAAATTAGACCCTAAGTTATTCTTTAGTCAATTAAGTTTTAAGTGTTGGATGGTATCCATTAATTGTTGTACAATATGCACAAAAGGTTGTACATTTATTTTTTTTCCTTTTAACCTTTGTTTTTAAACCCTATACTTTTACATAATTCATAATTTAACCTTTATAACTTTTTACTTTCAACTTTAGTCCTCAATATTTTCATATTTATAAATTTTACTATTTACGATCTAAATTTTGAGAGTTAACACGTCGTAACGTGCATTTGTGGGTCAACATTGTTATGCTTATTTTTTCCCATTTAACATACCTGTCATAACATGCGGTCCTAGATCGACTTACTTATTGTTTTTAACGTTTTACGTGTCACGTGCGTGGTTTAACGTTTTTACGTCTACTTTCCGCTTATTTTTATTTTATTTTTATTTTATTTCTTTTTTAATACGAACTTTTCCGTGTTGATGGTCACTAATGGTGTGTAACATTTGTGCTACTTGATATGGTTTTATGGCCCCAACGCAACGCGGGGGGCTTAATACTAGTTTTTGTTTAACAGCCACTCGAGGCTTCGACTCCGAGAAGTCACCTGACCCGGTTACCCGAGCAGGGGTACCCCACCTATGGTGGGGCGTCTCCAAGAGGCCTAACCGAAACCGGACCGCAGATCAGCAGATCAGCAGTCCAAGGAGGAAACTGCCGCTCGAATGCCCACCACGAAAAAACCCCTTGAGATCCAGATTCGAACCTGTGACCTTTGGCCACAAACTGAACCCTTCACTTTCCTAAATACCATTGAGCTAGAAGCTCTTTGACACTTGATACTAGTTTGAAGTAAAATATTAAAACATGGAGTCATAATATAAGTTTGTTAACGGAGCTTCTAAACTCCTATACTTTTTACTATTAAAAAACCCGTGTTATGAATAAAATAGTTATGTTTCATGCTGTTTAAATTACTAACATTCTTTTCAACTTTTAGTAATTATGATATTAAAATATAGATAAAATTCATTTACTTAACGACAATACCTGTCACACCCCAACCTGGACGGCGGAAACGTCGAGGTGTGAGGGATACGATTGTTCACAGCCACATAACGCTATGTTTAAATGTAAATATTAATTTTATAAGTTTTAACAGGAAATACAATCATAAGTTTCAAACATGTAATACGTTCAAACAGAAATCAAGGCATAACATAGCATTTCGTTTATTTAACTAGGTCCACGTCCTAGTTTTATTGCAAGCTTCAAAAGGCCACTTTAAACTCGGGGGTTACCTGAAACATGATAAAATAACAGGTCAACTAAAAATAGTTGGTGAGTTTCCAAGGTTTTTCATACATAATATGAAAATATTATAAGTAGCAATTCATGTCATAGGTTATAAGCAATTAAGGTTATAGTACACATATTTTTACAATCAAACCTCGACTTGATTACAAGTATATAAGATTGGCTAAGTGTATTTGGTTCCCTAGTGCACAAGCATACGGCTCCTAGGAGTCGGCAGTTCCTCGACTTTAGCACCAAATAGGCTTGTCAGGCCCAAAGATCGAAGACGTCGCCAGGCTAGCAATAGTTAATGATTGTAACAAACTATGTATCACATATAATCACTTACAATACACAAATGACCATGACAAAATATAAGGATGAATTGCAAGTGTTTTACAAGTCTCAAACGTTTATAAGTGTACGATGTATACGTATCATGTTTCACCCCAAAACGGTGTGGAATAAAGTAAAAAGGGGCAAGGAAAACTCACATGGCGATTAAGTATATTATGATGATTATTAAGATCAATATACATCTTTCCAAGATATTCCTTCACAAGGTACCTAAATATGTATAGATTTACAACCTTTAAGTTTAATTAATAATAATCTTGACGTTTTAATAAGAATTGGGGTTTCCATTTGGGTTTTTGAATGGTAGTTTAAATAAACAAATTTTATTTATTTTGAATGTCTTAAAATAAATAAAATGAATTTATTGAATGTGATTACGTTTAGAATTTAATCAATGTATCCGTATGCGCAATCGTTTGAGTTATTGTTAAATGTGTGGAAAATAAATAATTAATTTTATTAATCAATTATATATGATAATTAATTAATATATTTATTTAATATAAAAGAAAGAAAAGAAAACGTTTTTGGCAGGATTTATATAACTTTTATATCATGATTTAAACAATAATAAATATTATTTGAATAATTTACAAGTAATATGATGTTAGATAATAATTTAATAGTTTAAATTATTAAAAGTTCATTTTTGTATAAAAATTTTGTATTATTTGTGATTTTTATTTATTTAAAACATTTAATAAAGTAGATGAAATTTTAAAAATAATTTCCAGAAAACAAATAAGTTGTTTTAAAAATTTTAATGTTTTTAAAACATTTTTTATAATTTTTTTAGAATTTTTCTGGATTTTATAAGGCTTTAAAAAAAAGTTTTTAAAAAAAAGGGAGGTGGCCCGGGGTCGAACCCGGGACCTCCGGTTAAACATAAGGCGCAGGAACCAGTGGGCTAAGCATACAACCACTTTTCTTACTGGTTCCCTTTTAATTTAAACCCAATCCCCATTAACCCCAATTTCCCAAATGAACCCTAGATCGATTTCAATCCAATTGGCCATCCAAACGATTTTGATAACAGAAACATTCATGGGGCTTTTGTTCCCTGAATGAAAACGAGTATATGGATGTGTGAAATTCACCTTAATTCGAACGTATTGATGATGAACGGTTCAAGAACAGTTCGGGGCACACGCGATGATCGATGGATGCCCAGACTATGTTTATAATCAAATTAAGCTTTAGGGAAGCTTCAAATGGTGATTTGGAAGCAAAGCCCTATGTTAATTTCAATAAAAATCGATTGTAGATCGGGTTTTAGGTGTGTTGCAGGTCGCGAACGAAGAAGATGAAATGGAGTGTTTTAAGTTTGGTTTTTCTATGAAATTGAAGGTGCTTATCGATTAGATATGCTTTTATGTGTGTTGGTGCGTGTTTTAATTTGATTATTAAAGTTCGAAGGTGGCCGATTTTGAGGGATGTCGGCCGATTGTGGAGATGGTGGTCGACGGGTTTGAAGGGGGGTGGGGTAGGGTATGTTTTGAAAATTTAGTAATATGTACACAATGGTCCCTGGTGTTTGTGTTTTGATATTTGGTGTTGAAAGCTTTGGTTTTTAAGTCTCAAATATTTCAAAAATACCCCCTATACTTATATTTTGGCATTTAAGTTTTAAACTTTTATTAATATTATTATTCTTACTAATATTATTATTATGGTTATTATTATTATTATTAATTATTATTATTATTAATTATTATTATTATTATTATTATTATTATTATTATTATTATTATTATTATTATTGTTATTGTTATTATTATTATTAAAAATATAAAAATCGCAGTAAAATACGAGATGTTACAGTCTCCCCTACTTAAAAGAATTTCGTCCCGAAATTTGCTTACGATGAGGCTGAAATGAAAAGATGAGGACACTTTGAAGAGCTTTCAGGTTTTGATAAGGTATCAAAAGAAGAAAATTCATCATTGATTAAGCTGACCGCTTTAGTGTTTACTTTATGTGCAATGGCAGAGCCATTAGAGGTAAAAAGAGAGTCTAAAGTATATGTGTGTGACTTTAAATTAGTCTTATAAGCTTTTGAGCTTATAAGTTTTTACGTTGATTAAGAACGTATATTAATTATCGTATAAATACAGGGTGTTACTGTCTCCCCTACTTTAAAGAATTTCGTTAATAAATTAAAAATGAACTACACAAACAAATACGAGTATTTCTCCTTCATAAGATCCTCCCGTTCCCACGTGAACTCAGCTCCACACTTGTTCTCCCAACGAACCTTGACAATTGGAGTAGTTGTGGTCCTAGTCTTCTTCATGATGCGATCCATAATCTCGACAGGTTTCTCAATGAAGTGCAGTGACTCGTCGATCTGAATGTCTTCCAGTGGAACATGCAGACTCTTGTCAGCCAAACACTTTCTCAAATTTGAGACATGGAACACAGGGTGAACTCCATTAAGGTCGGAAGGTAGTTCCAGTTTATAAGCCACTTTCCCAATCCTTTTCAGGATTTTGAATGGCCCTACAAATCTTGGAGCTAGTTTGCCCTTCTTTCCAAAGCGAATAACGCCTTTCCATGGTGAAACCTTAAGAAGAACCATATCACCAACTTGAAACTCCAACGGCTTGCGATGCTTATCGGCATAACTCTTTTGTCGACTTCTTGCCACTTCAAGGTTCTTTCGGATTGTAGCGACTTTATCGGTTGTTTCTTGTATAAGTTCAGGACCAGTGATAAAGTTTTCACCAATGTCGGTCCAGCAGATCGGTGAACGACATTTACGACCATAAAGTGCTTCGAATGGTGCCATCTTGATACTCGAGTGGTAACTATTATTATACGAAAATTCCGCGAGCGGTAGATGCGTATCCCAATTACCACCAAAGTCAAGGACACACAGGCGTAGCAAATCCTCCAAGGTTTGGATCTTCCGCTCGGTTTGACCATCAGTTTGAGGATGGTAAGCCGTGCTTAGGTCCAATTGAGTACCCAAGAGTTCTTGCATAGACGACCAAAAATGCGAAGTGAAGCGAGCGTCTCGGTCGGATATGATGTGTAGAGGTACCCCATGACGACTTACAATTTCATCAACATATATACGAGCTAATCTTGATGTCTTGTAAGTGTCTCGTATGGGTATAAAATGTGCCGATTTGGTCAATCGGTCAACGATCACCCATATGCTATCATGTCCTCGAGAGGTTCGGGGTAGTTTAGTTATGAAGTCCATGGATATGTGTTCCCACTTCCACATAGGAATCTCGGGTTGCTCAAGTAATCCACTTGGACGTTGATGTTCGGCTTTAACCTTCATACACGTGAGGCACTTAGCTACATAAGTCGCTATATCTTTCTTCATTCCAGGCCACCAATATTGACCACGCAGATCCATGTACATCTTATCGGAGCCCGGATGAATAGAATAACGAGTTTGATGAGCTTCGTTCATGACAAGAGTACGGAGATTATCGCGATTTGGAACCCAAATTCGATTCGCCAAATATATCAACCCATTAGGTTTCGTTTCCAATTGAGTTATAAGGTTAAGCTCCAGTTCCTCCTTCATTCTTCCCTCTCGTTGAACTATTTGTTTAGCTTCCAAGATACCAGACTCGATGTCACTATTTATTCTCAAATTTTGTAGTAGTACAGTAGCCTTGGTGACATCTAGTCGAATTTCAGTATCGAATTCTCTCAGAGTATCAAACCATTGCCGTCGATCGCGAATTTCTTGGAACAAAGTTATCTTGTTATGGATTTTACGGCTTAGTGCATCGGCTACGACATTTGCCTTCCCAGGGTGGTAACGAATGTCACAGTCATAATCATTAATTAATTCAACCCAACGACGTTGTCTCATATTGAGATCCTTTTGATTAAAAACGTGTTGAAGGTTTTTATGATCGGTGTAGACTATACATTGCGTACCATAAAGGTAATGTCTCCAAATCTTCAAGGCAAAAACAACAGCACCCAGCTCGAGATCGTGTGTTGTGTAATTCACCTCGTGAACCTTCAGTTGTCTCGATGCATAAGCTATGGCCTTTCCTCGTTGCATAAGTACACAACCAAGTCCTTGTTTTGATGCATCACAATATACGGTGAAATCATCGTTTCCATCGGGTTGGGTCAAGATAGGAGCATTGCACAGTTTGTGCTTTAACGTTTCAAAAGCTTCTTCTTGCTCGGGCCCCCACTCGAATGGTTTATTCTTTTGTGTCAAGGAAGTGAGCGGCTTCGCGATCTTTGAAAAATTGGCGATAAATCGTCGGTAATAACCGGCAAGACCAAGGAAAGAACGAATCTCTGTCGGAGTTGTGGGAATACTCCAATTCTTCACAGCTTCCACCTTTGCAGGGTCAACGTTAATTCCTTGGCTATTCACCACGTGTCCTAGAAATTGAACTTCCTCAAGCCAGAAGTCACACTTCGAGAACTTCGCGTACAATTGCTCTTTCTTTAACAACTCAAGAACTTGTCGCAAATGCAGTTCATGCTCGGTGTTGGTCTTAGAGTAGGTAAGTATGTCATCAATGAAGACGATCACAAACTTATCTAGATAAGGCTTGCATACTCGGTTCATGAGATCCATGAAGACAGCAGGAGCATTAGTTAAGCCAAAAGGCATCACCGTAAACTCATAGTGTCCATAACGAGTACGAAACGCGGTCTTTGGGATATCATCTTCATGGACTCGTAATTGATGATACCCAGAATGTAGATCAATCTTCAAAATATAGCAGCTCCTTGAAGTTGATCAAACAAGTCATCGATACGAGGAAGAGGATAGCGGTTCTTGATGGTAAGCTTGTTAAGCTCACGATAGTCGATGCACATACGAAACGATCCATCTTTCTTCTTCACGAAAAGGACAGGTGCACCCCAAGGAGAAGAGCTAGGACGAATGAAACCCTTCTCGGTTAGTTCTTGGAGTTGACTAGAGAGTTCTTGCATTTCAGATGGTGCAAGCCGATATGGTGACTTGGCCACGGGGTTTGCTCCCGGTATCAAGTCAATTTTGAACTCAACTTCACGCGCGGGAGGTAAACCACTAAGGTCATCGGGAAATACTTCAGGAAAGTCTCGTACGATAGGGACATCCTTAAGTTCTTTCTCTTTGGCTTTCGTGTTGACCACGTGTGCCAGGAAAGCCATATATTTCTTGCTTAAATACTTTCGGGCTTGAGTGCAAGACATGAGTTTAAGCCCTTTGGAAGATTTTTCGCCGAATACTTTCAAAGTATCCCCGGATGGTAAAGGTATGCGGAGGCACTTCTCGAAACAAACGATCTCGACATGATGTTTGGCTAACCAATCCATACCAATGATGACGTCAAAGCTACCAAGTTTCATAGGTATAAGATCGATAAGAAAATCGTGCGTGTCAAGGCTTAGGATGCAATCTCGGATAACGACATCAACGGTGATCGGCTCTCCATCGGCAACTTCAACGGTGAGAGGTCTTTCTAGTTTCGTAGGTGATTTAGCAAGTATAGGTTCAAATTCTAACGAAACAAAACTCTTTTCGGCTCCAGAATCAAATAGAATATAGGCATAAGTCTTATTAATAAGAAACATACCTGTTCAATTTTTAAGATATTTAACGATATAGGTAAGGTACGAAAGGAATTGAATCACAAAAGTTAAAGGTAAGTTAACATACCATTCACTACATCGTGGTTTGCTTGTGCTTGGTTAGTGTTGATGTTGAAAGCACGTCCTCGGGCTTGTGGAACATTACCCATAAGACGAGGGCATTGTGGGCGAATATGACTAGGTTCCCCACAGTTGTAGCAAACACGGTTTGTGACCACGGTGGCATTGTTAGGTGCACGGTGGCAAGTTGCCACAAAATGACCATATTTACCGCATAAGGTGCAGATACGGCATGGTTGATTTCCCGGATGATGATACCTACAAGTGTTGCACATTGACTGAGGACCAGCATAAGCCTTAGCCCCAGGCACTTGTGCCACAGGTGTAGCCGCAGGTACAAGTTGTCTTTGGGGTTGTTTGGGTGCGGTCACAGCATAGTTGCGTGCCGGTGTAAACTTGCGTTTCTTGTTGTTGTTGTTGTTGTTGTTGTTGTTGTTGTTGTTGTTATTGGACGGTTCAGCTTTGGTTTCCTTAACGGCCTCAGTAGCCATCTTCTCCACCTTCTTGGCACCCTTCACAGTCATGGTGCCCGCTCGTATATGGTTCTCAGTGAGTTGAGCGGTGATAGTAATGGCTTCTTCTAAAGTTGTGGGTCGGCTACCCACCACAGCATCTTGAATTTTGGGTGGTACACCCTTAATAAACTTCTCGATGTTGCGGGGAACGGTATCGACCATGTGAGGCAGCAACAAACTCAACTCATGATGCCTAGTTGAATAGGCCAAATGATCACCATCGTTTTGCTTCAGATTCCAGAATTCCTCTTCTAACTTTTGTAATTCGCTTCTTGGGCAGAACTTCGCGATAGCAATGTTCTTGAAATTTTCCCAGGTAAGTGCCAAAATAGTTTCAGCTCCTCTATTTCTCTTCTCGCTATTACACCAGGTGAGAGCCCCTTGTTGGAGCATGCTAGTAGCATAACGAACTTTGAGTGCGTCGGGACACTCACAGTTGACGAAGGTGTTCTCCATCCCCTCGAACCATTCTAATAGACCGGTGGCACCTTCCTTGCCACTATAACTGGGAGGCTTGCATGAACTAAAGTGCTTGAAGGTGCAAGTTTGGTTGTTACGGCCTTGGGTTGCACTGTTTTCCCCTTGGCCGTTGTTGTGGTTTGTGACGTTGGCAATCATGGTGCTGCTGAGTTCAGCCATCATATTTGGGATGACCGCAGCCATTTGCTGGGTGATCATGGCGGCAAGCTTACGATCAGATCTTCTTCGGTGTCCGAGTTGGCGAGACATGCTGAAAAATACGAGTTGGATTAGGAACGGGTAAAAGGACAATAAGGATAGGCAGTTAAAGTAAGAATCATGAATTATACGGAATGTTTCCAGTTGGTAACGCATCACCATTTGGAAACGTTGACACGTCAAGGTAAATTGACTCATTTGCCTTAGAGATTTGTGTATTTTGACCATAGTTTATCACTCATCCCAGAAATCCCCAGGTAGCGTAACGGTTCCCTCAATGAGATTTATACGAATACGCTTGCCTTAGCCCGAAGGCTTTTTGCCAGGAAATCCAGAATACAGGTGTCTATGTGTCACATAATATTTCTTAGGTTCATGAAATCAAAACCTTGATGAGATTTATATAGATTAGACATAACGTCTAAAGATTCAAGTCATAAGCATAAGTATACGATTCCACGTGTCGTCGAGAATAAGATTAAGAGGTTTCATGTTCGGGGAGAGTCTAAGAGTCAAATGTAAGTTTTGGGAGACATGCAGAAATGTTTAGGCAATCCTATGCTAAGGCATCAAATTGCACATAAGGGAACATAACAATATGTAGCATGCAAACCATATACTTTAAAAGATAGAAATATAATTCTATAAGGTTCATGCATATGCTATAGTCTAGGTCACCATTTCTAATAACCTAATTCCCTATAGTTACGGGCTCTGATACCAATCTGTCACACCCCAACCTGGACGGCGGAAACGTCGAGGTGTGAGGGATACGATTGTTCACAGCCATATAACGCTATGTTTAAATGTAAATATTAATTTTATAAGTTTTAACAGGAAATACAATCATAAGTTTCAAACATGTAATACGTTCAAACAGAAATCAAGGCATAACATAGCATTTCGTTTATTTAACTAGGTCCACGTCCTAGTTTTATTGCAAGCTTCAAAAGGCCACTTTAAACCCGGGGGTTACCTGAAACATGATAAAATAACAGGTCAACTAAAAATAGTTGGTGAGTTTCCAAGGTTTTTCATACATAATATGAAAATATTATAAGTAGCAATTCATGTCATAGGTTATAAGCAAGTAAGGTTATAGTACACATATTTTTACAATCAAACCTCGACTTGATTACAAGTATATAAGATTGGCTAAGTGTATTTGGTTCCCTAGTGCACAAGCATACGGCTCCTAGGAGTCGGCAGTTCCTCGACTTTAGCACCAAATAGGCTTGTCAGGCCCAAAGATCTAAGACGTCGCCAGGCTAGCAATAGTTAATGATTGTAACAAACTATGTATCACATATAATCACTTACAATACACAACTAACCATGACAAAATATAAGGATGAATTGCAAGTGTTTTACAAGTCTCAAACGTTTATAAGTGTACGATGTATACGTATCATGTTTCACCCCAAAACGGTGTGGAATAAAGTAAAAAGGGGCAAGGAAAACTCACATGGCGATTAAGTATATTATGATGATTATTAAGATCAATATACGTCTTTCCAAGATATTCCTTCACAAGGTACCTAAATATGTATAGATTTACAACCTTTAAGTTTAATTAATAATAATCTTGACGTTTTAATAAGAATTGGGGTTTCCATTTGGGTTTTTGAATGGTAGTTTAAATAAACAAATTTTATTTATTTTGAATGTCTTAAAATAAATAAAATGAATTTATTGAATGTGATTACGTTTAGAATTTAATCAATGTATCCGTACGCGCAATCGTTTGAGTTATTGTTAAATGTGTGGAAAATAAATAATTAATTTTATTAATCAATTATATATGATAATTAATTAATATATTTATTTAATATAAAAGAAAGAAAAGAAAACGTTTTTGGCAGGATTTATATAACTTTTATATCATGATTTAAACAATAATAAATATTATTTGAATAATTTACAAGTAATATGATGTTAGATAATAATTTAATAGTTTAAATTATTAAAAGTTCATTTTTGTATAAACATTTTGTATTATTTGTGATTTTTATTTATTTAAAACATTTAATAAAGTAGATGAAATTTTAAAAATAATTTCCAGAAAACAAATAAGTTGTTTTAAAAATTTTAATGTTTTTAAAACATTTTTTATAATTTTTTTAGAATTTTTTTGGATTTTATAAGGCTTTAAAAAAAAGTTTTTAAAAAAAAGGGAGGTGGCCCGGGGTCGAACCCGGGACCTCCGGTTAGACATAAGGCGCAGGAACCAGTGGGCTAAGCATACAACCATGTTTCTTACTGGTTCCCTTTTAATTTAAACCCAATCCCCATTAACCCCAATTTCCCAAATGAACCCTAGATCGATTTCAATCCAATTGGCCATCCAAACGATTTTGATAACAGAAACATTCATGGGGCTTTTGTTCCCTGAATGAAAACGAGTATATGGATGTGTGAAATTCACCTTAATTCGAACGTATTGATGATGAACGGTTCAAGAACAGTTCGGGGCACACGCGATGATCGATGGATGCCCAGACTATGTTTATAATCAAATTAAGCTTTAGGGAAGCTTCAAATGGTGATTTGAAAGCAAAGCCCTATGTTAATTTCAACAAAAATCGATTGTAGATCGGGTTTTAGGTGTGTTGCAGGTCGCGAACGAAGAAGATGAAATGGAGTGTTTTAAGTTTGGTTTTTCTATGAAATTGAAGGTGCTTATCGATTAGATATGCTTTTATGTGTGTTGGTGCGTGTTTTAATTTGATTATTAAAGTTCGAAGGTGGCCGATTTTGAGGGATGTCGGCCGATTGTGGAGATGGTGGTCGACGGGTTTGAAGGGGGGTGGGGTAGGGTATGTTTTGAAAATTTAGTAATATGTACACAATGGTCCCTGGTGTTTGTGTTTTGATATTTGGTGTTGAAAGCTTTGGTTTTTAAGTTTCAAATATTTCAAAAATACCCCCTATACTTATATTTTGGCATTTAAGTTTTAAACTTTTATTAATATTATTATTCTTACTAATATTATTATTATGGTTATTATTATTATTATTATTATTAATTATTATTATTATTAATTATTATTATTAATAATAATAATTATTATTATTATTATTGTTATTGTTATTATTATTATTAAAAATATAAAAATCGCAGTAAAATACGAGATGTTACAATACCTGATTTTAAAGCCCCCTAAACTACAGATAATCCAGGTTTTACTTTTATACTTCTATATTAAATTTAAGCAAATTGAATTTTAATAATTCAAACTATTACCTATTGTCCAATAATAATCCATACTATCAAATAGTCAATAATAATTCCAACTTTCAGTTTTGCTACCAATGAGAATCCTAGTAACATAACTTTTATTGATTTCCACTTGATTTCACTTCTTTTTCATTACATTTCATCGTGCGTCTTTCTATTTCATTCACAATCATCATCGTGAGCAAAATAAAGGAATGTAAACAAATAAATAATATTCTACTAAGATTGCTCTTAACAACATAAATAAAAGTTGGATTATTATCGGCCAATTTGATAGTATGGATTATTATCGATCAATATGTCATAGTTTGGATTATTAAAATCTAATTTGTCTTAAATTTAAGATAATATCTAGAGTAAATTACAAATATCATCCTTTAACTATATCAATTACAGATCTTGTTATTAAATTTTCATAAGTACATTGATTGTTCTTTTTTTTTTTGAAAATTTATAATGCTTTATGTACTTTACACTAACAAAAATTAACTATTTATTATAATTCTTTGTAAATGATAATTTTGTCCTTACACATTTCACTACAACCAGATAACGTTAATACAACTTTAGTAATATATTATATTAGTTCTTGAAAAAATTACATTAAATCTTTAAAGTTACATTAGTTTAAAGCAATCTTTTTACAAAATGTTGCGTTAGGTGAAGTTGCTTTATATATAAAGCAAACTTTTTGTTAGATAATGCAAACTTTTTGTTAGATAATACAATATTTTTCTTTGCAAATACAATCTTTTAGTTAGATAATACAATTTTTTTGAAAGGTTGCTTAAAAAAGGTTGCATTAGTCTTATTTTTATAAAAGTGCTTCATCTTTTAAAATATAAGGGCAAAAGAGTAATTTTAAAAAAATAACAAAAAAAAACTTAACTTTAGTTAGTCATGAAAAGAATAGAAAACATGAGAAATTTTAGAATAAAAGAAAAAGACACTAAATGTACTTATTAAAGCTTAGAGTAAATTACTATTTGCATCACTGACATTTACGCATATTAACTACTTGCATCTCTGTTGTTTTAAAACCATCATTTACCCCCCTAACGTTTTATTTTTGTATCTATTTGTATCCAAAATCCTAACACTATTAAAATGTTATGTTAACTATTTTTGGAAAAGACTAAATTGTCTTTTAAGAATAGAAAATATAAAAAAATTGCCCTTTAAGACATATTGGAGATTGTGGTGTTGTAGCGAGAGTTGTAGGGGGGCAACAAGTATCTTTTGATGAATGACTCAAGGCGACAACATGCCGTGAAAGACAAACTCCTAAATTTTAGTTTTAGTTTGTGAAATTATTTTTCTTGTGTTGCTAGTTTGTAGTTGGCAGGGATAAACGGTGTTCTTTGGAAGCTTAAGTTAATAATAATGGTGTTGTTAGTAACTGAGTGTCCTACGATCCTATTGTATGTGGTGCTATCTGTATCACGTTATAGCTAGTCGTAGCAGATGAGTTCTTTCGATCCTAGATTTGTAGAACCATTCTACTACAATAACATCACCCCCTTCTTAATAGTGACCTTGTCCTTAATGTGTAAACTTTAAAACTATCTCAAATGATTGCATTGATTCTATGAAGAAATATTCTAGGATCTCATGCTATCCTTTGTATTTATTTCTTTCAGTAATAATATACAATAGAAGAGTCCTGTAAAGCCCGTATTACGAATGACTTCTAGTTTGTAATGCTCTATCATTATCGCCAATTAGTTACCATATAATTCTACAATTAAATCATCAATGGTGGTCATTATTCGAATATTAATGTGTATTATTAGTATGATGATCTCAACTTTTCGATGGTGTGATATTCTTGCTCCTTGGTAATCATACAATTAACTAATCTTGGTGGGTAAATATTTGTACATCCCATTAGTGAAAATAGAAATTAACTAACATATCAATACTTATTGACAAAAAATAAGATAGCATCATGTAAAAGAACAATAAGGATGCGTTGAATCTGTAGATGAGGAACCTACACACCTGGGTGGAGAAGATAAATAAGGTTTTGGAGGAAGTTCCAATGATTCTAAGTCCCCTTCTAACATTTCCAACACTTTTGTGATTGTCGGTCGGCTCAAGGGATTCGTTTGTATGCACCACAAGCCCACAATAATCATCTTCCTTGCAATCTTATTGTCTTCATCGGTCACAATCTCGTGCAGTCCAAGTTGTTCTTCATGTAATTCGATCTTCTTATATATCCAGTGAGGAAAGTAGATCTCACTTGTATGATCAACTCCAACCTTGATGTTTTTTCTCCCTCCAACCATTTCAAGAACCATCATCCCATAACTATAAACATCTGATTTGTGAGAAACTTCTCCAAAATTCCTAGAAAATAGTTCAGGAGCAATATAACCGGGTGTTCCTCTCGTATGGGAGATGGATACCTTACTTTCTTTCTCATGGAATAACTTAGCCAACCCAAAGTCGGATATCTTAGGACAAAAATCGTTATCCAATAGAATATTATGTGGCTTTATGTCAAAATGTAATATCCGTGTGCTACAACCCCTGTGCAAGTATTCTAGACCTCGACCAATCCCAATTGCAATTTGGTGCAACTTTTCCCACCCAAGTTGACTAGTACTTGAAGGACCACGACTATATATGAACCTCTCGAGGGAACCATTAGGCATGAATTCATAAATCAAAGCTTTTCGATGACCCTCCAAACAAAATCCCAGTAGACTTACAATATTAACATGGGAAGTTCTGCCAACACTAGCAACTTCATTAATGAAATCTTCCCCATCACCTTTTACTTCACTTAAAATTTTCACTGCTACTGGGTTTTGGTTTTTTAGCACCCCTTTATACACGACACCGAATCCACCTTGGCCTAGTTGTACTTTAAATGAGTTAGTCATCTTCTCGACCTGCGAGTAAGAGTACCTTTTTGGAGCTAGGAACTCTTGATTCTTTAGAAACATTTCAACTTTCAGGTTTGGAGACTTGTTCTTTGATGAGACATAGGAAAAAGGGTTGCTCTTACAGTGCCGCCAGATTATGAAGATGGCAAAAGATAGCATGAGCATTGAGGGTAAACCAGCGATCACTAGAACAATAAATTCAACACATTCAGGTTCAATTCTTACATGTATGGGTGTGAATGCAATCATGTATATCCAATAATAATGCATAGGAGATCATTTACGTAGAATCTTAATCGGTTTGAGTTCTCTGTCTTGGTTTTCTGCAACAACCAAATAATAAAAGATAAGTTATATATTATGTGACAGAAATAAATTTAAGACACATTAGTTTTATCAACTCTGGTGTGTGTATTTATAGGTTCGCAGATGGAACTTACCCAGATTTGAAGTTGGTGTTGGTTCTGGTCTTGGTTTTTCTGCAGCAACCATATGGCAAAAGTAAATATTATTGGGCAAGAAAAAAAATTTGGAGCATGTTAGGCGTGTAGCAACAATAAGTTAAAAATAAGGGAAGACGGAAAAGGAGAAAAGAAGTTGTAAATACCCTTTATGGCATCTGAACACTCAACATCATGTCCATTTTTAGTATCACACCGGCGGCCTTTCTTGTAACAGTCGACACAGGATGATGACAGTTTAAAGATAATAGAAGGAGTAGAGGAGATAAGAGAAAATATGTTGGTTTCATCAAGTCCTTGATTAGTTGGCCATTTCACCGGTAGGTGGAGTACTTGACATGTACGTGGGAGATCACTTGGAATACTTCCATTCAAGTAGTTATAGTAGAAATTGTGATCTTTGCATATGTTGTAGCTATTGTATTTATGTGGGTGAAAATAAGTGAGATTCTTTGTGCATTTGAAGAGAGTAATGTTGGAATATATTGAAATGGAATACAAAAGAGGGCTTGGACTTGGAAAAGTGAAATTATTCATAAGAGCTTCACAGCTATTCTTTTTCACAAGATCCTCAAGTGTTTTGTTGTGGATGACTATATTAAAAGAACTTTGATTAGAATCATGCTCAGAATCGTACTTGCCAACAATTGGATATGGTCGTCCTCCAATTTGAATCTCCCCATCTTTCGAAGTACAAATGACCTTGATCAACCCACATCGCGTGTCTGTTACATTGTAAAACGGGTACTTGAAAGGGCCCAAACCCCGGCAGCTGAAGCTTTCAGGACAGACTGCAGGCGTAGAAATGTTATCGGTTATTGCAGAGTGAGAAGAGAGAATAAGAGACATGAAACAGAATACGATAATCATTTCAAACAACTATCTAATCTAAGTAATATATGTTTATATTTGAGTGTTTTTATTGGAAGGCAAAAGCAGTGTATAAGCGTTGTCTCTTGTGCAATTAGTTCTATCCTCATTGATCAACCCCATCAATAATACACTCTTCCAGACTAGTCTTCTCTCCCCTCATTCTTAACTCCTTTCAAACGCCAAAAAGACTCCAACTTTCAAATTATTTTTGTCATTTTCTTCCTCTTCTTTTGTCAAGATAGATGGACTGGGTTTGTGTTTGTTTTTTACATATTATATGGTTTGATATAACTAATAATAGTAAACTGTTAGGTTTGGTTTGCTTTGCTAGAATTAGGATTTGTATATTTCATTTAAGTTTTATAATTATATCTTTTAAGTTATTAAAATCTTAAATAAGATTGAATATTCTAAAACAAGCTCGTAAAAACTTTATAAAACTACCATCATGACATCAACCTCATCTGGTGACAACGACTTCCATATGACATACCAAAGGCGGTTTTTTATTTTAAACAATTTGTAGGTTTTATAGTTTTAAATAGTCTAGGTATCTCTTGAGAAGAGTTATAAGCGAGTGATGGCTTTTAACTCGTATCAATATTTACTCTTAACTCGTTTTAAGTAAGTACAAGTAAACTAAATAAGTTAATAATACTACAATTTTCAACGTATTTTGTTGTTTATATCTTCCACCATGTGTTTTTTGTGAAGGTTAAAAACCGAGCAAACATGGTCAATCGTCTCTTTTGCAATTTTCTCCTTATTGACCAGCCCCATCAATACACTCTTTTAGTTTTCTCCTCCATTCATTTCTAATCCCTTTCAAACGTCAGAACGATATTTAGAAAGTTTCATGTGGTTTATATCTCCCATCCTATTATAGCATTCACAACCCGTACCCTATAATCATGTGAGTGTGTTTGGTATATTATATGGAATGATTTTGAGTGGTTGTGAGTGAAGGAGAGAGAAAATGTTATTGTGGATTGGTATATTTGAAGAATCACTGTACAATCCTTATAAATTTTTTAATATTTTTGAAAGTGGTTGTGAGTGAAGGAGAGAGAAAAGGTAATGAAAAAGGTATAAAAATATATTATTTAATTGAAAGGAGAGAGAAGAAGTAATGATTTTTATTGTAATTATATGGATAAAGATAAGGAATGGACTGTGAATGCTCTTACCCCACCCATAGTAGTACCTCTCAAGTTGAGATCATTTATCCTATGGTCCAATTTGGAGGCTACTGATATTATTATTCTAATATCTAGGCAAATTTTGCATGACCTTAATATTGTGTTTGCGCGTTTTGTTCGTAAATAATAGGAAAACTCCACGATTAAACGTGTTTGGAAAGTTTTTATCCAAACTACTAAAAATAAATACAGTTGAAAATCTCATATCAACTTTTTAAATCAATTTTGCAACTCCATATTACATTTGGAGAACCGAATATGTTGCACCATATACAAATACTAAAGTTATAATATTTTGGATTTTCAGATTGAAAATTTGATTCAGTTTTTTTTTTTAATATTATCATTTATTTTTTAAAGAGATTGTTTTGTTTAGCTAAGATTTATATGTTTACTAAACTGCTATAGTTTTGTTTTACATTATATTATAGTTTTGTTTTACATTATAAGACCATGTGTGATGACTGATGAGACGTTAAGCCCATACATAACCCCAGATAATGTTTTCACTGCCATTACGGTGGGGCGTTATGTTTAAAGAAAACCCCACCAATTGTTATTATAATAGGGTCTTGCTGGGGACACCGCAGGTGTTTTTGGGGAGAAACCGGATCAAAAGGTCACGGTTTGACCAAACCGTGACACTTTGGGGAGAAACCGGATCAAAAGGTCACGGTTTGGCCAAACCGTGACATTTTGAGATATTTTTTTGAATCAAAAGGTCACGGTTTGCCCAAAAGGTCACAGTTTGAGATATTTTTGAGATATTTTTTTGAGTATTGAAATAAATTAAATGGTATTTTTTCAGAATTAAAATACACTAAAAGAACTTTTTGAAAGCTAAAATACATTAATTCATATTTCTTAAAAATTGAAATACATTAAAAGTTACTTTTTGAAAGCTAAAATACATTAATTCACATTTCTTGAAAATTAAAATACATTAAAAGTTACTTCTTGAAAGCTAAAATACATTAATTCATACTTTTTGTGAACTAGAATAAACTAAAATATTGTATTCTTAATATTTACATAAATTAATTAAACTTTGGTAAACAAATCATGCCTTATGTATTGAATAAATCAATTTTTGATGACTACGAGTCATATATACTTAATAAAAATTGATGTTTATAAGTTAGTTTTTTAAGTGTTAGTTTGTTTGTTATATATGTACGTAATACTAAAAATTTAAATAAAAGAAAATTTGAATCCTATAAAAATATTAAAAGTTACAAATTAAATAAAATGTCTTACATTTATATTATAAAAAATATTAAAAAAATTAAATATTATACACAATATGTCACGGTTTGGCCAAAAGCTGACATATACACCACCAAAATCAAGAAACTCACTCCCAATAATTAACCCAATCCTGAGGTGCAGAACTTTTTCTGAAGCCCAATATGTCACGGTTTGACCAAACCGTGACCTTTAGGCTTCAATATGTCACGGTTTGGCCAATATGTCACAGTTTGAATCGGTTTTTTTTCAAATTATCTACGGTGCGCCTAAAATTCCTGTTATAATAACGTTAAAAATCATCAAATCCTTAATGATGAAGGAGCATCATAGAGGATTTAGTTATTACGCTTATTTTTATTTATAATGCTCATGTTGAGATATGTGGATAGAAAAACCCATTAGGATGTCTCTTTAAAACACAAGTTGGTAAAAATGAATGAAAATATTACACGTATGTGCATGTCGTATGTGCATGTTGTGTCAAATAACGAAGAAAAGGAACCAGGTCAAATAATGTCTTTTTTTGTATTTTGATTGTAGCAAATAAAACTTGTGAACTTCACATGAATATTAAGCAATCCTTCTAGAATGAAGTTTGTAATATCCTCTAGTAGATTTGGTTCTTGTTAGAAAAACCTATGAATTCATGACTCAAGTTCTTTCCCTCAGATTAAAGTTGGTTTATGGGTGTTCAAAATGCAATTAAGGATTTCATTACCCATCAATGGAACTCGATTCAACAGAGATTATTTTTGTGAGAACTCTCAAATTAAAGAAGTTGTTGAATGAATCTCAAATTGAAGAACCAAATTGGTTCGAATCAACACCCGTCAATAGGTCGATATGCCCAGGTAACATTACAATTCACTTTCACCTACTCTTGATGCGAATCGAAGACAAAGTAGAGCCCAATTCATGTAACTTGAAAAGGATATAGATGATCTGTTGCATACTGGCCTAATGATTACTCATGAATTCGAATGCATTATTAAACTGCACATGACCTGCTCGATAAAATGCCACAATGAAGTTCAACATTGCTATTGAAGAGAACAATTTTGGAGATTGAAGATGATGATGAATAGGTGGTTTCCTTATTTGAATTGATCAAATGGTTGAACACAAATATGATTCAACTTGCGTTTCATAGAAACACCAATAGGAAAATAGAAAAAAGTTTTTATTTGTTTATACTCCAATAACTCTTCATTTGGTTATAGTAAAGTTATAAAATATACATCAGGTGCCCCCAAATAAATTGGTAAGGTTCTGTTGTGATCACGAGAAGGAAAACAAAAAACTGCAGGTATGATTTACTAAAATACTGAAAGGCTATATTTCTGAAATGATCATAAACTACAGAGAACATAACTTAAATAGATAAACAAAACAAAGAACGTGGGCATCCCCATCATTCCAGTAACCGAAAATGCAGCAACTAACCTAAAGAATAGGTAAAACACTACCTCATTCTAAACTTATTCCCAAAGCAATTAACGGTAACAAATTAAAAGGAAACAAACTACTGCTGACTCAGCAAGCTGACTTAGCCACACACATGCAGCATATGACATTGATTTTCAACACCCCCTCTCAATGTCATACTCGATCAACCCCATGCTCTTGCTATGCTTCATCAACTTTGCACCGCTCACACTCTTTGTCAAAACATCAGCTACCTGTTCTTCAGTTCCAACAGCTTCGAGATCAATTTCACCTTGCAGTACTTTCTCTCGAATGAATTGGTAGTGAATCTCTATATGCTTGGTCCTTGCATGGAAAACTGGATTCTGGGCCAACTTAATTGCTGAGATATTATCACATCTTATCTTAACTGGATAGCCAACCTGTTGGTTTAAGTTCTTCAACAACTCAACGAGCCACACACATTCTTGAGCTGCCATGGCAGCAGCCCGGTACTCAGCCTCGGTTGTGGACAAAGACACGGTTGGTTGACGCTTGCTGCACCACGAAATTGGGCCCGACCCATACAGAAACACATACCCTGTGATGGACCTCCTTTGATCTAAGTCGCTTGACCCATAATCAGCATCATAGTAACCATTGAGTTTGGGATCAACTTCTGACTTGAAGCATAAACCTTTTCCAGCAGTGGCTTTCAAATACTTCCAGACTCCCTTCATAGCTACCATGTGGGGCTTTCTCGGGTCTTGCATAAAACGACTAAGTATACCGACAGCAAAAGCAATGTCGGGCCTAGTCATTGTCAGGTAAATGAGGCTTCCAACAATTTGTCAATACTTTGAAGGGTCTTCACACCTGCTGCCTTCAGTAGCATATAAGCGAGTACTCCTGTCAAGTGGAGTTACTGCTGGTTTGCATGTCTGCTGATTGAACTTGTGCAATAAATCAAGTGTGTACTTTTTCTGGTGCAACACCAGGCTGTCGCTTTTGTACATCAGCTCTAATCCCAGAAAATGTTGCAATCTTCCCAAGTCCTTCATCTTGAAACGGGTGCACAAATTTGACTTGAGGAGCTCGATTTCTTCCTGCACATCACCTGTTAGAATCAAATCGTCTACATAGACAAGTATACATACCACCTGGTGCCCAATATTCTTAACAAACAAGCTGTGATCAGCAGGAGTCAAGTGATAACCGCTTTGTTCAAGGAATTCAGCCATTTTACCAAACCAAGACCTCGGCGATTGCTTTAGACCATAGATTGCCTTCTTTAGTTTGCAGACATACTCTGGATGATCAGAGCTTTCAAAACCAATTGGTTGGTCCATGTGGATGACATGATCGAGTTCACCGTACAAGAAAGCGTTGTTGACGTCCATTTGCCACAATTTCCATCCCTTCGAGGCAGCTAGAGCTAGAACTACATGAATAGTGGTTATTTTTGCCACTGGACTAAACGCGTCTTCGTAATCTAGACCATACTGCTGAGAGAAACCACGAGCAACTAAGCGTGCTTTAAATCGGTCTACCGTACCATCAGCCTTTTGCTTGATTTTGTACACCCATTTGCAGGAAATTGGCCTTATGTTTTGACTCTTCACTCTCAAACAAACCTTCCAATATAACAAAGAGAGAGTGAGGACTTGGCCTGATCCTAGGGTGGCTCACAGGATCACAAAGAACGATATTCCTGTGAGGTACAAGAGCCAGATGAAGAGGATTGTAGATGAAGTAATCACTGTGGCTCTTGTAGTAACACCCTGGGAAATTGTGGATGAGTTCGAGAAAGCTTATAAAGCTAAGCTACCTCCTGAAATGATGTTGGAGAACAGGATGGTGAGGAAAGGCTTAGTTTATAAGAAGCTTGAGAACTTCCGCAAAGATGAGCTCAACTTGTTGCTAGAAGGCAGACATCCAGATGAATTTGCTTATAAGCAAATCACAACAGTTGAGCTCAAAAATGGGAAACAGGTCAAGTATGTCTCAGAGACGTATGGCCGTGAAGGATTGTTCGATGGTGGGGATGAGGGCATGACCAAAGAAGAACAAATGATCTTTGTCCGAGCCTACACCCGAGAATCCTACCGGCTTGTACATGGGAGGTAGATCTCATGGATAGGACAACAGCTCTGTAAGTTGTTTTGAGTCTTCATTGAGTGCATTATTAACCCCCCACCATGCGGAAGCTTCATCGAACACCACATTCCTTGAAATGTGCACTTTTCCTGTTTCAGGGTTATAGCATCTCCAACCCTTTCTTTCTGGGTCATAACCTATGAACAAACACCGAATCGCCTTCTTTTCCATCTTGTGCCGTAGATAACTAGGAACAAAAACATAACATATGCAGCCAAAAATACGAAAGTAATGAACATTAGGCTTGATTTTATGTAACCTTTCGAATGGCGATATGTAACCTAGCCCTTGAGAAGGTGTTCTGTTGATTACATAGTTGGCTGCCCCCATTGCTTCGGCCCAAAAATGCCCAGGCAGGTTTTTGTCATATACGAAGCATCTAGTCACTTCGGCTAGATGACGATTCTTTCGCTCGGATACTCCGTTTTGTTAAGGAGTACTTGGACAGGTCAGCTGACGTTTAATTCTTCTATGCCTCAGGTATCTTTCAACTCATGTGAGAGGTATTCTCCTCCATTGTCTGACCGAAGGCACCCAACTTTATAGCCTGTTTCTCTCTCTGCATCAGCTTCAAATAGCTTGAATTTTTCCAGCACTTCTGCCTTGGTCTTCATGAAATAAACCCAACAGTACTTGGAATAATCATCAATGAATGATACCATAAAAAGCATACCTTTCATTGATGCATGTTTAGAGGGACCAAATACATCAGAGTGAATAAGCTGCAGCGGTTCCTTGGCTTTAAATTCTGATGGTGAGAAGGGCTTTTGATGTGCCTTCCCGTATTGACACCCGGCACATATCACATCCTTGTTAACCTCTAAGTTGGGTAAACCCGAGACCAGACTTCTCTGCATCATGAGCTTTAATTTGTCATACCCCACATGACCTAGACGGTGATGCCATAAATCAGCATTCTGGTTCGTCTTTGTCCTCTCGACATAGGCGTCTTCAGCTGACAGTACATAAACTGATTCATTCTTGTGTCCCCTAAGGATTGGGGTTGAGGATGTCTGTAGCTCTTTAAAGACAAGAACTTCTTTAGGACCGAACAGCACGTACTTGCCTTCAGACGTAATTTATGGAACGGACAGCAAGTTCTTCTTCATTCCAGGGACATGATACACACCTGTCAGTTTCAAATCACGCCCTTTGTCTTCTGAAGGGAACACGGCATCCCCGATGTGTGCAATTTTATGATTTGAGTTGTCAGCGATGACAACTACTCTACTTCCGGAGTACTTTTCTGGATTGGTCAGCCTCTCTTTGTCGCCGGTGAGATGATTCGAACAGCCGGAATCAACGATCCAGTCGTCTAGTCGATTCGCCCTTCGAGTTACTGTTGCAGCGAGTCCGTTTGGCCGTTCTTCGGTGTGCACAGCATGAGCTTGAACGTCCCAAGCCTCTTCGTCCTTGACAACGGCCTAATTTCCTTGTTCGGATTGCGAGGATCGACAATCCTTGGCCATATGGCCTTTGCGACCACACGAAACGACGGCCCTGGTGTCGTGTCTTCCTATCACTGTGTTGGACCAAAAGAACCAATGAGCCAAGATCAGGAAAACCTCTAAGTCCCACATGCCACTGCAACAACTGCTGAAGACTCCCATCAGCTATTGTGTTCTCTTGCTTGAATGTCAGATTCGAGAGCATTTTAGCTCCAACCATTAGCTGTTCTGACAAAGTCTGAAGAACAAAGTATGAAGATTAAAGAACTGAAGAACAACAGCTGAAAAAGACTCCAAAGTACTGAAGACCAAGTACTGAAGTCTGAAGTACTGATCTTATAAGTACTGAAGACTTCAAGTACTGAAGACAAGTACTGAAGAATCAAAAGCTGAAGAACTGAAGAACTGAAGACCTTCTACTGAAGCACAAAGTCTGAAGACAAAGACTGAAGACAACAACTGATGATATCTACTGAAGTCATCAGTTGTTACATCATCTGAAGCCAAGTCTGAAGACCAAGTACTGAAGACTCAGAGTTTGTCACAACAGCTGAAGAAGTCTTCTTCAGTTGTTGTGATGGTTTTTCCTTTTCAGTAGTTTATTTTGTTTCAGTAGTTGTACAACAGCTGAAGAGCATGTTCTTCAGTTGTTATAGTATCAGTAGTTATAAACGACTGAAGAGTTTGTTCTTCAGTCGTTGTAGGATTTCAGTAGTTTTACTTTTGTCAGTACTTAGGAAACTTTTGTAAGAAGATGTCAGCTGTTGACATCTTCAGTAGTTTTATGTTTTGTCAGTTGTAATTTTAATATTCTGTTGATGTCAGAAAAAGGACATCAACCCATCCTTTTGCCGCCTATAAAAGGATGGGGAACCATACTGTTTTAAATGCCGAAACATGCTTAGCAATAGAACATTTATTGTTTCGCAGAACTCTTTTCTCTCTCTATGCTTGTGCTCTTACATGCAATATCTTTTATGTTCTTGCATTAATCGCTAATTAATGTGCTAAATCCGCTGCAAACATAATCTGATTGATCAAACAAGAGGCTGAGATCCTGTCAAATGGTATCAGAGCAGGTTAATCATTGATCAATTTCACTATTGATCATTTGAAACTGCTCTTTTGATCTCTCTGTTTGATCGAATTAGCAATTTGCAAGAATTAGCCATAGAGAGTGAGTTTCTGCTGTTTCTGGCCAAAATCTTGAGGTCTTTTGGTGGTTTCGAGTTACGTTTGTCTTGTTTAAACTTGTTTTTGACTAAAACCTGAGATGACAACACCAACTAATGATCCTCACAATACTGGTTCCGCAACCAAGCCTCCGATGCTGGTTAGGAACGAGTATAACATATGGTAAAGACGTATGCTACACCACTTGGCTGTCAACAGTGCTGGTTGTTGGAAGTCAGTGGTGCATGGGCCATACAAGCCTATGGTGAGCGTCCCGGAATCTAATGAACAGGTTGAGAAAAAACCTGAACAATATTCGGACGAAGATCTAAAGCTGTTCGAAATTGATGCTAGAGCCCATGGAATTCTAGCCATGGCCATTCCTAATGAGATATATTCAGGGCTCTTGCATCATGAGTCTGCTCATGACCTATGGGATGCTCTAAAGGAACAATTTGGAGGAACTGATTCAGTCTTAGCAAACAATAGGGAAATCCTTGCCTAACAATATGAGACATTCTCATATAGAAAGGGTGAGACTCTGACCCAGCAGTTTGAGCGGTTCTCTTGTCTGATCTCTGAGCTGAAGATGGTCAAACAAGAGTACACCAACAGCCAGATGAACAACAGGTTCCTCGGTCACTGCCTGAGAGATGGGACACATACACCATTGTCCTACGCTCCAGTGCTGATCTGGAAACTCTATCTCTCACCCAACTTCATGGGAAACTGCTCACTTTTGAGAGAGAGATAGAGCAAAAGAGGAAGTTGTCATCTTCTGGCAAACTTGCTGATGACTTTGTACAAGGTAATACTGCCTTGATGAGTCATGAGTCAGAATATGCTTCATCAGAAAGTTCTTATAATGAGCATATTGATTTCTCTACCAACTCAGAACAAGCTTTTGTTGGTGTTAGTAGTTCAGGAGGTGGTGGTGACAACTTGTGTTTTCTGATGGAGGACTTGAATGGCATTCCAGATGATGATCTGGAAGAGATGGATATTTTGAACCAAATGGCAATGATAAATATCCACTCTCAAAAGTTCTACAAGAGAACTGGTAGGAAATTCCCAGGACTCTCTGGCAAAACCAAAGTTGGTTTTGACAAGAGCAAGTTGAGGTGTCACAAGTGCCAAAGGCTTGGACACTTTGCAAGAGAGTGTAGATCATCTGGATCTAACTCATCTGCACCCTTTGTGACTTTTCCCAGCAATAGCTCACAGCACAAAGGGCAACCTTCCTCCAGTTCTAGCTATCCATCTCAGGCACAGGCACCACCTGCTTATTTTGTGCCACAGGGTCATATGCCATATCCTTACCCCTGTTACTACATGCCTCAGCCTAGTCAAACTCAAGCACCCCCGGCTCAACCACCTCATGCTCTACCAGAGCCTCAATCTTCCCAATCTCATCACCACACACAACCTCAACAACAAAGCTTTTTCACCCCAACTGTTGTTGATTGGAGTAGTCTACCAGAAGAGCTATCTGGTCAGGATCAACTACTTCAAGGTGCTGGTCAACATGGTGGTGACCAACCTTTTGGAAATCTTGCTCTGATGGCCCTTGATTCTGCTGAAGGGTCATCATCCAATGCCTCATCTCAGGTATCCACTGAGGCAAAAGCCAAGCTTTGTTCAGAATCATGCATAGCAGCATTTGCTTCTATTAGAGAAGCAAATGTAGCTTTAATAGATAAAAATCTTGAGCTTGAGCAAACAATTTCCAAAAGAAAAGATGATTTTGAGGTTGTTCTAAAAGATAAAAATGATGAGATTTACAAGCTTAAATGCCAAATCAAAGATGATAAAGCTAGGGAAGATGTACTTCTTGAGAAGTACAAAGACCTCAAGGAAACTCTTGCAACCACCCAAGTTGAGTGTGATCGATGGGTGCAATCATGCAAGGGTTTTAAAATGCTTCTTAGCAAGCAATCAGCTTCCAATGTGAAGTTTGGTATTGGTTATAATCACACTGCTCCTCCCACAGATTTCACTTCAAGAGCAGAAGTTGAATCTGATGGGGAGAGCAATAACCAATCCTTTTCATCATGTGACTTACTATCCTCTGAATCAGCATCATCAGAGATAGACTGTCACATGACCAAAAGGCTGATCAACTCAAGTGTTGTCACTAGAAGTACTGAAGGTACTAGAGAGCAAGTGACAACATCTGAAGGTCAAACCTCAAATACTGTTAGCACTGAAGAGAAGAAAACTAACAGTAGGAAAGGTTTGAAGACTAGAGAGGATACCAGGAAAGCAGGCACTAAGAAGAAAACTGCTAGTACTGATGACAAACAGCTGAAGAACAAGTCTTCAGCAGTTAAATCCTCTTCAGCTGATGATCAGCATAAGATGAAGAAAAAGCCATGTGAGATATGTGGCTTGTTCAATCATCTTACTAATGATTGCTGGTACAAAAGGGGTTCCAAACTCAAACAGAAGGAGAAAATTAATGAGAGCATCAATAAAATGAAGAATGAGTTTGAAACCAAGTTTGTACTAGCAACATCCAAGCCTGAAATCCCTAAGCCCAAAGCTAAATCTAAAAAGAAGGTAGGGATTACTCAGGCAACAGCTGAGGTTGCTCAGAAAAGGATGGTACAACATAGGAACTCATCATCAGCAAACTCTAATGTGTCTGAAGAGCTGAAGGCCTTATCACAGAATCAGACACAATTGGTGATGATGGTTCAGCAGCTAGTGGGAAGAGTCAACCACTTAGATGCTCCTGTGTTGAAAACACAGAAAAGGAAGTCCAAGCCAAAGGGTTCCTCTTCTGTACCATCTTCTTCACCTCAAGCTGTCACACACAACACACCTGTTAGTGCTGCACCTGTAGCTGAGAACAGACCTAAAACCAAGCAGGTTTGGGTCTCCAAGACAAACTAACACATGGTTGTGTTTGCAGGGTTCTTCAACATGCCATAGAAGCATCTGGTATGTAGACAGTGGAGGATCCATGCACATGACAGGAAGCAGCTCCCTTCTTAATGACTACTCTCAAGGAAAGAAGGGATTTGTTTCCTTTGGCAATGATGCAAAGGGTTACATCATTGGTAAAGGCTTTGTTTCTAATAGGGAAATAAGGTTTGATGATGTTAACCATGTGGAGAATATCAAGTACAACCTCTTGAGTGTCAGTCAAATGTGTGACAAAGGCCATGTTGCCCTTTTCACAAGCCAGAACTGTCGGATTCTGTCATCCAAAGTTCTGAGTTTGATTGACAAGGCATTGGATGAACACACTCTCCTGAAGGCCAACAGGACAGGAAGAGTGTATGCCTTAGATCTTTCCAAAAAGATGGATCTAAAGGGCCATCCTTGCCTATTCTCCAAGGCATCTCCTCAATAGTCTACACTATGGCATAGAAGGCTGGGTCATGTTAATTTCAAGAACATGAATCAGCTTATAAGCCATGGTTTAGTAAGAGGATTGCCTCAGAAGGAGTTCAAGTGTGAAGATGACTGCACTGCTTGCGTGAAAGGAAAACAACACAAACTTCCATTCCCTTCAATAGAAGAACCAAAGTCCATTGCCTGCTTACAGCTTCTGCACATGGATCTCTTTGGTCCTGTCAGAGTAATGAGCATGGCAAAGAAGAAATACTGCCTGGTAATTGTGGATGATTATTCCAGGTTTGTATGGACTTTCTTCTTGCACTCCAAGGATGAAGCAGCAAAGACAATAATGAACTTTGTGTTACATGTAGAAAAGCAGTATTCCCTACAGGTCAAGTGTGTGAGGAGTGACAATGGAACAGAGTTTAGAAACCACACACTTGATGACTTCTACCTGTCCAAGGGAATTAGAAGGCAGTTTAGCATTCCTAGAACTCCTGAGCAGAATGGAGTGGTGGAGAGAAAGAACAGGACCCTCATTGAAGCAGCAAGGTCAATGTTGGCTGACTCAGGGTTGCCACTGACCTTTTGGGCTGAAGCTGTCAATACAGCTTGCTATGTACAGAATAGAGCTTTAGTAAATAAGAGGTTGATGAAGACTCCATATGAAGTTCTTCATCATTTGGCCCCTCTTATTTCATTCTTTAGAGCCTTTGGGTGTCCTTGTTTTATTCTCAACACTAGCAACCCACTCCAGAAGTTTGCTAGTAAGGTGGATGCAGGGTGTTTTGTTGGTTATTCATCAACCTGCAAAGTATACAGAGTCTTCAACTGTAGAACAAAGGGGGTTGAAGAAACTCTGCATGTTAAGTTCAATGAATCTCCAAAGGACAAGATTCCACAAAACCCTGTGGAGCTGTTTGATCTGGACATACTGCAATATGTTCCTTATCAACCTCCATCTGTTGAGCCTGTCAATAGATCTTCACCTGGTGGTACTGATGATGATGAAGTCAGTACTCACCTCTTCAGGTTTAGTGACAACCTGCCTAAGTCCACTGAACCTAATGCTCCTGTAGCCTCAGCAGCTCCATCCACTACAAATGCTGATGAGATTTCTGCTTGCTCTACTTCGTTTGAGCTGCCATCCTCTACATGGTTTCAGGAATCTCCATCACCATCTGTTGCTGCTGATGGGTCTACAAACACTTGCACAGATATCATAGTCTATCAAGAGCTCAAGAATCACCCCACTTCACAGATCATTGGTGATATCCATGCTGGAGTTTCAACTAGAAATCAATTGTCCAACTTCTGCTTCTATGCTCTCTTCATCAGTCAGCAAGAGCCAAAGAACTATCATATTGCTTTAAGAGACAATGGATGGGCGGAAGCTATGCAGCTTGAGCTTCTTCAATTCAAGAAACAGCAAGTGTGGGAGCTTGTTCCATTACCCAAAGATAAGTGTGCTATAGGCACCAAGTGGGTATTCAGGAACAAAACAGATGAGAAGGGCCAAATTGTCAAGAACAAGGCCAGACTGGTTGTCCAAGGGTTTGCACAGGAGGAAGGCATCGATTATGATGAGACCTTTGCACCTGTGGCCAGACTGGAAGCAATCAGACTGTTCCTAGCTTATGCTGCCTTTCACAGTCTTAAGGTTTATCAAATGGATGTCAAAAGTGCCTTCCTATATGGGAAAATAAAAGAAGAGGTTTATGTGTGTCAACCACCAGGCTTTGAGGACAATAAACATCCTGATTGGGTGTACAAGCTTGATAAGGCTCTCTATGGGCTGAAGCAAGCACCTAGAGCCTGGTATGAGACACTCTCAACCTTTCTTCTAGAGAATAAGTTCACTAGAGGCACCATTGATAACACCTTATTCATCAAGTCTGTGGGACAACATAAGCTCCTTGTTCAGATTTATGTTGATGACATCATCTTTGCATCCTCTGATCTAAAGTTGTGTGATGAATTTAAGCTTATGAAGCTAAGATTTGAAATGAGTGCTATGGGAGAATTACAGTACTTTCTGGGTTTGCAAATCAAACAACAGGATGATGGAATCTTCATCCATCAGTCCAAGTATACCAAAGAGTTGTTGAATAAGTTTGATTTACAAACCTGTAAGTCCTGTTCTACTCCCATGAGCAGCATCACACAACTAGATGCAGATCAGAAAGGTAAAGCGGTTGATGAAACCCTTTACAGATGTATGATTGGGTCCTTGATGTACCTTACAGCTTCTAGACCAGACATCATGTTTTCAACATGTGCTTGTGCTAGATTTCAGGCTGCACCTAAAGAATCCCATTTGATTGCAGTCAAAAGGATCTTTAGATATCTGCAAGGTACCCAATCACTAGGTCTTTGGTATTCAGCTGGGCATTCTTGCAAACTGGTTGCTTTCTCTGATAGTGACTATGCAGGATGCAAAGTCACCAGAAGATCCACTTCTGGTGGTTGCCAATTCCTAGGCAATTGTTTAGTTTCTTGGCAGAGTAAGAAACAAACATCCATTGCTACATCCACTGCTGAAGCTGAGTATATTGCTGCTGCAAGTTGTACCTCTCAAATACTCTGGCTTCAGAACCAACTTCTGGATTATGGCATTACTGAGACTAAGACTCCATTATTAATGGATAGTGCTTCAGCTCTTTGTATTGTTAAGAATCCAGTCCAGCACTCTAGGACCAAACATATTGAGATCAGACATCATTTTATCAGAGATTGCTATGAGAAAGGTCTGATTGATCCTAAGTTTGTGCCTAGTGCTGATGAGCTTGCAGACATTTTTACTAAGCCTTTAGACAGTGCCACATTCCAAAATTTGGTACTAAGGCTTGGTATGCTGCAGCTTGACTGATTTGACCTTTGCTGATGCTTTTACTTCACAACTACTGATGAGCATTAGGTCAAATACAAGTACTGATGAGTAATTTAGTCTTCAGCTCTTTCACAACTACTGAAGACTAACATGACTCAAAGTACTAATGTACCTTATTTATTGAAAACAACTGAAGTAGTGAGGTGGATTACAACTACTGATGTATGATTTTCAAATAAATAAGTACTGAAGAACAAATTTTGTTCACAAGTACTGATGTGTGATCTTACACAAGTACTGAAGACAAAATTTGTTCACCAGCTCTGAAGAATATTTCATCAGCACTTGTGAACATTTGATCACAAGAGCTGAAGGCATAAATATTCACAAGAGCTGAAGAGTCGATGAAACATCTGAAAATCAGCCAAAGAGCTTATGAGTAAGTGTAGAGACTAGTATGAAACAACTGATTTGACGGAAACAGCTGATGAGTAATTTCTCATCAGCTGATGACAACAGCTGCTGTTTCATACCCAAACAACTGAAGGACAAAACCATGTCTTCAGTAGTTTCACAACTACTGATGGCTAACACCAAGTCCTCAGTTGTTTATAACAACTGAAGCAATACCATGTCTTCAGTAGTTCATAACTACTGATATCAGTAGTTCACAACTACTGAAGACTAACACCAAGTCTTCAGTTGTTACAACGTCTGACGAAGAATATTAGGTCTTCAGTAGTTCATAACTACTGAAGACTGACAGTAACTCTTCAGACGTTTACAACATCTGAAGGACAAAACCAAAGTCTCAGTAGTTTCAACTACTGAAGACCAACACCAAGTCCTCAGATGTTACAACCACTGAAGGTTAAAACCACATCATCAGTCGTTACAACAACTGATAACTAACACCAAAACCTTCAGTAGTTTTCTTTCAACCTTTGCCCTACCCTATAAATACCCCACCTTCAGAGCATTTACTCCTCACTTGACCTAATCCTTCAAAACCTCTGAAACTCCCATACACCATTAATGGCGACCATGCAACTGAAACCTCGACACAACTGTGTCGCCCATCTCACCAAATCGCCATTATGGCCTAAGTTTCACCAAGCCGTCGATCTTATGAGCGACTCACCCTACAAAACGGCTTTTCTCCTAAACCCCACTATATACACCGACTCCTTGGCGGAGTTTTGGACGAATGTAACCGTCCAAACCGAAGAGCAGAATGGCGAGGTTTCTCTTCGGTCCTCCGTCAACGGCCACCCCGTGGTTATCACTCTAGCTACCCTACGACAAACCCTAGAGCTGGAGGATGCCACCCACCCAACCTCCTACCCCAAAGGTGCCCTGGATCTCTCATTCACATCCTACGACTACCAGGGTAACCTCTCCGCCTCCACCTTGTTGAAGAAACACTTCCCTGATCCTCAACGACTGATCTTCCATATGGTGAACGTGTGTCTGGCTCCCAAAACCTCTTCGTGGGACCAGATGTCCACAAGGTGGCAACAGGTATTGTTCTCTATCCTTGAAAAACAACCGTTAAACCTAACTGATATATTATTTTTGGAAATAAAGGATATGGCCACAAAACCAATTTCTAACCGATGGATCTTGTATCCTCGGTTCATTATGGTCATAATAGAGAACCAGCTTCAGGCTGAGGGACTAGTTGGCACTGGGGTCCCTGCCATGGCTGTTCTAGCCGAGGTATACTCCAGGCACAACACTGACCAAACACTCAAACAGGCTGGTCGGCTGCGAAAACCCACGCAGCAGGAACCTACAGCCTCCACCTCCAAATCCAAAGTCCCCACCAAACCAAAAGCCAAAAAGAAGCCCAAAAAGGCTACTCAGGGAAATGAGTCCCCTGAGGATGCCCCTGCAACACAAAGGCAGGATGTGCCTACTGGCTCGATTCTCCCAGCAGGTACCACGACTCCAACCACCACAACCGCACAGGCTTCCTCTCAACAGGAGCCTGATGCAACCAATATTGGGGCAACCACATTACTGGGGTCCTTCTCACTTGAGAAGACTGCCATTGAAGAGCACAGTCCTCCCCCTGTGCACACTGCTTCGAGCCCATCTACTGATGAGACCCCCCACAAAGCCCAACATTAGCAATAGCCAAAGTGCTGACTCATCTGAGCACTCCACCCTCTCCCCAGAAACCTATTACAACTGGGGAGACTCCAACCGAAGAGGGGGTAGATACAAGTGCCGGTGGGAGCCCACAGCACAGAGAATCAGTCCAATCTCCCAGTGTGGCTAGGGAGATAGGACAATCTGGTGAGGCTGCCACTTCCCCTGCATCAACATCTGAGCAGGGTGAAGCTGGTAACATCACTAAGACCTCACCAGAGGCAACTGCCGATGATGGATCCAATCCGGAGGCTAGAAGTCCCCAGTACCATGAACAAGGGGCACATGCTATTACTGAGCCACACTCAGGGCATGTACATCCTGACATTGTCAGGAGGTCAGGTGATTCAGCTCATGCTGATGATGACCTGAGCTTCTTCTACGATGTAGTAGCTCAAAACACTATCCTAGAGGATGAGATAAGCAGACTCAAAGATCTGCTTGCTCAAATGACTCAGGATAGAAGTCCATCTGCCACCACTACCCCACAGATGGCACCTTCACCCGAAGGTCTCATAAACACTGAGCCACTCCCACAAACTCGGCCACCAGCCCCTGCTTCTGGCACTAGCTCTCAGGGTCAGAACCCCCTGAGCAGCTGGATGCTATCCTCCAGAAATCCCTACCTCTCATCACACCCATGCTTAAAGACTTAGTCATTCAAACCCTTGATGAGAGGCTTCCCACATACATACAACCCATGGTAGAGGTTGCCATTTCTAAGGCACTTGCTGATAGTCAAACCCCAACCAATGCACCCAAAAAGGGGGAGACATCAGTGCAAGTCAAGAGGAAGAGGGGTGAGGAGAAGGTAGAGGCAGAGAAAGAGGTGGTGGTTGAGAGGGAGTTGGTTGAGGAGACTAGGAAGGTGAGGGAGAAAGGGAAGAGGAAAGAGAGGGAGGTTGAGCAGATAGAAGTGGCTGACATCCAAAAGGATTTCAGTGTCACTTATAAGAAAAAGAGAGAGGAGGGAAAGAAGGTGGCTGACTCTGATCTAGCAGCCCTTGTCAAGGAGGCTGATGCTGAACACAGCAAATCAATGGATTCTGCCATTGCTCAGCTATTCAGGAAAGGCTTTGACAAGGACACTGCCTTGCTAGATCAGGAGATCAGGAGGATGGAAACTAGGGAGATAGAATACCGATAGTCTACTTATAGCCAAGAGGATCAAAAGAAACTCGAGGCTATGAGTAGATTCATTTCGAAGTATCTAGGCAGGCCAGTCCTTGATGTAAAAGCATGGACCGGGGACAGACTCTTGGCAATAACCACCAAGATCTGTTCGGCTGGTGATTTCACTAAGGGACTGGTCGCAGAGGCCCTCTCTGAAGCAGGTGCTGGGAACTAAACACTGCTAGTAAAACAGACCAAACCAGCCCTTATCTCTAGGTTACTAGCAGTGCCTGCCAACATTCCCACACCAACAACCCAACCACAACCCACTAAACCAACCCCTTCACCACCAAAACCCGCAGCCAATGATCCACCTTTGAAGAAGAAGAGAAGGGTGTTGAGGCTGCAAGAAGAAGAAGAAGAGGGTGATGAGGAGGATAGACTGCCTCTTTCAGCAGTCATCCCTCTACCAAAAGCCAAATCCCAAACCATCACTCCCACCTCACAGATGGAAACTGTGAAGGTGAAGATAGAGGAAGAGGCACAACAACATCTTCATGATGCTGAAATGCTTAAGTCAATTGACCAAGCATATGCTGCCTCTACCTCTATCATGAATATGAAGAAAGAAGCTCTGAGACTCTTCACTCTCAAACAAACCTTCCAATATAACAAAGAGAGAGTGAGGACTTGGCCTGATCCTAGGGTGGCTCACAGGATCACAAAGAACGATATTCCTATGAGGTACAAGAGCCAGATGAAGAGGATTGTGGATGAAGTAATCACTGTGGCTCTTGTAGTAACACCCTGGGAAATTGTGGATGAGTTCGAGAAAGCTTATAAAGCTAAGCTACCTCCTGAAATGATGTTGGAGAACAGGATGGTGAGGAAAGGCTTAGTTTATAAGAAGCTTGAGAACTTCCGCAAAGATGAGCTCAACTTGTTGCTAGAAGGCAGACATCCAGATGAATTTGCTTATAAGCAAATCACAACAGTTGAGCTCAAAAATGGGAAACAGGTCAAGTATGTCTCAGAGACGTATGGCCGTGAAGGATTGTTCGATGGTGGGGATGAGGGCATGACCAAAGAAGAACAAATGATCTTTGTTCGAGCCTACACCCGAGAATCCTACCGGCTTGTACATGGGAGGTAGATCTCATGGATAGGACAACAGCTCTGTAAGTTGTTTTGAGTCTTCATTGAGTGCATTATTAACCCCCCACCATGCGGAAGCTTCATCGAACACCACATTCCTTGAAATGTGCACTTTTCCTGTTTCAGGGTTATAGCATCTCCAACCCTTTCTTTCTGGGTCATAACCTATGAACAAACACCGAATCGCCTTCTTTTCCATCTTGTGCCGTAGATAACTAGGAACAAAAACATAACATATGCAGCCAAAAATACGAAAGTAATGAACATTAGGCTTGATTTTATGTAACCTTTCGAATGGCGATATGTAACCTAGCACTTGAGAAGGTGTTCTGTTGATTACATAGTTGGCTGCCCCCATTGCTTCGGCCCAAAAATGCCCAGGCAGGTTTTTGTCATGTACGAAGCATCTAGTCACTTCGGCTAGATGACGATTCTTTCGCTCGGATACTCCGTTTTGTTGAGGAGTATTTGGACAGGTCAGCTGACGTTTAATTCTTCTATGCCTTAGGTATCTTTCAAACTCATGTGAGAGGTATTCTCCTCCGTTGTCTGACCGAAGGCACCCAACTTTATAGCCTGTTTCTCTCTCTGCATCAGCTTCAAATAGCTTGAATTTTTCCAGCACTTCTGCCTTGGTCTTCATGAAATAAACCCAACAGTACTTGGAATAATCATCAATGAATGATACCATAAAAAGCATACCTTTCATTGATGCATGTTTAGAGGGACCAAATACATCAGAGTGAATAAGCTGCAGCGGTTCCTTGGCTTTAAATTCTGATGGTGAGAAGGGCTTTTGATGTGCCTTCCCGTATTGACACCCGGCACATATCACATCCTTGTTAACCTCTAAGTTGGGTAAACCCGAGACCAGACTTCTCTGCATCATGAGCTTTAATTTGTCATACCCCACATGACCTAGACGGTGATGCCATAAATCAGCATTCTGGTTCGTCTTTGTCCTCTCGACATAGGCGTCTTTAGCTGACAGTACATAAACTGATTCATTCTTGTGTCCCCTAAGGATTGGGGTTGAGGATGTCTGTAGCTCTTTAAAGACAAGAACTTCTTTAGGACCGAATAGCACGTACTTGCCTTCAGACGTAATTTGTGGAACGGACAGCAAGTTCTTCTTCATTCCAGGGACATGATACACACCTGTCAGTTTCAGATCACGCCCTTTGTCTTCTGAAGGGAACACGACATCCCCGATGTGTGCAATTTTATGATTTGAGTTGTCAGCGATGACAACTACTCTACTTCCGAAGTACTTTTCTGGATTGGTCAGCCTCTCTTTATCGCCGGTGAGATGATTCGAACAGCCGGAATCAACGATCCAGTCGTCTAGTCGATTCGCCCTTCGAGTTACTGTTGCAGCGAGTCCGTTTGGCCGTTCTTCGGTGTGCACAGCATGAGCTTGAACGTCCCAAGCCTCTTCGTCCTTGACAACGGCCTGATTTCCTTGTTCGGATTGCGAGGATCGACAATCCTTGGCCATATGGCCTTTGCGACCACACGAAACGACGGCCCTGGTGTCGTGTCTTCCTATCACTGTGTTGGACCAAAAGAACCAATGAGCCAAGATCAGGAAAACCTCTAAGTCCCACATGCCACTGCAACAACTGCTGAAGACTCCCATAAGCTATTGTGTTCTCTTGCTTGAATGTCAGACTCGAGAGCATTTTAGCTCCAACCATCAGCTGTTCTGACAAAGTCTGAAGAACAAAGTATGAAGATTAAAGAACTGAAGAACAACAGCTGAAAAAGACTCCAAAGTACTGAAGACCAAGTACTGAAGTCTGAAGTACTGATCTTATAAGTACTGAAGACTTCAAGTACTGAAGACAAGTACTGAAGAATCAAAAGCTGAAGAACTGAAGAACTGAAGACCTTCTACTGAAGCACAAAGTCTGAAGACAAAGACTGAAGACAACAACTGATGATATCTACTGAAGTCATCAGTTGTTACATCATCTGAAGCCAAGTCTGAAGACCAAGTACTGAAGACTCAGAGTTTGTCACAATAGCTGAAGAAGTCTTCTTCAGTTGTTGTGATGGTTTTTCCTTTTCAGTAGTTTATTTTGTTTCAGTAGTTGTACAACAGCTGAAGAGCATGTTCTTCAGTTGTTATAGTATCAGTAGTTATAAACGACTGAAGAGTTTGTTCTTCAGTCGTTGTAGGATTTCAGTAGTTTTACTTTTGTCAGTACTTAGGAAACTTTTGTAAGAAGATGTCAGCTGTTGACATCTTCAGTAGTTTTATGTTTTGTCAGTTGTAATTTTAATATTCTGTTGATGTCAGAAAAAGGACATCAACCCATCCTTTTGCCGCCTATAAAAGGATGGGGAACCATACTGTTTTAAATGCCGAAACATGCTTAGCAATAGAACATTTATTGTTTCGCAGAACTCTTTTCTCTCTCTATGCTTGTGCTCTTACATGCAATATCTTTTATGTTCTTGCATTAATCGCTAATTAATGTGCTAAATCCGCTGCAAACATAATCTGATTGATCAAACAAGAGGCTGAGATCCTGTCAAATGGTATCAGAGCAGGTTAATCATTGATCAATTTCACTATTGATCATTTGAAACTGCTCTTTTGATCTCTCTGTTTGATCGAATTAGCAATTTGCAAGAATTAGCCATAGAGAGTGAGTTTCTGCTGTTTCTGGCCAAAATCTTGAGGTCTTTTGGTGGTTTCGAGTTACGTTTGTCTTGTTTAAACTTGTTTTTGACTAAAACCTGAGATGACAACACCAACTAATGATCCTCACAATACTGGTTCCGCAACCAAGCCTCCGATGCTGGTTAGGAACGAGTATAACATATGGCAAAGACGTATGCTACACCACTTGGCTGTCAACAGTGCTGGTTGTTGGAAGTCAGTGGTGCATGGGCCATACAAGCCTATGGTGAGCGTCCCAGAATCTAATGAACAGGTTGAGAAGAAACCTGAACAATATTCGGACGAAGATCTAAAGCTGTTCGAAATTGATGCTAGAGCCCATGGAATTCTAGCCATGGCCATTCCTAATGAGATATATTCAGGGCTCTTGCATCATGAGTCTGCTCATGACCTATGGGATGCTCTAAAGGAACAATTTGGAGGAACTGATTCAGTCTTAGCAAACAATAGGGTAATCCTTGCCTAACAATATGAGACATTCTCATATAGAAAGGGTGAGACTCTGACCCAGCAGTTTGAGCGGTTCTCTTGTCTGATCTCTGAGCTGAAGATGGTCAAACAAGAGTACACCAACAGCCAGATGAACAACAGGTTCCTCAGGTCACTGCCTGAGAGATGGGACACATACACCATTGTCCTACGCTCCAGTGCTGATCTGGAAACTCTATCTCTCACCCAACTTCATGGGAAACTGCTCACTTTTGAGAGAGAGATAGAGCAAAAGAGGAAGTTGTCATCTTCTGGCAAACTTGCTGATGACTTTGTACAAGGTAATACTGCCTTGATGAGTCATGAGTCAGAATATGCTTCATCAGAAAGTTCTTATAATGAGCATATTGATTTCTCTACCAACTCAGAACAAGCTTTTGTTGGTGTTAGTAGTTCAGGAGGTGGTGGTGACAACTTGTGCTTTCTGATGGAGGACTTGAATGGCATTCCAGATGATGATCTGGAAGAGATGGATATTTTGAACCAAATGGCAATGATAAATATCCGCTCTCAAAAGTTCTACAAGAGAACTGGTAGGAAATTCCCAGGACTCTCTGGCAAAACCAAAGTTGGTTTTGACAAGAGCAAGTTGAGGTGTCACAAGTGCCAAAGGCTTGGACACTTTGCAAGAGAGTGTAGATCATCTGGATCTAACTCATCTGCACCCTTTGTGACTTTTCCCAGCAATAGCTCACAGCACAAAGGGCAACCTTCCTCCAGTTCTAGCTATCCATCTCAGGCACAGGCACCACCTGCTTATTTTGTGCCACAGGGTCATATGCCATATCCTTACCCCTGTTACTACATGCCTCAGCCTAGTCAAACTCAAGCACCCCCGGCTCAACCACCTCATGCTCTACCAGAGCCTCAATCTTCCCAATCTCATCACCACACACAACCTCAACAACAAAGCTTTTTCACCCCAACTGTTGTTGATTGGAGTAGTCTACCAGAAGAGCTATCTGGTCAGGATCAACTACTTCAAGGTGCTGGTCAACATGGTGGTGACCAACCTTTTGGAAATCTTGCTCTGATGGCCCTTGATTCTGCTGAAGGGTCATCATCCAATGCCTCATCTCAGGTATCCACTGAGGCAAAAGCCAAGCTTTGTTCAGAATCATGCATAGCAGCATTTGCTTCTATTAGAGAAGCAAATGTAGCTTTAATAGATAAAAATCTTGAGCTTGAGCAAACAATTTCCAAAAGAAAAGATGATTTTGAGGTTGTTCTAAAAGATAAAAATGATGAGATTTACAAGCTTAAATGCCAAATCAAAGATGATAAAGCTAGGGAAGATGTACTTCTTGAGAAGTACAAAGACCTCAAGGAAACTCTTGCAACCACCCAAGTTGAGTGTGATCGATGGGTGCAATCATGCAAGGGTTTTAAAATGCTTCTTAGCAAGCAATCAGCTTCCAATGTGAAGTTTGGTATTGGTTATAATCACACTGCTCCTCCCACAGATTTCACTTCAAGAGCAGAAGTTGAATCTGATGGGGAGAGCAATAACCAATCCTTTTCATCATGTGACTTACTATCCTCTGAATCAGCATCATCAGAGATAGACTGTCACATGACCAAAAGGCTGATCAACTCAAGTTTTGTCACTAGAAGTACTGAAGGTACTAGAGAGCAAGTGACAACATCTGAAGGTCAAACCTCAAATACTGTTAGCACTGAAGAGAAGAAAACTAACAGTAGGAAAGGTTTGAAGACTAGAGAGGATACCAGGAAAGCAGGCACTAAGAAGAAAACTGCTAGTACTGATGACAAACAGCTGAAGAACAAGTCTTCAGCAGTTAAATCCTCTTCAGCTGATGATCAGCATAAGATGAAGAAAAAGCCATGTGAGATATGTGGCTTGTTCAATCATCTTACTAATGATTGCTGGTACAAAAGGGGTTCCAAACTCAAACAGAAGGAGAAAATTAATGAGAGCATCAATAAAATGAAGAATGAGTTTGAAACCAAGTTTGTACTAGCAACATTTAAGCCTGAAATCCCTAAGCCCAAAGCTAAATCTAAAAAGAAGGTAGGGATTACTCAGGCAACAGCTGAGGTTGCTCAGAAAAGGATGGTACAACATAGGAACTCATCATCAGCAAACTCCAATGTGTCTGAAGAGCTGAAGGCCTTATCACAGAATCAGACACAATTGGTGATGATGGTTCAGCAGCTAGTGGGAAGAGTCAACCACTTAGATGCTCCTGTGTTGAAAACACAGAAAAGGAAGTCCAAGCCAAAGGGTTCCTCTTCTGTACCATCTTCTTCACCTCAAGCTGTCACACACAACACACCTGTTAGTGCTGCACCTGTAGCTAAGAACAGACCTAAAACCAAGCAGGTTTGGGTCTCCAAGACAAACTAACACATGGTTGTGTTTGCAGGGTTCTTCAACATGCCATAGAAGCATCTGGTATGTAGACAGTGGAGGATCCATGCACATGACAGGAAGCAGCTCCCTTCTTAATGACTACTCTCAAGGAAAGAAGGGATTTGTTTCCTTTGGCAATGATGCAAAGGGTTACATCATTGGTAAAGGCTTTGTTTCTAATGGGGAAATAAGGTTTGATGATGTTAACCATGTGGAGAATATCAAGTACAACCTCTTGAGTGTCAGTCAAATGTGTGACAAAGGCCATGTTGCCCTTTTCACAAGCCAGAACTGTCGGATTCTGTCATCCAAAGTTCTGAGTTTGATTGACAAGGCATTGGATGAACACACTCTCCTGAAGGCCAACAGGACAGGAAGAGTGTATGCCTTAGATCTTTCCAAAAAGATGGATCTAAAAGGCCATCCTTGCCTATTCTCCAAGGCATCTCCTCAATAGTCTACACTATGGCATAGAAGGCTGGGTCATGTTAATTTCAAGAACATGAATCAGCTTATAAGCCATGGTTTAGTAAGAGGATTGCCTCAGAAGGAGTTCAAGTGTGAAGATGACTGCACTGCTTGCGTGAAAGGAAAACAACACAAAGTTCCATTCCCTTCAATAGAAGAACCAAAGTCCATTGCCTGCTTACAGCTTCTGCACATGGATCTCTTTGGTCCTGTCAGAGTAATGAGCATGGCAAAGAAGAAATACTGCCTGGTAATTGTGGATGATTATTCCAGGTTTGTATGGACTTTCTTCTTGCACTCCAAGGATGAAGCAGCAAAGACAATAATGAACTTTTGTGTTACATGTAGAAAAGCAGTATTCCCTACAGGTCAAGTGTGTGAGGAGTGACAATGGAACAGAGTTTAGAAACCACACACTTGATGACTTCTACCTGTCCAAGGGAATTAGAAGGCAGTTTAGCATTCCTAGAACTCCTGAGCAGAATGGAGTGGTGGAGAGAAAGAACAGGACCCTCATTGAAGCAGCAAGGTCAATGTTGGCTGACTTAGGGTTGCCACTGACCTTTTGGGCTGAAGCTGTCAATACAGCTTGCTATGTACAGAATAGAGCTTTAGTAAATAAGAGGTTGATGAAGACTCCATATGAAGTTCTTCATCATTTGGCCCCTCTTATTTCATTCTTTAGAGCCTTTGGGTGTCCTTGTTTTATTCTCAACACTAGCAACCCACTCCAGAAGTTTGCTAGTAAGGTGGATGCAGGGTGTTTTGTTGGTTATTCATCAACCTGCAAAGTATACAGAGTCTTCAACTGTAGAACAAAGGGGGTTGAAGAAACTCTGCATGTTAAGTTCAATGAATCTCCAAAGGACAAGATTCCACAAAACCCTGTGGAGCTGTTTGATCTGGACATACTGCAATATGTTCCTTATCAACCTCCATCTGTTGAGCCTGTCAATAGATCTTCACCTGGTGGTACTGATGATGATGAAGTCAGTACTCACCTCTTCAGGTTTAGTGACAACCTGCCTAAGTCCACTGAACCTATGCTCCTGTAGCCTCAGCAGCTCCATCCACTACAAATGCTGATGAGATTTCTGCTTGCTCTACTTCGTTTGAGCTGCCATCCTCTACATGGTTTCAGGAATCTCCATCACCATCTGTTGCTGCTGATGGGTCTACAAACACTTGCACAGATATCATAGTCTATCAAGAGCTCAAGAATCACCCCACTTCACAGATCATTGGTGATATCCATGCTGGAGTTTCAACCAGAAATCAATTGTCCAACTTCTGCTTCTATGCTCTCTTCATCAGTCAGCAAGAGCCAAAGAACTATCATATTGCTTTAAGAGACAATGGATGGGTGGAAGCTATGCAGCTTGAGCTTCTTCAATTCAAGAAACAGCAAGTGTGGGAGCTTGTTCCATTACCCAAAGATAAGTGTGCTATAGGCACCAAGTGGGTATTCAGGAACAAAACAGATGAGAAGGGCCAAATTGTCAAGAACAAGGCCAGACTGGTTGTCCAAGGGTTTGCACAGGAGGAAGGCATCGATTATGATGAGACCTTTGCACCTGTGGCCAGACTGGAAGCAATCAGACTGTTCCTAGCTTATGTTGCCTTTCACAGTCTTAAGGTTTATCAAATGGATGTCAAAAGTGCCTTCCTATATGGGAAAATAAAAGAAGAGGTTTATGTGTGTCAACCACCAGGCTTTGAGGACAATAAACATCCTGATTGGGTGTACAAGCTTGATAAGGCTCTCTATAGGCTGAAGCAAGCACCTAGAGCCTGGTATGAGACACTCTCAACCTTTCTTCTAGAGAATAAGTTCACTAGAGGCACCATTGATAACACCTTATTCATCAAGTCTGTGGGACAACATAAGCTCCTTGTTCAGATTTATGTTGATGACATCATCTTTGCATCCTCTGATCTAAAGTTGTGTGATGAATTTACAAAGCTTATGAAGCTAAGATTTGAAATGAGTGCTATGGGAGAATTACAGTACTTTCTGGGTTTGCAAATCAAACAACAGGATGATGGAATCTTCATCCATCAGTCCAAGTATACCAAAGAGTTGTTGAATAAGTTTGATTTACAAACCTGTAAGTCCTGTTCTACTCCCATGAGCAGCATCACACAACTAGATGCAGATCAGAAAGGTAAAGCGGTTGATGAAACCCTTTACAGATGTATGATTGGGTCCTTGATGTACCTTACAGCTTCTAGACCAGACATCATGTTTTCAACATGTGCTTGTGCTAGATTTCAGGCTGCACCTAAAGAATCCCATTTGATTGCAGTGAAAAGGATCTTTAGATATCTGCAAGGTACCCAATCACTAGGTCTTTGGTATTCAGCTGGGCATTCTTGCAAACTGGTTGCTTTCTCTGATAGTGACTATGCAGGATGCAAAGTCACCAGAAAATCCACTTCTGGTGGTTGCCAATTCCTAGGCAATTGTTTAGTTTCTTGGCAGAGTAAGAAACAAACATCCATTGCTACATCCACTGCTGAAGCTGAGTATATTGCTGCTGCAAGTTGTACCTCTCAAATACTCTGGCTTCAGAACCAACTTCTGGATTATGGCATTACTGAGACTAAGACTCCATTATTAATGGATAGTGCTTCAGCTCTTTGTATTGTTAAGAATCCAGTCCAGCACTCTAGGACCAAACATATTGAGATCAGACATCATTTTATCAGAGATTGCTATGAGAAAGGTCTGATTGATCCTAAGTTTGTGCCTAGTGCTGATGAGCTTGCAGACATTTTTACTAAGCCTTTAGACAGTGCCACATTCCAAAATTTGGTACTAAGGCTTGGTATGCTGCAGTTTGACTGATTTGACCTTTGCTGATGCTTTTACTTCACAACTACTGATGAGCATTAGGTCAAATACAAGTACTGATGAGTAATTTAGTCTTCAGCTCTTTCACAACTACTGAAGACTAACATGACTCAAAGTACTAATGTACCTTATTTATTGAAAACAACTGAAGTAGTGAGGTGGATTACAACTACTGATGTATGATTTTCAAATAAATAAGTACTGAAGAACAAATTTTGTTCACAAGTACTGATGTGTGATCTTACACAAGTACTGAAGACAAAATTTGTTCACCAGCTCTGAAGAATATTTCATCAGCACTTGTGAACATTTGATCACAAGAGCTGAAGGCATAAATATTCACAAGAGCTGAAGAGTCGATGAAACATCTGAAAATCAGCCAAAGAGCTGATGAGTAAGTGTAGAGACTAGTATGAAACAACTGATTTGACGGAAACAACTGATGAGTAATTTCTCATCAGCTGATGACAACAGCTGCTGTTTCATACCCAAACAACTGAAGGACAAAAGCATGTCTTCAGTAGTTTCACAACTACTGATGGCTAACACCAAGTCCTCAGTTGTTTATAACAACTGAAGCAATACCATGTCTTCAGTAGTTCATAACTACTGATATCAGTAGTTCACAACTACTGAAGACTAACACCAAGTCTTCAGTTGTTACAACGTCTGACGAAGAATATTAGGTCTTCAGTAGTTCATAACTACTGAAGACTGACAGTAACTCTTCAGACGTTTACAACATCTGAAGGACAAAACCAAAGTCTCAGTAGTTTCAACTACTGAAGACCAACACCAAGTCCTCAGATGTTACAACCACTGAAGGTTAAAACCACATCATCAGTCGTTACAACAACTGATAACTAACACCAAAACCTTCAGTAGTTTTCTTTCAACCTTTGCCCTACCCTATAAATACCCCACCTTCAGAGCATTTACTCCTCACTTGACCTAATCCTTCAAAACCTCTGAAACTCCCATACACCATTAATGGCCACCATGCAACTGAAACCTCGACACAACTGTGTCGCCCATCTCACCAAATCGCCATTATGGCCTAAGTTTCACCAAGCCGTCGATCTTATGAGCGACTCACCCTACAAAACGGCTTTTCTCCTAAACCCCACTATATACACCGACTCCTTGGCGGAGTTTTGGACGAATGTAACCGTCCAAACCGAAGAGCAGAATGGCGAGGTTTCTCTTCGGTCCTCCGTCAACGGCCACCCCGTGGTTATCACTCTAGCTACCCTACGACAAACCCTAGAGCTGGAGGATGCCACCCACCCAACCTCCTACCCCAAAGGTGCCCTGGATCTCTCATTCACATCCTACGACTACCAGGGTAACCTCTCCGCCTCCACCTTGTTAAAGAAACACTTCCCTGATCCTCAACGACTGATCTTCCATATGGTGAACGTGTGTCTGGCTCCCAAAACCTCTTCGTGGGACCAGATGTCCACAAGGTGGCAACAGGTATTGTTCTCTATCCTTGAAAAACAACTGTTAAACTTAACTGATATATTATTTTGGAAATAAAGGATATGGCCACAAAACCAATTTCTAACCGATGGATCTTGTATCCTCGGTTCATTATGGTCATAATAGAGAACCAGCTTCAGGCTGAGGGACTAGTTGGCACTGAGGTCCCTGCCATGGCTGTTCTAGCCGAGGTATACTCCAGGCACAACACTGACCAAACACTCAAACAGGCTGGTCGGCTGCGAAAACCCACGCAGCAGGAACCTACAGCCTCCACCTCCAAATCCAAAGTCCCCACCAAACCAAAAGCCAAAAAGAAGCCCAAAAAGGCTACTCAGGGAAATGAGTCCCCTGAGGATGCCCCTGCAACACAAAGGCAGGATGTGCCTACTGGCTCGATTCTCCCAGCAGGTACCACGACTCCAACCACCACAACCGCACAGGCTTCCTCTCAACAGGAGCCTGATGCAACCAATATTGGGGCAACCACATTACTGGGGTCCTTCTCACTTGAGAAGACTGCCATTGAAGAGCACAGTCCTCCCCCTGTGCACACTGCTTCGAGCCCATCTACTGATGAGACCGCCCCACAAAGCCCAACATTAGCAATAGCCAAAGTGCTGACTCATCTGAGCACTCCACCCTCTCCCCAGAAACCTATTACAACTGGGAAGACTCCAACCGAAGAGGGGGTGGATACAAGTGCCGGTGGGAGCCCACAGCACAGAGAATCAGTCCAATCTCCCAGTGTGGCTAGGGAGATAGGACAATCTGGTGAGGCTGCCACTTCCCCTGCATCAACATCTGAGCAGGGTGAAGCTGGTAACATCACTAAGACCTCACCAGAGGCAACTGCCGATGATGGATCCAATCCGGAGGCTAGAAGTCCCCAGTACCATGAACAAGGGGCACATGCTATTACTGAGCCACACTCAGGGCATGTACATCCTGACATTATCAGGAGGTCAGGTGATTCAGCTCATGCTGATGATGACCTGAGCTTCTTCTACGATGTAGTAGCTCAAAACACTATCCTAGAGGATGAGATAAGCAGACTCAAAGATCTGCTTGCTCAAATGACTCAGGATAGAAGTCCATCTGCCACCACTACCCCACAGATGGCACCTTCACCCGAAGGTCTCATAAACACTGAGCCACTCCCACAAACTCGGCCACCAGCCCCTGCTTCTGGCACTAGCTCTCAGGGTCAGAACCCCCCTGAGCAGCTGGATGCTATCCTCCAGAAATCCCTACCTCTCATCACACCCATGCTTAAAGACTTAGTCATTCAAACCCTTGATAAGAGGCTTCCCACATACATACAACCCATGGTGGAGGTTGCCATTTCTAAGGCACTTGCTGATAGTCAAACCCCAACCAATGCACCCAAAAAGGGGGAGACATCAGTGCAAGTCAAGAGGAAGAGGGGTGAGGAGAAGGTAGAGGCAGAGAAAGAGGTGGTGGTTGAGAGGGAGTTGGTTGAGGAGACTAGGAAGGTGAGGGAGAAAGGGAAGAGGAAAGAGAGGGAGGTTGAGCAGATAGAAGTGGCTGACATCCAAAAGGATTTCAGTGTCACTTATAAGAAAAAGAGAGAGGAGGGAAAGAAGGTGGCTGACTCTGATCTAGCAGCCCTTGTCAAGGAGGCTGATGCTGAACACAGCAAATCAATGGATTCTGCCATTGCTCAGCTATTCAGGAAAGGCTTTGACAAGGACACTGCCTTGCTAGATCAGGAGATCAGGAGGATGGAAACTAGGGAGATAGAATACCGATAGTCTACTTATAGCCAAGAGGATCAAAAGAAACTCGAGGCTATGAGTAGATTCATTTCGAAGTATCTAGGCAGGCCAGTCCTTGATGTAAAAGCATGGACCGGGGACAGACTCTTGGCAATAACCACCAAGATCTGTTCGGCTGGTGATTTCACTAAGGGACTGGTCGCAGAGGCCCTCTCTGAAGCAGGTGCTGGGAACTAAACACTGCTAGTAAAACAGACCAAACCAGCCCTTATCTCTAGGTTACTAGCAGTGCCTGCCAACATTCCCACACCAACAACCCAACCACAACCCACTAAACCAACCCCTTCACCACCAAAACCCGCAGCCAATGATCCACCTTTGAAGAAGAAGAGAAGGGTGTTGAGGCTGCAAGAAGAAGAAGAAGAGGGTGATGAGGAGGATAGACTACCTCTTTCAGCAGTCATCCCTCTACCAAAAGCCAAATCCCAAACCATCACTCCCACCTCACAGATGGAAACTGTGAAGGTGAAGATAGAGGAAGAGGCACAACAACATCTTCATGATGCTGAAATGCTTAAGTCAATTGACCAAGCATATGCTGCCTCTACCTCTATCATGAATATGAAGAAAGAAGCTCTGAGACTCTTCACTCTCAAACAAACCTTCCAATATAACAAAGAGAGAGTGAGGACTTGGCCTGATCCTAGGGTGGCTCACAGGATCACAAAGAACGATATTCCTATGAGGTACAAGAGCCAGATGAAGAGGATTGTGGATGAAGTAATCACTGTGGCTCTTGTAGTAACACCCTGGGAAATTGTGGATGAGTTCGAGAAAGCTTATAAAGCTAAGCTACCTCCTGAAATGATGTTGGAGAACAGGATGGTGAGGAAAGGCTTAGTTTATAAGAAGCTTGAGAACTTCCGCAAAGATGAGCTCAACTTGTTGCTAGAAGGCAGACATCCAGATGAATTTGCTTATAAGCAAATCACAACAGTTGAGCTCAAAAATGGGAAACAGGTCAAGTATGTCTCAGAGACGTATGGCCGTGAAGGATTGTTCGATGGTGGGGATGAGGGCATGACCAAAGAAGAACAAATGATCTTTGTCCGAGCCTACACCCGAGAATCCTACCGGCTTGTACATGGGAGGTAGATCTCATGGATAGGACAACAGCTCTGTAAGTTGTTTTGAGTCTTCATTGAGTGCATTATTAACCCCCCACCATGCGGAAGCTTCATCGAACACCACATTCCTTGAAATGTGCACTTTTCCTGTTTCAGGGTTATAGCATCTCCAACCCTTTCTTTCTGGGTCATAACCTATGAACAAACACCGAATCGCCTTCTTTTCCATCTTGTGCCGTAGATAACTAGGAACAAAAACATAACATATGCAGCCAAAAATACGAAAGTAATGAACATTAGGCTTGATTTTATGTAACCTGTAGGTCCATTTGATCGATTTTCAGTGCAGAAGAATGCTTGAATTGCTCAATACCAAACACACACAACCAACACTAAGAGAAGGATGATCAAAATAACACCAAAAAGCTTTCAAACATGGTTTTAATGATGAACAACAATGAATGAATTGAAATAAGCTCAATGTATTCAGACAGAACAAGCTTACAATAGCCTCTTGCAATAATAATACACGATTAGGGTTTCTTGCAAGGATGGATCACAATTAGACAAAAGAAATCTATATATAGCTGTCATAGTTTCGCATATAGTTTCGCTGTCGGCGAAACTATATAGGCGAAACTATAATTTCGCCCAGTAGAAACTAACAGTTTCACCGGGTAAACATGATCTGAGCTCAATAGTTTCGTCTGGCGAAACTAACAGTTTCGCCAGGCCGAAACTATAGTTTCGCCCGACAGCTAACATATAGACTTGCACTAATCAAACTTACAAAAGGAAACTAACAAGGATCCTATTACAACGAAAGATAAACAAAAACTAATCCAATGGTGAGTCCAACCTATCTTGATCTTCAATACTCCCCTTAGGTTGGATCTCACCCATTCTTCTTGGCTTTATGTCTTCATTCAGCTCCAGCCTTCTCGGTACCTGCACATGATGTTTCCGGATCAGCTCCTGCAGCTTTACTCTGTTGAGCCTCAGCACTTGATCTTCTTTGGTTGCCTCCTGCCTCATTGGCTCCATCAGGATGAGCACTAGCTTGTGCAAATTGTCTTGCTAAATCCTGAATGTCCATGTGTAAATCATCCTCAGCTCTAACTTTCTCTGCCAGCGCTTTCACTTCAGCTCTCACTCCTCTAACTTTGTTCACTACAATCATGAACAAGCTAGCTTCCCTTCTCGTTTCTTCCCCTGCCCCTGCCTTAATATGGTTCTCACACAGAACCAGTAGATCATCATCTGAAAAACCAAACAACTCCATCGGGTCAAAGATTCGGTATTCGATTCCACCCTTAACTCTGATAACAGCCTCCCCCGTCTGATTGTCATAAAACCACTTCTCAAACTCTTTCAGACGTGAGGGGGACGGATCTGCCAGTCTAACCCTTTGAACCGTCTTAGGAGGCTTCACGCTCAACACAATCCTTCCCTTCCCAGTAGCCCAATCTTTATCTTTCTTTGATCTTTTTCTTTCTGCTTTCATAAAGCCGAAAGCCTCAAAGTTATCGTTGAGCCCATGTTGGATTTCTTTTTCTAGAAATCTGGCTCTCTCACTCAAGTGTGCTCCAAGTAAAGGTAAAGATGCCAACCTTCTCAAATCCCATTTTGGCAAGGTCTTGAATGCCTTCCTCTTGTGAAGATAAGTGATCCCACCCCCTTGCCTTTTTATCATAAACATTTTCAAGTCGGGGTTGAACTTCCAGCTCACTATCTTCTTATCAGCCTCTTTCTTCTTCAGACTCTCCATATTCTGAAACAGTGGAGTTAACTCTTCAGGTTCCTTCTCTCTTACAAACCAATCACTCTTTTCCATCTCAAAAATATCATTTTCATTTTCACCCTTCTGTATCACATATGTCAAAGGCCGTTCATCAACCTCATAGAACTCAGGCTCTGAGTCGTAATCTACCAACTGCTCCTCATCAACTTCCTCATCCACCAGACCCTCCTGAATGGGTTGTTTCCCCATTTGCTCTTCACCGGTAAAATCTCCAAGGTTTATTCCCAAATCTACAAAGCCAGCATCAACCACATCATCGTCAGTTTGTAAATTCTCCATCTCAGGATCTCCAATTCCTTTACCAGACCCTCCAGCTTCTTCTGTTGCTGCTCCCGAGGTGCCCTCTCCTGCCTTCGAAGAAGTACCCACAGACAGGAACGGGTACTTAGATGTGTCAGTTAAATCATCTAACTCATATTGAGTTAGCTGATTCGGCAGGCCGGCGGCAGCTTTCAACTCGTTTACTTCCTTCAATAACCTCTTGATCAAATTATTTTGATCAACCAGCATTTTCTTCATACCATCCAGCAATTCATCCTTTTGTCTCTCCCTCATCTCCTGATTTGTCAGCTTGGTCTTTATCATACTTAGTTCGTTAGAGAGAGAGGTATTGAGATTTCGGATCACATCCTCGTCTAAACTAGTGTGTCTCTCAGATTGTGGAGGCTCAGAAAATGTCTGATGTTTCTGTTTTGTCCTCCTCTCTTCCTCCCCGGTATCAACCGTCCTTTTTGACCTCTTTTCTTTCTCCATTTTTGCTTTAGCTGCCATCTCTGCCACTTCTTTCTCAAAGTTGTAATCCTTCTCCTTGGCATATCTCTTTCTCTTCTTTACTGCCTCCGACTCAGTTGGTCTAACTTCCTCTGTTCGTCTCGCTTCAGCCTGGATCACCTTCCTGATATAATCCCATCGATCAGGAGTATACATGTTTTCCCATAGATGAGTGATCCGACCACTGAAGTCGTGTCTTATGGCACAGCAGTCGGCAAAAATTCTGGTATTCATAGACACTAGATGCTTGACCTCTCCATGCCTCGGAATGTTGGGAACTTGATCGTCGATGATCATTTGAAGAAATTGGGGGTAGAGCAGCCATTTGTCCTTCTTCAAGGCCATTACATTTTCGGCCATGCAGCTGAATATGAGATTAGAAATGTTACCCTTCTCACCTCGGCAACATATAACCATGGCTTTTGCCCAGTCTAAGTTTAACCCATCTGATCCACCTTTTCGGTGATCTAAGCACATTATGAAGACATGGGCAATGTACCTCCACTCCTTGGACAGAAAGGATTTCTTGATTTCCTTTCTAGTCCCAAAAGGAGGACCTTCATATCCCATAGTTAAGAAGGCATCAAACACCTCCTGATCAGACAAATCAATATCACCTCCTGTGTCTTCTTCTAATCTCAACACCCTGGAAATAACTTCTTCTGTGATGTTCACTTGGTGGTCCAGAACCTTGGCTACAATACTCTCCGAATCTCCCCTTGTGATATACTCAGCAGTTCTCCAGAAGTCTCGAATGTGTAGATCATAAATAGTCGTGGAATGAGATATGGCGAATGCTATAGGGGATCTTTGTAGCCACCTAATGCAGTCTCTGAATCCCGCTGCTTTAGGATGTGAGTCGTCTAGAATAGCAGTGATATTGTTTCGAACATCAAACTTGAGGTTTGCCATTTTTATCTGACAAACAAACACGACCGGTTAGGAATTATATTAGAATTCAAATATTTACAAACGTAATGTAAATAAACAAATTGTGATAAACGTAGGAATATAGAGATATATACATGTATATTTAGAATGAACTTATAGATTAAGTAGTATATATATATATATATATATATATATATATATATATTTTTTTTTTGTTGTAGTTTCGCAAAGACGAAACTCTAATTTCGCAAGATATGATAATGGATTGAACTGGGCGAAACTGATTTTTTGTTGACGAAAGTGTTAGGTTCGCTCGGGCAGCATAACCATACAGTTTCGCAGTATCTAATGAACTTTCGTTCAGTTTCGCTGGAGGATGCTGTAGTTTCGCAGAACGAACTGCGAGACTACCCAAACGACACATTTCAATCCAGCCAAATGTACGATAGATTAGTCTACGAAAACTCATGGTCTGAGTTCGAAACTCACATGAGAACTTCAAAAACAGGTGACAATGCAATAAAACAAGACAACGACGGAGATTTGTGTCACGAGTCTCAAAAAACCTAACAGTGCACAGTTTCGACGAAAGTGACTAATTTTGCGAAAGTGAGTATCTTGATTCGAAACTATGTTTATATACATAGGAGTTTCGCAGAGAACTTAAGATATAATTTCGGCAAAGCGAAACTATACTTTCTGCAATAAGAGAATGTAGTTTCGACACTGTGAAACTATAGATTCGGCCTAGCGAACTTATAGTTTCTGCGGCACGAAACTATAGTTTTTCGGCGCGGCGAAAATCATAGTTTCCCTAGCGAAACTGCAGTTTCGCAATGCGAAACTGTAGTTTCGCAGAAACTTCACTTATAATAAAAACAAAATAAAATAAAATTAAAATTAAAATAAAATAAAATAAAATAATTAAAGGATATAGTATCATGTTTTTCTTGAAGTGTTTTAAGAGGATCATGACTTAGCGAGATTGCTGATATGTTTGTCCGCTTAAACCCATTCCCATCTCTTTTCAACTCATGATCTGCAGCTGTTTATCATGTTCTGAATTGTCTTAGAAACTCAGCAACTTGGTCCCCACTGATATTTGATAAAGACCTAGTCTCGTCATCAAGGTTTATTGAGCATAATCATTGATATTGCCTGATCATTATACTGATGTACAATCACACTGACTGACACATATGCAGATGGGACTCTATAATGTACAGATGTAGACACACATATATGTGAGATCCAGACACTACCTATAACTAATTGATGAGAGCTTCAGGTCAATGTTTTCACATAGCAGAGAAGATCATCTAGGCGTGTTGATGAGAGCTTCAGGTCAATGCTTTCGCATAGCAGAGAAGATCATCACTCCAGGTCAATGCTTTCGCATAGCAGAGGAGATAAACACACATCTTTTCTTATGAAACATATGAATGTGTATGCAAGAGTGGACTATTTAAGATTATATAATGTTTGTCTTAGAGGGCGTTATCACCGAGTCGCCATCCCAGTGGGAAACACCATAAGATTCACATCGATAATCTATATGTACAATAATAGGCTATTTGAGATTATTTAACGTTTGACTTAGAGGGTGTTATCACCGAGTCACCATCCCAGTGAGAAACACCATAAGTTTCACATCGATAACCTTTGATATCAATTAGCAACTCTCAACCAAGTTGTACACAAGACTAGTATCTTTGTGCAGACCAAAATATCATGAGAATAATCCTTATTACTGAGTTATGATCTTTATGTTTGCTGCATGATCACTTGTTTACTTTGTTTTCGGGATGAGTCTATCATGCATATCCCAACATAAGATGTCCCCTTGTTCTAACTTCATTTTCTTGAATTCCTGAGAGAATGAAAAATTAAGACTTATTATCAGTATGAATCTCCCCCGAAATTTTTATTCAAAAGCCTACTAAAAGAAAAATTTCTTAAGAATCAAAGAAACACAAGATTAAAAGAAAAGGATCTATGTGACACAAGTTAGACAACAATCAAGACCAAAAAGAAAATATGTACTTATGTACGGGTGAAACAATTGTTTTGCTCAGAAAAGTTTGTCAGAATGATATTAATCCTAGCATAGAAATCAATTCGTAAAAACGTGGTTTATCAAATGTTTTTGTGAAAAGATCTGCTTTTTGATGTTTTGTATCAATAGGAATGATATCAATGAAACCCTTTTCTTGAGCATCATGGATGGCATGAATTCGTGTCTCAATGTGCTTGGTCCGGGAATGATGAATTGGATTCTTGGCAATTCCAATGGCCGCTTCGTTATCACAAAACAAAGGAGTATGAAGAAAGTTAATCCCATAGTCCATCATTTGATGCTGAATCCATAACACTTGCGAACAGCAGCTTGAGGCTGCAATATATTCAGCTTCTCCTGTCGAGAGAGAAACTGTAGTCTGTTTCTTGCTTTGCCAAGAAACAAGGCAGTTTCCCAAATACTGACAACCTCCAGTAACAGATTTTCTGTTTAATTTGCAGCCGTTGGAATCGCTGTCAGAATAAGCGTGCAGGTCAAAATTACCACCATAAGGATACCAAAGTCCTAAACGAGAAGATCCCTTTAAATAACGAAAAATTCGTTTGACTGCCTTGGCATGGGATTCTTTAGGAGCTGATTGGTATCGAGCACAATATCCAACAGCAAAGGTTATGTCAGGACGACTTGCTGTCAGGTACATGAGAGAGCCAATCATGGATCTGTAGAGATGAGGATCGATTGGTTTGCCGTTTTCATCCGGAGTGAGACATGTCTGAGCCGTGAAGGGAGTCATCTCAGAAGCAGCATCATCCATTTTGAATTTCTTCAAAATTTCTTTAATATACTTCTCTTGATGAATAAGAATTCCATCTGGTTTTTGTTCAACTTGCAGCCCGAGAAAGAAACACATCTCTCCCATCATGCTCATCTCAAATCTGTTTCGCATGACCTCCTCAAACTCCCGACATAATTGAGGATTTGAAGAACCAAAAATAATGTCATCAACGTAAACTTGCACAATCAACATCTCGCCGTTTACCTCTCTTTTGAATAGAGTCATGTCAATGGTACCTCGTGTAAAACCATTGCTTAAGAGATACTGTGTCAGGGTTTCATACCAAATCCGAGGAGCTTGATGAAGTCCATAAAGTGACTTATCAAGCTTATATACTTTGTCAGGAAAATCTGGATCTTCGAATCCTGGGGGTTGACACACGTATATCTCTTCATCAATGTCCCCATAGAGAAATGCGCATTTGACATCCATCTGATAGACTTTAAATTGCTTGTGAGCAGCGTGCGCTAAGAATATTCTAATGGCTTCAAGACGGGCGACAGGTGCGAAGACTTCTGTGTAGTCAATTCCTTCTTCTTGAGCAAAGCCTTGAACTACTAATCTGGATTTGTTTCGCACCACTATTCCTCGATCATCAGGCTTGTTCTTGAAAACCCATTTCGTGCCAATAGGATACTTATTTGGTGGAAGATCCACCAGGGTCCACACTCGTAGTTTTCTGAACTGTTGCAATTCCAATTGCATCGACTCTACCCAGCAGGGATCTTGGAGAGCTGCATGAACGTTCTTAGGAACAGTTTGAGATACAAAACAAGAAAACAAGCAAACGTTGATCAATCCAGATTGACTCCGTGTTCGAACTCCATCAGTAATGGAACCAATTATGTTGTCGTGTGGATGATCTTTCAAAGTTTTGAAATCCACAGTCACGGAAGGGATATCAGTAGATGGTTGGTTAAATGATGAGCTGAATGGGGAAGAAGAATTCGGTAAAGGAGATGAAGAAGGTGATGTTGATATGGGTGGAGGAGGAAGATCAAATGAAGATGAGGAAGAAGCAACACTGACTGAAGTATCATTAACAGATATGGTGACAGGAGGCACAATAGACTCAGTTGGTACGGGGGCAGGTGGAATGAGGTTTGTTGTTGAATTGGAGAGGGGCACATCATCATCGAAGACTGGAAGATTGAATGATTTGAACACCGTATCTGAGTCAAAGAACCAAGCTGGTTCTGTGGGAACATTAGATGAATTAGATTCCTGCCAATCGACATAGAATGACTCCTGAACTATACGTGTCCTCTTGTTATATACCCGATAAGCTTTCTGGGAGGAAGAATATCCTACGAAATAACATTCATCAGAAACAGCACCAAATTTTGTCTTCTGTGCTTGAGTATTCAGAAGAGTACACGAGCAGCCAAATGGGCGAAAGAAATCAATCAAGGGCTTTCGTTTGTGAAATAGTTCATACGGTGTTTTCATCTTATCTTTGACTATCAGCACCCTGTTGAGAACATAAGAAGCACAATTCACAGCCTCGGCCCAAAATATGATGGGTAAGGAGGATTCTATTAACATTGTACGTGCGGCTTCAATTAGGGTGCGATTCTTTCGTTCCGCGACACCATTCTGCTGAGGAGTTCTCGCAGCACTGAACTGTCTTAATATCCCTTTAGTGGCACAGAAGGAATCAAAAATTTGATTTTTGAATTCAGTACCGTTGTCACTTCGAATAGCCATAACCTTTCTCTTGCTTATCGATTCAATCGAGAGAATTAACTTTTGCAACTCCTCAGTCGTCTCTCCCTTTTGAGTAAGAAATCTTACCCATGAATATCTGGAGTAGTCATCTGTAACCACAAGACAAAAAGATTTCTTAGCAATAGATTTAACACTTATTGGGCCAAACAAATCAGTATGTAACAACTCTAGGGGTTTTAAGATGCTATTTTCAATTTTAGGTTTGTGTGGTTTCTTATGTTGCTTTCCTTTAGCACATGCCATACATTTCTCGACCACAGAAAAATCTTTTAAAGGTAATCCCCGAACGAGATTGTTTTTAACTAGTTTGTTTATTATTTTTAAATTAACATGGCCCAATCTACGATGCCATAAGAAGGACTCAGAGGTGGAAGCTTTTGACAAGAGGCATGTGACTGCAGATGATGAGCTCTTTGAATTCATGTCAAGGAGATATGTATCATTCTTTCTGGGAGCCCGCATGAGAACTAGATTATCTGGAATATCAAACTCAGACTTCAAAAAGATACATTCATCAGACTTGAATAAGACTGGAATGCTTTTATCACAAATCTGAGAGACGCTCAATAGGTTAAATGCAAGCTCGGGAACATAATTGACTTTTTCCAAGGTGAGCGAACCATTACAAACTTCTCCTTGACCTATCATTTTTCCTCCTTTCTTGTCTCCTGCGAAGGCAACATAGCCACCATCGATTATTCGGTAATTGGTCAATAAATCTTTAAGCCCCGTCATGTGTCTCGAGCATCCACTATCAACATGCCATACACTATTTACAGACTTAGTGGACGACTCCTCATATGGAAGTCCCATCACCACCTTCTCAGCTGCAAGGGCTTTATCACATTGACACACAGGAGTATACGACTTGTTTTCCTTCACAGTGGTAGCAGTATTGACATCATTTCTTTCAGGCACTGTAGATTGAGTTTCTGACTTTCCATACTCCTTCATATTTTCATCTTTCTCAGACTCATTCTCTGCAACTCCATCCTTAAACTCCTCAAATGGATCAAACTCGTCGTCACAGTTCATCTTCATTTTCTCCTTCTGAATCTCAGCTACTAAAGCTTGATTAATTTCTTCTTTTGTCTCTTCAGCCTCTGCACTCCAGTCAAAGTTGGAAATTAGAGCGGTTTCTTTCTTATGGCTTGACTCATCTTTACTTCCACCAGCAGTCAATCTTGGAACTCCAGAGTTGTTAGGATCAGTGACAATTGGCAATGGACATTCTCGTTTGAAGTGTCCCAATTGCTTGCAATTGAAACATCTAAGTTTAGACTTATCGTAACCCAGTTTGGAGTTGGAACCTTGACCGCCAAAGTTCTTTCTACCAGTCCTTTCCATAAATCTCCGAGCTCTAAGCGTCAGCATTGCCATTTGCCATTGAATATCAGTTTCTTCAAGATCATCTGGATCCACTTGATACATGTCCTCCATAGTCATTCCTTTTCCCTTCAGATCACCAGCAACAAGTGCTTCATAACTTTGAACAAACATCCCAAAAAGTGCCATAGTCTCAGCTGGAACAGTAGATTCATTAGATGCCTTTAAATTCCCTTGCTCTTTCCCGGGGTTAAAGCCACTTCCAGAAAAATCACACACAGTCACTGCTCCTTGACGCGATGCCTGCATTGGAGAGCTTGCAGCGGACGATAGTAATGCAGCATTCTGTGAATAACCGGATGTTGGCATGATGGATTGATTAAACTCCCTCCTTTTTAGATCCAAATCAAAAGACTTCAGCTTGTTAATCACATCCATTAGTTTATAGTCAGCAAAGTTTCTTTCTTGTTTCAACATTCTTACTTGTAAACTCCACTGAGGTGGAAGAGAGTCTAGGAGTTTATTCACTTGCTCATGATTTCCTAGCTGATCATCATACTTCTTTAGAGTGCTTGAAACAGACAAAAAACGATTAGTAATGTCAGTAAGATCTTCATTCTTGTGTCCCACAAATGAGTTGAACTCCTTTTCAGCTTGAGCCTTCCTATCTTTCCTTAGATCCTCGTTTCCATCGTAAAATTCACACAAGGCATCGTATAGTGATTTTGCATCTTTGAATTCTGCAAAGCGATTGTAAATATCAGGTGCAAGACATAAAGTCAAGGCTCCGAATGCTTTCTGATCTCTGTCAATTAACTTTTGATCCTTTTCGGTGAATGTGGAGGAGTCCGAGTTTGGAGAGACAGTTCCACCGACAGTAACGGTTGGCTTGTGTGGTCCAGTGATGATTGACTCCCATTGGCTGTGATCGGTGTAGAAGAAGAAAGCCTTAAGACACCTTTTCCAATCTTCAAAGTTATCTCCATTGATGAGTCTAGGGGGTCGGTTTGGTGCAACACTCTCTAAATCAGCCAAGGTGAGAGTAGTCATTTTGGACATAACAATTTCGCTGAAGAAGAAGTAGATTCGCTGAAAGGTAGTTTCGCTAGGGCGAAAGTGTAATTTCGGCAGCACTTTCGCTAGCCAAAGACTATCAGTAGCTTAGTTTCGCTGTAAATTTCGCAGGAAACAAGCTTGAACTTTCGTTCGAATGAATTTCAGCAGCAATTTCGCACAAATATCACCCAATCTGAATGAACTTTCGTTCAAAGGACACAGTTTCGCACCGAATATCAAAGAAGAAAAAGTATTAGTTTCGCTGAACGAAGATACAGTTTCGCTGGAAGGAACTGTAATTTCGCTGTAAGAACAGAAAACCCTTTTAAACCCCAAAAACAATCGAAAATCACCCAAATCTCAATGAAATTTGAATAGGAGTGATTCACGAAGCTTCCTCAATCAGAAACGCACACTATCCAATCAATTTCCATGACAAAAACACTCTGTTTTGAAGTAAAATTTGAAAAAGTTGGTATTGAACAAAAATAACCAAAAAACCTCAAACAATCAAGAGCACTATGGCTCTGATACCATATTGTAGGTCCATTTGATCGATTTTCAGTGCAGAAGAATGCTTGAATTGCTCAATACCAAACACACACAACCAACACTAAGAGAAGGATGATCAAAATAACACCAAAAAGCTTTCAAACATGGTTTTAATGATGAACAACAATGAATGAATTGAAATAAGCTCAATGTATTCAGACAGAACAAGCTTACAATAGCCTCTTGCAACAATAATACACGATTAGGGTTTCTTGCAAGGATGGATCACAATTAGACAAAAGAAATCTATATATAGCTGTCATAGTTTCGCATATAGTTTCGCTGTCGGCGAAACTATATAGGCGAAACTATAATTTCGCCCAGTAGAAACTAACAGTTTCACCGGGTAAACATGATCTGAGCTCAATAGTTTCGTCTGGCGAAACTAACAGTTTCGCCAGGCCGAAACTATAGTTTCGCCCGACAGCTAACATATAGACTTGCACTAATCAAACTTACAAAAGGAAACTAACAAGGATCCTATTACAACGAAAGATAAACAAAAACTAATCCAATGGTGAGTCCAACCTATCTTGATCTTCATAACCTTTCGAATGGCGATATGTAACCTAGCCCTTGAGAAGGTGTTCTGTTGATTACATAGTTGGCTGCCCCCATTGTTTCGGCCCAAAAATGCCCAGGCAGGTTTTTGTCATGTACGAAGCATCTAGTCACTTCGGCTAGATGACGATTCTTTCGCTCGGATACTCCGTTTTGTTGAGGAGTATTTGGACAGGTCAGCTGACGTTTAATTCTTCTATGCCTCAGGTATCTTTCAAACTCATGTGAGAGGTATTCTCCTCCGTTGTCTGACCGAAGGCACCCAACTTTATAGCCTGTTTCTCTCTCTGCATCAGCTTCAAATAGCTTGAATTTTTCCAGCACTTCTGCCTTGGTCTTCATGAAATAAACCCAACAGTACTTGGAATAATCATCAATGAATGATACCATAAAAAGCATACCTTTCATTGATGCATGTTTAGAGGGACCAAATACATCAGAGTGAATAAGCTGCAGCGGTTCCTTGGCTTTAAATTCTGATGGTGAGAAGGGCTTTTGATGTGCCTTCCCGTATTGACACCCGGCACATATCACATCCTTGTTAACCTCTAAGTTGGGTAAACCCGAGACCAGACTTCTCTGCATCATGAGCTTTAATTTGTCATACCCCACATGACCTAGACGGTGATGCCATAAATCAGCATTCTGGTTCGTCTTTGTCCTCTCGACATAGGCGTCTTCAGCTGACAGTACATAAACTGATTCATTCTTGTGTCCCCTAAGGATTGGGGTTGAGGATGTCTGTAGCTCTTTAAAGACAAGAACTTCTTTAGGACCGAACAGCACGTACTTGCCTTCAGACGTAATTTGTGGAACGGACAGCAAGTTCTTCTTCATTCCAGGGACATGATACACACCTGTCAGTTTCAGATCACGCCCTTTGTCTTCTGAAGGGAACACGACATCCCTGATGTGTGCAATTTTATGATTTGAGTTGTCAGCGATGACAACTACTCTACTTCCGGAGTACTTTTCTGGATTGGTCAGCCTCTCTTTGTCGCCGGTGAGATGATTTGAACAGCCGGAATCAACGATCCAGTCGTCTAGTCGATTCGCCCTTCGAGTTACTGTTGCAGCGAGTCCGTTTGGCCGTTCTTCGGTGTGCACAGCATGAGCTTGAACGTCCCAAGCCTCTTCGTCCTTGACAACGGCCGAATTTCCTTGTTCGGATTGCGAGGATCGACAATCCTTGGCCATATGGCCTTTGCGACCACACGAAACGACGGCCCTGGTGTCGTGTCTTCCTATCACTGTGTTGGACCAAAAGAACCAATGAGCCAAGATCAGGAAAACCTCTAAGTCCCACATGCCACTGCAACAACTGCTAAGACTCCCATCAGCTATTGTGTTCTCTTGCTTGAATGTCAGACTCGAGAGCATTTTAGCTCCAACCATCAGCTGTTCTGACAAAGTCTGAAGAACAAAGTATGAAGATCAAAGAACTGAAGAACAACAGCTGAAGAAGACTCCAAAGTACTGAAGACCAAGTACTGAAGTCTGAAGTACTGATCTTATAAGTACTGAAGACTTCAAGTACTGAAGACAAGTACTGAAGAATCAAAAGCTGAAGAACTGAAGAACTGAAGACCTTCTACTGAAGTACAAAGTCTGAAGACAAAGACTGAAGACAACAACTGATGATATCTACTGAAGTCATCAGTTGTTACATCATCTGAAGCCAAGTCTGAAGACCAAGTACTGAAGACTCAGAGTTTGTCACAACAGCTGAAGAAGTCTTCTTCAGTTGTTGTGATGGTTTTTCCTTTTCAGTAGTTTATTTTGTTTCAGTAGTTGTACAACAGCTGAAGAGCATGTTCTTCAGTTGTTATAGTATCAGTAGTTATAAACGACTGAAGAGTTTGTTCTTCAGTCGTTGTAGGATTTCAGTAGTTTTACTTTTGTCAGTACTTAGGAAACTTTTGTAAGAAGATGTCAGCTGTTGACATCTTCAGTAGTTTTATGTTTTGTCAGTTGTAATTTTAATATTCTGTTGATGTCAGAAAAAGGACATCAACCCATCCTTTTGCCGCCTATAAAAGGATGGGGAACCATACTGTTTTAAATGCCGAAACGTGCTTAGCAATAGAACATTTATTGTTTCGCAGAACTCTTTTCTCTCTCTATGCTTATGCTCTTACATGCAATATCTTTTATGTTCTTGCATTAATCGCTAATTAATGTGCTAAATCCGCTGCAAACATAATCTGATTGATCAAACGAGAGGCTGAGATCTTGTCACACTACCTTCCCCCTTTTCAACATCAGACCCCCTCTTGGGTCGGGCATCTCCTTTGTAGCTGTTTTGGGCCTCACTCTTATAAGAGTTGGGCCTATCAAACCTGGACTGGGCCTTGCCTTTATACCGGTCCTTTCCTTTGGCATACAGAGCTTCTACTTCACTTTTAGGGCTTGCTGCAATCGACATATCACCAACCTGTTTGGCTAGGGCTTCTTGGCTTGCCAGGAGATTCTCAAACTCACCCAACGACGGTTGCGTTGGCCACCCTTGGACGGCGGCAACGAAACTGTGATACTCAGGTTTGAGTCCATGGATGATGATCCTTTTCATCCGAGCATCACCAATTTTGGCTTAGAGATCCAATTCTCCGATCTCCCTGCACAAAGTTTTAACTTTATGAAAGTACTGTGGTATTGTGAGTTCCCGTTGTAATATCGAGAGCAATTCATTCTCCAATAGCTGCAACTTCGCATCGTTTTTCTTCGAGAAGAGTGTTAGCAGGTCATCCCAGTCTTGCTTTGGTGAAGCGGCTTCTCGAATATGATCCAGCACATCGTCCTCCACTGTCGTCTTCAACACGAACATGGCTTTTCCAGCCTTGATTCTCCACTTACGAAGTGCTCCCTGTTCGGTTTCATCCCTTGGTTCGACATCGGTTCCTTCAACAACGTCCCACAGATCCTGACCCTGCAAGTACGACTTCATACAGGTAGCCCGTGTGTTGTAGTTCTGGTTGTTGAGTTTCTTGATGCCTCCGACCAGTTGTAGTTCCGACATGTTGAAGGTTGGCTCTGATACCAACTGATAATTGGTAAGGTTCTGCTGTGATCACGAGAAGGAAAACAAAAAACTGCATGTATGATTTACTAAAATACTGAAAGGCTATATTTCTGAAATGATCATAAACTACAGAGAACATAACTTAAATAGATAAACAAAACAGAGAACGTGGGCATCCCCATCATTCCAGTAACCGAAAATGCAGCAACTAACCTAAAGAATAGGTAAAACACTACCTCATTCTAAACTTATTCCCAAAGCAATTAACGGTAACAAATTAAAAGGAAACAAACTACTGCTGACTCAGCAAGCTGACTCAGCCACACACATGCAGCATATGACATTGATTTTTAACACCCCAAAGGGGGTGTCCCAGCGGTAGTAAAAAGGTGAGGGTTAGAACCTTGGGAGCGCTATTCAAGAAAAAAATATTGTTAAGTTTATAAAGTATATATCTTTATCTCAAGTAAATATACTTTGTTTTTCTTGTTTTCTGAATGGTGTTGCAGTACTGTTGGTGATGAACCATTGAGTCGCTGTGGAGAATTCTGTAACTGTGACACATTATGACCGTTTTCAGTAAAAGATTATGTTATCTTATAGTATATAGACAATCTTTTGTTATGTGCTTATGTTATTTGTTGGACATTGTATGCGTCCCAAAGCTAGAATACATGAGGCCAAAGATGATACTCAATAGTGGATTTAACTATTAAGTATCTTTTGTCCTAATGGAAAGAAAGTATGATATGCCGGCTAAAAGTAGATTGGTGCCTCTGGAATGGCTACTTCCATAAATGAAAAAAAAACAAACAAACTAGGCTCTAATATCATGCTTGTTCACCATGTATTTTCATATTGATACAATCTTCATTGACCATCTATCTCCATTACCGCTTAGCATAGTTGATGTACTGTTATTGCTTTGCCATTCACTAGTGATGGAGACTGGAGAGGGTAGGAAATCTTTCAACGAGATCACTGCATCATCGATTTCTGACAAAGGCAGCACATTCACGGTTTGCAAGTCTCTGGTACTGTCATGAGCGTCTATTCCTCCCATGGATTGAATATTAATCAACACATCCATCACCTCATTCATTATAGGTCTCATCTCTGATTCATATTGTAAACACTGAAAAGCCAGTTCTGCTACTGATGTGATCATGTTCTTGATTTCAGGATTTGTATCAGATACTAAAACCGGGTCGATGAGTTGATCAATTTGCACAGCTTTGGATCCTCTTTAAAGCGAAGTTAGCCAAACTAATCTCGTTTTGAGACTTGTTTAAATCAACAGCCACCATTGATGATATTAGCTCAATCAAAACACCCCAAAGCTGTAAACATCACTCTTATCTGTTAGTTGGTAGCGTTGGTGATATTGTGGATCCACGTATCCAGATGTTCCCTGAGGAGCTGTTGAGACATAAACAAACAAAAAAACAAACGTACCCAGTAAATCCCACTCAGGAGCAGGGTCTGGGAGGGGTAGGTGGTGGCGAGTCTTTCCTCTATCTTGGGAGATAAAGAGACTGTTTCCGAAGAGACCCCCGACTCACAAAGGAAATCAAATAACAATCACAATCATACTATACGGTAGACAACACACAGGTATAAATCACATAGAGACTTAGAAAGTGCGTACAACAAATAAGCGGGAAGAATTACGTATAATGGCAGAATAAGGAAAACAGAATAAGGAAAACAGGGGCCCCGCAACAAGTCTACGACTACCCTTCCCACCCACAGGTCCTACTAAAAGTCCTTAATTTTAATTCTACGCCTCCACTCACTCCTATCCTCGATCATGTGTTCAGAGAGGTGCAAGGCTATCATATCTCGTCCCAAATCAACCTTGGTCTACCTCTACTCCTCCTTCCTTCTACATTGATGTTCTCTACTGCTCTAACGGGTGCTACCATCGACCTTCGTTTTACGTGCCCAAACCATCTTAATCTTTCCTCTCGTATTTTACCTGTGATACAAGCCACCTGTAGCCTTTGTCGAAACACGTCATTTCTCATTCGATCCAATCTTGTGTGTTCATACATTGAATCTTGAGCTGTTGAGACATGAGTGACATTATTCGGTATGAGCCTTGAGAGACCAAAATCTGCTACTTTCACACAAAAATTATGATCAAGAAGAATGTTATTAGTCTTTACATCTCGGTGTATGATTTCAGTGGCGTGAAGGTACACTAGAGCACTAGCGGTTTCAATGGCAATGTTCAACCGTATGGGCCATGTTAGCAGGTTTGGATTTGCTTGTTCCCCATGGAGGTGATCGGCCACAGTACGATTGGGTACATACTCATAAACAAGGAGAAGTTCATGGCTTTGTCTACAGGTGAAACCATATAGCACAACAAGGTTTGGGTGCCTTAATTTGGTTAGGATTTCAAACTCATTAAAGAATTGTTGGACTCGTTTATAGTTGTGCTCATGAAGTTTCTTCACTGCAATTTCTCGTCCGTCTTGGAGTTTACCTTGTTCAGAAAGATGAAAAGATTAGGTAGGGAAATTTCAATTGAAAAATGAACAACCGATAACATTTTTATTTGAACAATCAAGTTCTTACCATAATATACAGCTCCGAAACCTCCATCCCCTAGTTCATTAGAAGGGTCGAAATTTTTGGTGGCATCTTCAAGCTCCTTGTAGGAGAAAATGGAGACATCATGGGAGAGTCTTATGTCTTCAAGGGCTGGAGATTTGTTCTTCGATGAGACATAGGAAAAACGGTTGTTCTTACAGTGACGCAAGATTATGAAGGTGGCAAAAGACAGCATGAGGATTAAGGCTGATCCAGCAATAACTACAACTAGAAATGCATCACATTCAGGTATAGATCCCTATATGTATGTGTGTATGCAATAATAATGCAAAGGATCAAAGAGGCTTATTACCCAGAATTATAATCGTCCTATCTCTGTTTTGATTTTCTGCAGCAACCAAGTAGACATATTATAAAATATTGGTTATATAGCATGTGAAAATGAAAAGATTTCAACAATACTGCATAAGACTATAAGATCACAGATTCAAATTACCCAGTTCCTTCGCTTCTCTGGTTGTTTTTTCTGCAGCAATCAAACAACATAAGTATATATTATAGAATAAGAAAGATATTTAAGGACTGTGTTATACGTATCTATCCAAAACCCTGCTATTGAGCGGGATTTTACTGTGTTTACTTGTTTGTTTCTTAGACATATGACACATCTTTCTGTTTGCTTGTTTGTTAGGCATATCTATCTGGTGCGCCCATTATAAGGTAAAAATAGAGGAAGATGAAAGAGGGAAAAAGAAGTGTAAATACCCTTTTTGGCTTCTAAACACTGAAATTTCCCATTTTTAGTATCACACCGGTGACCTTTTCTGTGACATTCATGACATGTTGGTGACAAATAATATCTAATTGCAGTGACAGGGGATAGAAGAGAAAATATATTGGTTTCATCTAGTCCAGGACCTGGCACTTTCACAGGTAGCTGCACTACTTGACATGTATGTGGGAGGTCACCTGAAGCTGTCTTATTCACGTAAGAGTAAATCTCGGTTTTGGTCCCTGTGTTTTGCAAATTAACTCCACTTGAGTACCAACGTTTATTTTGTCTCCATTTGAGTACCAAATTTTAAAAAAGTTGTCTGTTTGAGTACCAAATTTTAAAAAAGTTGTCTGTTTCAGTCCTTTTGACTAACGGTGTTAACATTTTCTGTTAAATTTTTTTAAAAAAGACCAAAATACCCCTGAATTTTTTTAACATACATTGACACACACAAAACAATATAACCACCTGAATTTGTTCCATACCCCCAACTTCTTCTCCCCACCGTTAAACCAACACTCACACACCACCGATCAAATACTCACCGGAGAAACCACCGTGAAACAATGCACCACCGTCCACCTGTACACCACCACCACCTCCACCCACCCCCATAACACCACCACCACCACTCCCCATCGAAATCCGTCGTCAATTCACTCAATCTCCGGCGACCACATCCCCCAAACCCTAACTCACGCCCCAACCATTTGTCCCCTTCAATCTCCGATCAACAGATTATTATTATTTATATATCAGGATAAGATACCGTCCTCTGCTTCAACCTCTGTTAGAATCTCCTATTGTCTCCATCTTCAACAAAAACAATCACAAATCACCTTCAAACAACAATGGCGATTTCAATTTCGAATTCAAATTCATCAATCGACCCCCAAAACGGATTCTGCTTAAAAACCCTAATCTTCCATAGCCTCAGACCCCCAAAACGGATTCTGCTGTCGGTTCCGCCGCGCCGGATGGGGGAGGTCGTCGGCGGCACCACGGCGGAGGTCGCGGCGGTGTGCTGCTGCTTCCCCTTCTCCGTGGTGGACTTCGTGGTGCTGACGATGTATAGGGTTCCGGCGGGGTTGTGCCGGAATGCTGTGAGGAAGAAGCGCCGGCGACGGGCGAAGATGTCGTACCACGGCGGCGGTGGAAGAGACCACGGCGGTGGTGAGGAGTCTCCGGCGGTGGCCATGGCAGCGACGGTGGCGGTGACGGTGACGCCGGAGGTGGACAAAGATGTGGTGGCGTCTGATAATGAGATGTGGGAGAAGTTTGCTGAAAGTGGGTTCTAGAGAAACTGTGAGGAATAAGCGCCGGCGACGGTGATATTTTTGGTCTTTTTATATAGCCCTTAGGGGTATTTTGGTCTTTTTACAAAAATTTAACAGAAAATGTTAACACCGTTAGTTAAAAGGACTGAAACAGACAACTTTTTTAAAATTTGGTACTCAAATGGAGACAAAATAAACGTTGGTACTCAAGTGGAGTCAATTTGCAAAACACAGGGACCAAAACCGAGATTTACTCTTCATGTATTTATAGTAGAAATTATGATCTTTGCATATGTTGTAGCTATAGTAATTATGTTGCTCAAAATAAGCGTCTGTTTGTCGAGCAGAAGTGAGATTTTTGTTGCATTTGAAGAGAGTGATGAGCGGAGATATCAAAATGGAATACAAAAGAGGGCTTGGAGAAGTGAAATTATTCATTAGCGCTTCACAGCTTTTGTTTTCCACAAGCTGATCCGATGTTCTGTTATGGATGAGTAGGTAATCTGAATTATGATTAGAATTATTATTAGAATCAAATTTGCCAACAATTTCATATGATCGCCCTCCAAATTGAATCTCCCCTCCTTTGGAAGCACAATTGACCTTGATCAACCCACATTCTGTATCAGTGGTATTGTAATATGGATACTTGAACGGACCCAAATCCGAGCAACTGAAACTTTCGGGGCAGGTAGGCACTGAAATGTTTCCGTCTGTAGCGGAATGAGGGGGAGGTAGACAAGAGAGAAGTACGAACATGAAAAACAATACCATAATCATTTCAAATTCCATCAAAAGAGATTAGAGAACTACCCAGCTTATAACATGCATTCTTGAAACTCCATTATTGCATTATATACTCGAGTGTTCACAATTTCTACCTCTATATGTTTTTTTTTTACATAAATCTTATATGTAGTTGGGTTGGATAACATTTTTTAACATTTCATATTTCGCTAACTCAACTGGACCCAATTTTCTAAGCTGGAAACAATAGAAATTCCACCACTTTGGTTATTTTTTCCATATTGATTAAGACACTCAAGACTTTGACTTATTGATTATTGTCCTCCATTCATTCTTAACCCCTTTCAAACGCCAATATAGTACACACTTGGAAAGTTTCATGTGGTTCCCATTTCGCCCCCTCAACATGTCTCAACTTATCATAATCATACTGTTTTAAGAAAATGACACCTCTAGACTTTAGACACCATCTTATTGAATTTAAATCACACGAGAAGAAAATGTAGACATTAACAGCATTGTTTGTATGCAGGGATACAAGAGGTTTTGCAGCACAACTTGAAAAAAAATTATAAAGGTAATAAGCGGTGTAGTTTTTGTTATTGTGCTATTTATTTAGAAGTTTTAGCATATTAAAGATTGGAAATCCAGCAGTTGACTTGATGCTTTTATATACAAATGAGGTCTTTTAAACAAGTCGACTGAAACTAGTATATTCCAAACACATCATTGTTGATCAAATTATCATTTTATGATAAAGACAAACTTACAAGATTAACCTCATTAACTCAAATGTATCAGTTATCATCCTTGCGTTTCTTAGAAATGTAAATGAATTGTAATAAAATGATCAATGACTTGAAAACTTGAGAGTCACAAGTTCGCTTTCAGATTGAAGCTATTTGGGTTCACACCAAATGTTCAATCAAATAAAACTCAAGTTTAGAAATCAAAGTATGAATTTGTGTGTGTATGTTAAGATCGTGAACCAGAAGAGAAGAAGAAAAGAGTGATCAATTCTTATACAAATTCGAAATATTACAGGGATGGGGTAACTACCTTCGGCAGTTTTCACATACAAATTTTATTGCTTTAACCCCCCCCCCCCCCCCCGAGTTTCACATGTGATTTCGGAAAAATCAATTTTTCATGCATTTTCAGATCGACCCCAGCCAAGGGTTGCCGTCCCTTAGACCCCCGCTACCAGAGGCGTGCCCCCGGACCCCGCTAAGGGGGTGTTGCCCCTTGGAACCCCCATTACTTATGAAGTATTCTATATTGAAGATCATAATAAACTCAAACAAACGTGCACTCCACACCTCCTGACTTGTTTGATGGATATTATGATCATATCGGTTATTAGTCAATCCAATTACATTAAAATATCATACATATATAAATGATATAAACGATATAAATGATAAACAAACAAACAAACCCAGTATATCCCACTCAATAAGCAGGGTCTGGGGAGGGTGGGTGTAGGCGAGTCTTTCCTCTATCTTGTTAGGTAGAGAGACCGCTTCCAAAGAGACCCCCGACTCGATAGTAAAAGCAATAACGCTAGCAAGACATCATAAAATAAATCATACAACACATAGCATACAGAATACGAAAATATAACAGCTAAAGAATTAGAGAAAGAAAAAGCATGCATCAGAGGGGCAGCTAGAATCACCGATAAAGAGCAGATGTGGACTACGTACACATCAGGCCCCGCAACAAGACTTCAAATGCCCTTCCTGCCTATAGGTCCCACTAGAAGTCCTTAATTTTAATTCTACGCCTCCACTCACTCCTATCCTCGATCATGTGCTCAGAAAGGTGCAAGTGTATCTCGCCTAATTACCTCATCCCAAGTCAACCTAGGTCTTCCTCTACTCCTCCTACCCTCTAAGATGATATTCTCTACTGCTCTAACTGGTGTCGCCATTGGTCTCCTCTTGACATGCCCAAACCATCTTAATCTTCCCTCTCGTATTTTATCTGCGATACAAGCCACTTCTAGCTTCTGTCGAAACACTTCGTTTCTTATCCGATCCAGTCTTGTGTGACCACACATCCACCTCAGCATTCGCATTTCCGCTATCTCTATTTGTTATTTTTCTTGACTTTGATTTACGAGGAAAATATAATCTAATGAAATCTTTTCAAAAGAAACCAAGTTTTTATCATTCCAAGACATACCAAAGAGATTCCAGTGCCCTCCATAAACTTAATCTACATGGAAAAATATAAATATAATGTATATGTATAAGCTAGTGATATTCAATAGTTAATTAAGATTATAGAATTATATCTTTATCTCCAATAAAATATACTTTTACAATACTGTTGCAGTGTACTGTTGGTGATGAACGATTGCATTGCTATGCAGAAGAATTCTATAGCATTATGACTGTGTTCAGGTTAGGTATAGTGTACAGACCATGTTTTCTTATGTTAGTCACCGGACATTGTATGTGTCCCAAAGGTAGAATAACGAGGCAAAAGATGACACACGTACGACTGTGAATTAATTATGTATATGTGCACTAATGGAAAGAAAGTATGATATGTGAGAGTACAAGTAGATTTGTGACTGTGTCAGGGCTACTTTCATGATTATCTATTTCCATTACTGCTTAGCGTAGTCGATGCACTGTTAATGCTTTGCCATTCACCAGTGACGGAGACTGGAGAGGGCCGGAAATCTTTCAACAAAACCACTGCATCATCGGTGTCTGACAAAGGCAGCACATTCACGGTTTGAAAATCTCGGTTACTGTCATAAGGCTCTATTCCTCCCACTGCTTGAATATTCATTAACACATCCAGCACCTCACTCATTGTAGGTCTTATCTCTGATTCATACTGTAAACACTGAAAAGCCAGTTCTGCTACTGATGTGATCATGTTCTTGATCTCAGGATTTGTATCAGACCCTAAAAGCGGGTCAATTAGTTGATCAAGTGCACATTTTTGGATTCTGTTTAAAGCGAAGTTAGCCAAACTTATCTCGTCTTGAGACCTGTTTAAATCCACTGCCACCATTGATGATATTAGTTCAATCAAGACTACCCCAAAGCTGTAAACGTCACTCTTATCTGTTAACTGATAGCGTTGGTGGTATTGTGGATCCACGTATCCTGGTGTTCCCTGAGGAGCTGTTGACACATGAGTGACATTATTGGGTATGAGCCTTGAGAGACCAAAATCTGCTACTTTGACACAGAAATTGTGATCAAGTAGAATGTTATTAGTCTTTACATCTCGGTGTATAATTTCAGAGGCATGAAGGTACGCTAGTGCACTCGCAGCTTCAATGGCAATGTTCAATCGTATTGGCCAAGTTAGCAGGGTTGGATTTGCTTGTTCCCCATGGAGGTGATCGGCAACAGTGCCATTGGGAACGTATTCATAAACAAGCAGAAGTTCACGGCTTTGTCTAAATGTACAACCATAGAGAACAACAAGATTTGGGTGCCTTAATTTGGTGAGGATTTCAATCTCATTTCTGAATTGTTGGACGCGATTGTAGTTGTGCTCGTGAAGTTTCTTCACGGCAACTTCTCGCCCGTCTTGTAGTTTACCTTGTTCAGAAAGATTGAAAGATCAGGTGTGAAGTTTTCAACTGAAAATGAACAATTAAAGGCATTTCATTTTAACAATCAAGTTCTTACCATAATAAACAGCTCCAAAACCTCCATCCCCTAGTTCAAGAGAAGGATCGAAATTTTGGGTGGCATCTTCAAGCTCCATATAGGAGAAAAAGGAGACACCACAGGAGAGACTTATATCTTCAAGGTTTGGAGACTTGTTCTTTGATGAGATGTAGGAAAAATGGTTGCTCTTACAGTGCCGACAGATTATGAAGATGGCGAAAGATAGCATGAGCATTGAGGGTAAACCAGCGATAACTAGAACAATAAATTCAACACATTCAGGTACAATTCTTACATGTATGGGTGTGTATGCAATCATGTATATCCAATAATAATGCATAGGAGATCATTTACCTAGAATCTTAATTGGTTTCCGTTCTCTGTCTTGGTTTTCTGCAGCAACCAAATAATAAAAGATAAGTTATATATTATATGACAGATAATTTCAAGACTCGTTAGTTACTCTGGTGTATTTCCAGTACATTACCCAGATTTGAAGTTGGTGTTGGTTCTGGTCTTGGTTTTTCTGCAGCAACCATATGGCAAAAGTAAATATTATTGGGCAAGAAAAAAAAATTTGGAGCATGTTAGGCGTGTAGCAACAATAAGTTAAAAATAAGGGAAGACGGAAAAGGAGAAAAGAAGTTGTAAATACCCTTTATGGCATCTGAACACTCAACATCATGTCCATTTTTAGTATCACACCGGCGGCCTTTCTTGTAACAGTCGACACAGGATGATGACAGTTTAAAGATAATAGAAGGAGTAGAGGAGATAAGAGAAAATATGTTGGTTTCATCAAGTCCTTGATTAGTTGGCCATTTCACCGGTAGGTGGAGTACTTGACATGTACGTGGGAGATCACTTGGAATACTTCCATTCAAGTAGTTATAGTAGAAATTGTGATCTTTGCATATGTTGTAGCTATTGTATTTATGTGGGTGAAAATAAGTGAGATTCTTTGTGCATTTGAAGAGAGTAATGTTGGAATATATTGAAATGGAATACAAAAGAGGGCTTGGACTTGGAAAAGTGAAATTATTCATAAGAGCTTCACAGCTATTCTTTTTCACAAGATCCTCAAGTGTTTTGTTGTGGATGACTATATTAAAAGAACTTCGATTAGAATCATGCTCAGAATCATACTTGCCAACAATTGGATATGGTCGTCCTCCAATTTGAATCTCCCAATCTTTCGAAGTACAAATGACCTTGATCAACCCACATCGCGTGTCTGTTACATTGTAAAACGGGTACTTGAACGGACCCAAACCCCGGCAGCTGAAGCTTTCAGGACAGTGAGGTATCGAAGTGTTTCCATTTGTAGCAGAAGATTGAAGAAGAGGTAGACAAGAAAGAAGAATGAACACGAAAAAGAAAACAAGAATCATTTCAAATTTCAACAGAAGAGATCAAAGAACTACACAACTTATCAACTGCATTCTTGAGACTCCATTATTGCATTATATACATGAGTGTTCACAACTTCTACCTCTATATGTTTTTCCATAGATCTTGAAGACACTTGGGGCCAATTTCTAGTAAGCATTCACATTCACAAATTTAACTTGCCCCATTTCCTATGCCAAAAACAATAGAAATTTCATCAGTATGGTCATTTTTTTCCATGTTGACTAAGACATTCAAGACTTTGACTCGTTAATTATTGCCCTCCATTCGTTGTTAACCCCTTTCAAACGGTGATAGGTCACACTTTGAAAGTTTCATGTGGTTCCCATTTTCCCCCATTTAACACGTCTCAACTTATCATAATTCAAACTTAAAGAAAAAGACAAATCTTGACTTCAAACTCCATCTCATTAAATTGACGAATATAACACGATCACACCGGAGACATTACAAGCACTGTGTATGTAGGGTACTACATACTTTTGCAGAACAACCTGAAGAAAGTTATAAAGGAAATAAGCTGTTTAATTTGTGTTTTTGCTATAGATTTAGAAGTTTTAGCATATGGAAAATTGAAAACTCTGCAGTTGACATGAAGTATTTGTATAAAAGTGAAGTCTTTTAAACAAGTTGACTGAAGCTGTTACATGCCAAACACATCAATTTTCATCAAAATTATCATTTATGATGAAGACAAACTATCAAGACTTGACTCATTGACTCACCATTGGTCTTTGCTCAATTTATGAATTATCAGCCTTGTCTTCCCCATAAACACCCAAACAACATATATATACTTGGAATAAATAGATTATTTGAAAATGATTTCTAATCTACTTCTATTAATTAGTTATACATGTATTTTACAGGATTTAAACCATTTACCTTTCAGATAAAAGAAAGATATATTATCATTGAGATGTCCCTTGCAGACCGAAATAAACAAACAAGAGTTGGAAACCAAAATATACTCTTTACTATGAAGAAATTATTATGATAATACTTCTTGCATCCTTTGACATAATTATTAAATATGCCTTTAGCAAGAGGTTAATATGAGAATGGTAGTTTATTCATTTCCTTGGTATAGGGCATCTGTAAGTGTCATTTCAGATATAAAACATTCATAATTTCTAGACCAAAACTAATAATTGTAGTTTATGTGATCAAATTGTGACCAAAGTTTATCTTTACTTTTATTATTACCTTCTTCTTGTGATAAGCGACCATAATTAATGTATGCTATACTATCGAATTTATTTTTATTTTTTAGTTTACTTCTTTGGAAGCGATCTCTCTACCTAACAAGATAGAGGAAAGACTCGTCTACACCTACCCTCCCCAGACCCTGCTCTTGAGTGGGATATACTGGATTTGTTTGTTTGTTTGTTTGTTTGTTTTCTTTCGCTTTCTATCTATTTATTTAATAACTTCAAATTTTACTAGCTCTTTGTCACCAAATTGTATGTTTATTTTTAATTTTTTCCTACTGATTTGCAACAGTATTTAATCAATATTAAACTTTACGACCCGTTTGTGACCTAATTTTAAAAGTATGTTTTCCTTACAGATTTGCAGCAAAAATTAGAGGTCGGAATATCGCGACCAAATAATTTTTTCATTCTTAATTTATTTTTTTCGTCTTATTTTTTGACTGAAAGTAAACTTGTAACATCCCAAAAATATGGAAAGTAGAAACATCAGAATTTCGGTGTTGGTTTATCGGTTGAAGGAAAGAAAATGAAGAAACTTTGGGCAAGGCCCTGAAACCCTTCATCCCCCATGCTCATTCTTATCATCAACTTCAATTAGAAAAAGAGTGTGTGGCTGTCTAGAGAGTGAGCTTGGAGTCATCCAATTATTGCACCAAATCGAACTTAGATCATGTATGATGAGCATTTGAGTCAAGGACCACAAGTTACAACTGACTCAAGACTCGACGAGTCTTTTCTGAAAACGAGGAGAATGTTGCGGGTGACGACCAAGGATTTGAACAGGTTTTGAAATGGGATCCAGATTGAAGATTCTTTAGAGATGTGAATAATATTTAGTTTTTTATTTATTTAGATTATCTTTTATCTTTAGGTTGTTAGAACATTTTTCTTTTATTATTTTATCACTATCTTTAAGTTTCTAGGGTCTAGTATACTGTTAGGGTTTGTTTTAGTTTATTACAATTCTTTTTATTGTTGTTAACTTGAAATCGAGCCGTATGAAAACAAGGAAATAAAAGATCAAGAGAACTCGATGATATTCAATATGAAAGAAAGATGATTACAAGAAAATGAAGTACATCTCTCCCTGAACGTCTAAAGGCTTATGTAGCCTTAACAAACTCTAACTAACCAAAGTTTACTATTGACAACATAACCCCCTGAACTATGCAACAATACAACCTTCTACAATTACAACTTGTCAAAACAGAACTAAAATATCTATACTTAATATATCAGCAAAGTATTGACACATTAAGTAAAGCCTCATCATTAAAACACCACAATATATCTAACAATCTCCACCTTGGTGTTTAATGAAAACAGTAACAACTAAGTAACATGCAGAATATCCAGGTAGTGCATAAACTTTGACCCGGGAAGAATCTTTGTCAACATATCTACAGCATTATGTTGAGTATCAACATACTCCACCTTAACAACTTTAGAGCATAATACTTCTCTAATCCAATACAACTTTACATTGATGTGCTTGGACCTTTCATGAAAGACTTGATGTTTAGACAACTGAATTGCACTGATATTATCACAATGAACCAAAGCACATTCAGTCAAAACACCCATTTCTGTTAAGAACCCTTTCAACCAAATTGCTTCCTTTATAGCTTCTATCAAAGCTATATATTCAGCCTCAGTTTTAGACAATGCTACCACATGTTGCAAGCTAGACTTCCAACTCACAGTCCCCCAAGTATACTAAATACATACCCAGTTACAGACCTTCCTTTATCAAAGTCTTTTGCAAAATCTGAGTCTACAAATCCTCTGATCACAGGTGTCTGATCAGTATTTCTTCCAAATATTAAACCTACATCTCTTGTGCGATTCAAATACCTGAGTATCCATTTCACACCTTCCCAATGCTGTTTACCAGGATCACTCAAGTATCTGCTTACCATACTCACTGCAAAACCAACATCAGGTCTAGTACAAATCATTAAATACATGAGACTTCCCACAGCATTTGCATAAGTAATCTTAGACATTAGCTCCCTTTCTTTATCAGTCTTAGGAGAATCTAAGCAGGATAGCTTAAAATGCATGCCAAGAGGAGTAACTACTGGCTTGCTGCTATCCATATAGGAATTCTTAAGCACCTTAGTTAAATAAGACTTCTGACATAGCCTTATTACTGCAGATGCTCTATCTCTGATAATCTCCATGCCTAATATCTTTTTTGCTTCACCTAATTGCTTCATATCAAACTTGGACATAAGCAATCTTTTGGTACTCTCAACCTGATCCTTATCTTTACATGCTATGAGCATATCATCAACATACAGCAACAAGTATACAAAATTCCCCCGACTATATTCTTTGTAGTAAACACAAGTGTCATACTCACTCCTGTTAAACCCATGTGTAACCATGTGACTATCAAACCTCAAATACCATTGTCTTAGAGAATGTTTCAGTCCATACAGTGATCTCTGAAGTAAACACACTTGATCAACTTTGCCATTAACTTCATAACCAGGAGGCTGCTTCATGTAGATCTTCTCATCAAGATTACCATGTAAAAAAGCTGTCTTGACATCTAACTGTTCCAGTTCCATATCAGACACTACAGTCAAAGACAAGATAGCTCTTATGGAGGTATGCTTTGTAACATCTTGTATTTTTACGTTAATTAAAAATTAACGTCGTTATAATTCTTGTAAGGACCATTATTGCCTAATATGGTACTCATGGGTTATGTTTGCATATGGCTTTAATTGGTCTCCAACTTGAAAGTTTATAATGATAATTATTATATAATAGATAATAATAATAATAATAATAATAATAATAATAATATAATAATAATAATATAAAAAAACAACCATAATAATAATAATAATAATAATAATAATAATAATAATAGTAATAATAATAATAATAATAGATTGAAAAATTTAAAAGTCAAAATTATATAAAACTCAAAGTTGAAGGGGTCTTTTTGGTATTTAGAAAACTTCAAACATTAAGTTTGGACATAAAATAATAAAGAAAAGAAACTGCAGGGACTAATCTTGTACAATTATAAAAACCAACCCCCCCGCCCCTTTTACCCCGATTTTCCGGCCGGCGACTCCGGCCGAGTTCCGGCGAGTCCAAAGCCACCTCAAAACTCAACCATTTTTCTCCAAACCGGTCCCATTACGCTCGGGAACTAGATTCGAACCTGAGCCACGCAACAATTTAAAAATTAGAAATTGTTCAAGTGCGATCTGGAACCGCCCCACGTTCAGCCATGCCGCGATCGCACTAACCACTTATAATAATCAAATGAAATTAGCACTCACGAACGATTTATCGTTTATAAACCTCCATCAAGTTCAATTGTAACATCTTGTAAATTTTGAGTTAATTTAAAGTTGGTTTTGTTAATAATAAATAATAAAATAATAATAATAATAATAATAATAATAATAATAATAATAATAATATTTAATTATAAAAATAATAATAATAACTAATAATAATAATAATAATAGTTCAGTTATAAAAATAATAATAATAACTAATAATAATAATTTATAAAAGTTTATTAAACTTTGAAATGTTTAAAACTTGAATTTAATAAGTCAAGGGTTGTTTTGTTAATTTTAGAACTTCAAAAGAAAAGTTTATACATAAAATGACAAAGTATAAACATCAGGGACCATTTGTGTAATTATTTCAAACACCCAACCCCCATTCCCGGTCGATCTCTTGCCGCCGGCCACCGGCTCCGGCGAGCCCACAGCAGCCAAACCAGTCGATTTTTAACCGAATCAAACATCCCGACATATTCACGTGGGAGATTCGAACTCATGCATCAAAAACAATTTAAAAATTGAAACATTCAGTGCGATCTAGAACCGCCTCAAGCTTTCGGCCGCTTTACAGGCCACCGATCGCACTACACATTATATTACTTCAAATCAACACGCACAAACAATCGTATATCTAATCCTAATCAGTTATTAAACTCAATTTCACTCGAAACACAACAAACCACCCCCTTCGATCACCTCCCCTGTCGCGACCTGTTCTTGGGGTCTTTTTCATCAAATCGAACTCAATTCAGGTAACTAAACACACCATTATATTCGTTTAATCATGGGGAATAAAAGCCCCATGATCTTCGGTGTTAACAACAACGATTTGGCTTTTGATTTGGATCCAAACGAACCTAGGGTTCATATGGATTTGAGGAACAAGCTTGGATATGCCTTAAAAGGAAATGGAACCGGGTATTACCGCGGCTGTATGCCTTGGTTCATCGGTTCCAGCATCCCTTGCAATCCTTGAGGTCCCGGGTTCGACCCCGGGCACCCCCTATTTTTTTTAAAGAGGCTTTTTAGCCTTAAATTAATTATAAAAAATTTTATTAAATATAAAATAATTTTCTCAAACTCCTAATATTTTTAAAATTAACTAAACCTTTTCTGTAAATTATTCCTTGAAAAACATCTTGTAACATTTTATTTACAAACGTTTTAAAAAGATATTTTTATAAAAAAATGGACTTTAAATAATAATTTAAATCATTAAAATATTATATGACACCATATTATCCCCGAACATGAAACCTCCTAATCTTATTCTCGACGACGCGTGAAATCTTATGCTTATGCTTATGACTTGAATCTTTAGACGATATGTCTAATCTATATAAATCTCATCAAGGTTTTGATTTCATAAACCTAAGAACTGTTGTGTGACACATAAACACCTATATTCTGGATTTCCTAGCAAAAAGCCTTCGGGCTAAGGTAAGCGTTTCGTATAAATCCTACGGGACTAGTCACGCTTACCTGGGGATTTCTGGGATGAGTGACAAACTATGGTCAACACACACAAGTTCTAGGCAAATGGGTCAATTTACCTTGATGTGTCAGCGTTTCCAAATGGTGATGCGTTACCGACTGGGAACATTTCGTATAATTCATGATTCTTACTTTAACTGTCTATCCTTATTGACCTTTTACCCGTTCCTAATCCAATTCGTATTTTCCAGCATGTCTCGCCATCACGGAAACCGAGGAAGATCCGACCGTAAGCTTGCCGCCATGATTACCCGGCAAATGGCTACGGTCATCCCAAATATGGTGGCTGAAATCAACAGCACTATGATCTCCAACGTCGCGAACAACAGCAACGGCCAAGGGGAAAATGGTGCAAACCAAGGCCGTAACAACCAGTCTTGCACCTTCAAGCACTTTAGTTCATGCAAGCCTCCCAGTTTCAGTGGCAAGAAAGGTGCCACCGGTCTCTTGGAATGGTTTGAAGGGATGGAGAACACCTTCGTCAACTGTGAGTGCCCCGAAGCACTCAAGGTGAGGTATGCCACCAGTATGCTGCAGCAAAGGGCCTTAACATGGTGGAACAGCAAAAAGAGAAACCGAGGCCCCGACGCAATCTTGGCCTTAAGTTGGGAGGAATTCAAAAACATAGCCATCGCCAAGTTTTGCCCAAGAAATGAAGTCGAAGCTAGAGGAGGAATTCTGGAACCTGAAACAGGATGGTAGGAATCATCTGGCATATTCTACCCGCCATCACGAGTTGAGTATACTGCTGCCACACATGGTGGATACTGTTTCATGTAATGTGGAGAAATTCATAAAGGGTGTGCCGCCTCAGATTCAGGATGTCGTTGTGGGTAGTCGACCCGTAACTTTGGACGAAGCCATTACCATCACTGCCCAATTGACGGAGAACCACATTCGAGCGGGTACTATGTCTGCAAAGGGTGCCAAGAAAACTGAGAAGACGACTCCCGAGGAGGTCAAGGAGGTCAAGCCTGATAACAAGAAAAGGAAGTTTGTACTGGCACGGAACTACGCCGTGGCTGCCCCTAAGCCACCCCAAAGACAGTGTATTCCCAGGGCTACACCGGCAACACAAGTGCCCGTGGCAAGGGCTTATGCGGGACCACAACCTATGTGCAACACGTGTAGGTATCATCATCCGGGGAATCAACCGTGTCGTATCTGCACTTATTGCGGTAAATATGGTCATTTGGTGGCAACTTGCCACCGTGCACCTAACAATGCCGCCGTGGTCACAAATCGTGGTTGCTACAACTATGGGGAACCTGGTCACTTTCGACCCCAGTGCCCTCGTCTTGTGGGCAATGTTCCACAAGCTCATGGACGTGCCTTCAACATCAACGCGAACCAAGCTCAGGCGAACAACGATGTGGTGAACGGTACGTAAATTTCAACCCTATCTCCTTAGGATCTCCCTTAGATTCGTTGCTTATGTCATTAAGTACCTATAAAACCTGCACAGGTATGTTTCTTATTAATGACACCTATGCTTACGTATTATTCGATTCGGGTGCCGATAGGAGTTTTGTTTCCTTAGAATTCGAACCGACACTTGCTAAATCTCGCACGAATCTGGAAAGACCTCTCACCGTTGAAGTTGCCGATGGGAAACCGATCATCGTTGACGTGGTCATCCGCGATTGTCTATTGTGTCTCGAAGACCACAAATTTCTTATCGACCTCATTCCTATGAAGCTCGGTAGTTTCGACGTCATTATTGGCATGGACTGGTTATCTAAGAACCATGCTGAGATCATTTGCTTCCAGAAGTGCATTTGTATGCCCTTACCCTCCGAGGACACGTTGAAGGTGTTCGGTGAACGGTCTTCCAAAGGACTCAAGCTTATGTCATGCACTCAAGCTCGGAAGTGCCTAAGTAAGAGTTATTCGGCATTCTTGGCCTATGTAGTCAACACCAAAGTCAAAGGGAAAGAACTTAAGGATGTCTCTATCGTACGAGACTTTCCTGAAATATTTCCCGATGACCTTAGTGGTTTACCTCCCGTGCGTGAAGTCGAGTTTAAAATTGACTTGATACCGGGAGCAAACCCCGTGGCTAAGTCACCATATCGACTTGCACCGTCCGAAATGCAAGAACTCTCTAGTCAACTTCAAGAGCTAACCAAGAAAGGTTTCATTCGTCCTAGTTCTTCACCTTGGGGTGCACCTGTCTTATTTGTGAAGAAGAAAGATGGGTCATTCCGTATGTGTATCAATTACCGGGAGCTCAACAAGTTGACCATCAAGAACCAGTATCCTCTTCCTCGTATCGACGATCTCTTCGATCAACTTCAAGGAGCTGCAATCTTTTCAAAAATCAACTTACGTTCGGGTTATCACCAACTGTGAGTCCACGATGATAATATCCCAAAGACTGCATTCCGCACTCGGTATGGGCCTTACGAGTTCATGGTTATGCCTTTCGGCTTAACAAATGCTCCTGCGGTCTTCATGGATCTTATGACCGGGTGTGCAAGCCATACCTAGACAAATTTGTCATCGTTTTCATCGACGACATTCTTATTTATTCCAAGTCCCGTTCCGATCATGAACTTCATCTCCGTCAAATCCTCGATCTGTTGAAGAAGGAACAATTGTATGCGAAGTTCTCAAAATGTGAGTTTTGGCTTGAAGAAGTACAATTCTTAGGGCACATTGTGAATAGCCAAGGAATTCACGTTGACCCTGTAAAGGTGGAAGCTGTGAAGGATTGGTGTGTTCCCACGACTCCGACCGAGATTCGTTCTTTTCTTGGTCTTGCTGGTTACTACCGGCGATTCATCACCAACTTTTCAAGGATCGTGAAGCCGCTCACTTCCTTGACACAAAAGAATAAACCATTCGAGTGGGGGCCCGAGCAAGAAGAAGCTTTTGAAGCGTTAAAGCACAAACTGTGCAATGCTCCTATCTTGACCCTACCCGATGGAAACGATGATTTCACCGTATATTGTGATGCATCAAAACAAGGTCTTGGTTGTGTTCTTATGCAACGAGGAAAGGTCATAGTTTATGCATCGAGACAACAGAAGGTTCACGAGGTGAATTACACAACACACGATCTCGAGCTTGGTGTTGTTGTTTTTGCTTTGAAGATTTGGAGACATTACCTTTATGGTACGTAATGTATAGTCTACACTGATCACAAAAGCCTTCAACATGTTTTTAATCAAAAAGATCTCAATATGAGACAACGTCCTTGGGTTGAGTTGATTAGCGATTATGACTGTGACATTCGTTACCACCCTGGGAAGGCAAATGTCATAGCCGATGCACTAAGTCGTAAAGTCCATAACAAGATGACCTCGTTTTAAGAGATTCACGATCGACGACAGTGGTTTGATACCTTGAGAGGATTCGATACTGAAATTCGACTAGATGTCAATAAGGCTACCGTACTGCTACAAAATTTGAGAATAGATAGTGACATCGAGTCTAGTATCTTGGAGGCTCAACAAATGATTCAACAAGAAGGAAGAATGAAGGATGAACTGGAGCATAATCTTCTAACTCAACTAGAGACGAAACCTAATGGGTTGATGTACTTCGCGAATCGAATTTGGGTTCTAAATCATGATAATCTTCGTACTCTTGTCATGAACGAAGCTCATCAAACTCGTTATTCTATTCATCCTGGCTCCGATAAGATGTACATGGACCTGCGTGGTCAATATTGGTGGCCTGGAATAAAGAAAGACATAGCGACTTATGTTGCTAAGTGCCACACGTGTATGAAGGTTAAATCCGAACATCAACGTCCAAGTGGGTTACTTGAACAACCCGAGATTCCTATGTGGAAGTGGGAACACATATCCATGGACTTCATAACTAAACTACCCCGAACCTCTCGAGAACATGATAGCATATGGGTGATCGTTGACCGATTGACCAAATCGGCACATTTTATACCCATACGTGACACTTACAAGACATCAAGGTTGGCTCGTATATACGTTGATGAGATTGTAAGTCATCATGGGGTACGTCTTCAAATCATATCCGACCGAGACACTCGTTTCACATCGCATTTTTGGTTGTCTATGCAAGAACTCTTGGGTACACAACTAGATCTAAGCACGGCTTATCATCCTCAAACTGATGATCAAACCGAGCGAACGATCCAAACCCTGGAGGATTTGCTACGCCTGTGTGTCCTTGACTTTGGTGGTGATTAGGATACGCATCTACCGCTTGCGGAGTTTTCGTATAATAATAGTTATCACTCGAGTATCAAGATGGCACCATTCGAAGCACTTTATGGTCGTAAATGTCGTTCACCGATCTGCTGGACCGACATTGGTGAAAACTTCATCACGGGTCCTGAACTCATACAAGAGACGACCGATAAAGTCTTTATCATCCGAAAGAACCTTGAAGTGGCAAGAAGTCGACAAAAGAGCTATGTTGATAAGTGACGTAAGCCATTGGAGTTCCAAGTTGGGGAGATGGTTTTTCTTAAGATTTCACCGTGGAAGAGTGTTGTTCACTTTAGAAGGAAGGGTAAACTGGCTCCAAGATTTGTAGGACCTTTCAAGATTCTAAAAAGGATCGGAAAAGTGGCTTACAAACTGGAATTACTTTCCGACCTTAGTGGAATTCATCCTGTGTTCCATGTCTCGGATTTGAGGAAGTATCTGGCTGACGAAGGTCTGCATGTCCCATTGGATGACATCCAGATCGACGAGTCATTACACTTTGTTGAGAAACCCGTTGAAGTTATGGATCGCATTATGAAGAAGACTAGAACCACCACTACTCCAATCATCAAGGTTCTTTGGGAGAATAAGCGTGGCGCTGAATTTACTTGGGAACGTGAGGAGCACATAAAGAAGAAATACCCGTTTCTATTTGTATAGTTTTATTTTTAATTTCGGGACGAAATTCTTTTAAGTTGGGGAGACTGTAACATCTTGTAAATTTTGAGTTAATTTAAAGTTGGTTTTGTTAATAATAAATAAAATAATAATAATAATAATAATAATAATAATAATAATAATAATAATAATAATAATAATAATAGTTTAATTATAAAAATATAATAATAACTAATAATAATAATAATAATAATTTAATTATAAAAATAATAATAATAATAATAATAATAATAATAATAATAATAATAGTTTAGTTATAAAAATAATAATAATAACTAATAATAATAATTTATACAAGTTTATTAAACTTTGAAATGTTTAAAACTTGAATTTAATAAGTCAAGGGGTTGTTTTGTTAATTTTGAAACTTCAAAAGAAAAGTTTATACATAAAATGACAAAGTATAAACATCAGGGACCATTTGTGTAATTATTTCAAACACCCAACCCCCCTTCCTCGTCGATTTCTTGCCGCCGGCCACCGGCTTCGGCGAGCCCACAGCAGCCAAACCAGTCGATTTTCAACCGAATCAAACATCCCGACACATTCACGTGGGAGATTCAAACTCATGCACCGAAAACAATTTAAAAATTGAAACATTCAGTGCGATCTAGAACCGCCTCACGCTTTCGGCCGCTTTACAGGCCACCGATCGCACTACACATTATATTAATTCAAATCAACACGCACAAACAATCGTATATCTAATCCTAATCAGTTGTTAAACTCAATTTCACTCGAAACACAACAAACCACCCCCTTCGATCACCTCCCCTGCCGCGACCTGTTCTTGGGGTCTTTTTCATCAAATCGAACTCAATTCAGGTAACTAAACACACCATTATATTCGTTTAATCATGGGGAATAAAAGCCCCATGATCTTCGGTGTTAACAACAACGATTTGGCTTTCGATTTGGATCCAAACGAACCTAGGGTTCATATGGATTTGAGGAACAAGCTTGGATATGACTTAAAAGGAAATGGAACCGGGTATTACCGCGGCTGTATGCCTTGGTTCACCGGTCCAGCGTCCCTTGCAATCCTTGAGGTCCCAGGTTCGACCCCGGGCACCCCCTATTTTTTTTAAAGAGGCTTTTTAGCCTTAAATTAATTATAAAAATTTTTTATTAAATATAAAAATAATTTTCTCAAACTCCTAATATTTTTAAAATTAACTAAACCTTTTCTGTAAATTATTCCTTGAAAAACATCTTGTAACATTTTATTTACAAATGTTTTAAAAAGATATTTTTATAAAAAATGGACTTTAAATAATAATTTAAATTATTAAAATATTATATGACACCATATTATCTTTAATTATAGATTAATCATAATAAAATATATATTTTATAAATTCACAAATTATTTACAAGTGTTAATATATATATTTACAAGTGTTATTTCAGGTTGGTTCTTACAAATGTATTTTAACTAATGGTTTAGACTTATAAGTTATTATTAGTCAATACGTCATTTTAATCATTGTTAAATTATTTTTATTTTTATTCCAAAAGATTATAAAATTTTATTTACAATTTATATTTAAACTTTACCAACTATTATAAATGACTTAATTCTATTTCTTTATAATAAATTACATAAATAGTATAAATCTTTTCATTTAATCAAAATATAAATGATTTCATCTTATAAAGTTAATTACTTGTCAAAAACCTCACAATCCTATAGAAACCCTAGTTCTTGTTAGAGCGATAACCTTATCATTAAAACTTTAACCTTGTAAATGTATATATATATTTAGGGCCTTGTGACGATTCATCTTGGAACGAAGTTTATCATTGATCTTATTAAATCTTCATCATATACTTATTTGACATGTGAGTTTTCCTTCCCCCTTTTTGCTTTATTTCACACCATTTTGGGGTGAAACATGATACTTATACATCATAAATTAATAAAAGTTTGAGACTTGTAAAGCACTTGTAATTCATCTTTATATTTTGTCATGGTTATTTGTGTGATGTAAGTGATTATATGAGATACATAGTTTGTTATAATCATTAACTATTGCTAGCCTGGCGGCGTCTTAGATCTTTGGGCCTGACAAGCCTATTTGGTGCTAAAGTCGATGTATTGCCGACTCCTAGGAGCCGTATGCTTATGCACTAGGGAACCAAATACACTTAGCCAATCATATATACTTGTAATCAAGTCGAGGTTTGGATGTAAGGATATGTGTTCTATAACCTTACTAGTTTATAACCTATGACATGAATTGCTACTTGTAATCTTTTCATATTATGTACGAAAACCTTGGAGACACACCAACTATTTTTAGTTGACCTTTTACTTTTATCATGTTTCAGGTAACCCCCAAGTTTAAAGTGGTCTTTTGAAGCTTGCAATAAAACTAGGACGTGGACCTAGTTAAACAAATAAAATGTTATGTTATGTTTGATTTATGTTTGAACGTATTTCATGGTTAAGACTTATGTTTGTATTTTCTGTTGAAACTGATAATATTAATATTTACATTTAAATATAGCGTTATGTGGTTGTGAACAATCTTATCCCTCACATCTCGATGATTCCGCCGTCAAGGTTGGGGTGTGACATCAATTGTACCTAAATTACACATAATCACTGAATTCAAACACCACAATCATCGCGACCTGCAACTCTCATGAAAACAGCAATCCGAGCCCTCTAACTTGCAATTGATAGAGGGTTTTCCATCATTGAATCCATTGGAAGCTTTCTGCAAAACGAATTTGAGTATTACCCACGATTGCTCATCGATTGGACCTGAGGCAATCGCGATCTGTTCTTGTACATGTTTATCATCGAATCCGTCCCCAACTGGGTAATTAAACCTGGTTATACACTCGATTTCCTGTGGGAAACAAAAGCCCTAAGTTTTCTTTCGTTATCAACAACAAATTGGGGTGATTTGGATTCACCCGAAACTAGGGTTCATAGGAAATTGGGGGTTTCTTTTGATTGTCTTTTTAAACATTCGAAACCAGAATATACCACGGCTGAGGCCTTGGTTCACTGGTTTAGACGTTGCCCTGTGAAACATGAGGTCCCGGGTTCGAACCCGGGCACCCTCATGTTTTATTTTTAAAGGCCTTTTAGCCTAAAATTAATTTCAGAAAATTTGTAAAATGTATAAAAACTATTTTTATAAATTCTAAATATTTTCAAAAGCTTCTAAAGATTTTCTATAATTTTTTCAAGTTTAAATAAAAATTTCTTTTTTTATAAAACATTTTAGCCAACCTTGTTTGCATAGTTTTTAATAAAATGGATTAAAAATAATAATTAGTAAATTATTATTGGTTCAAATATTCCTTTTCAATTAATTTTGTTTATGTAGTAATAAATTTTTAGTTATAAAAATTTATTAAAACTTTTTATATAATTTTTTTAATTAATTATTATAATTGTTCTTTTCATAACTTTGAATAATATATAAATATATATTTTAAGAAAATATAAACTTATTATATTTGTTTAAATATAATTAGTTGACAAGCCCTAAATTCGACTTAGAACCCTAGTCCTCGTTGGTTCGTTAAACTCATTACGATAAAAACTTAAAACTTGTAATTATGTCACTTTAGGTGCCTTGTGACGGTTTACTTTGGAAAGACGATTATTATACTTCTTATTAATCATTAATAATATACTTATTTAATCACGTGAGTATTTCTATACCCATTTTATTATTTCACACTTTTGGGTGAAACATGTTACATTATGAACATTGCACTTGTAAACACGTTTGATTCTTGTAAACTTATGGCAATTTACTTGTGTGTTGTGGTTAGTTAGACCTTGTAGCTACCATGTAATGTCGAATATATGTACAATCATTAACTATTGCTAGCCTGGCGACGTCATAGATCTATGGGCCTGACAAGCCTGCTTGGTTGATCCAAGTACACTTAGCTAATCATATATACTTTTAACGTTTGAGACTTGTAAAACTTTGTCAAGGTTTGATTGTGCATTCTGTCTTACATCCCTAGTTACTTTGTTCTCTAATTTACAACATGAATTGCCATCTTTTATATATATACTTATGTATTGAAACTATGAAAATCTCACCAACATTATTATTGACCTTTTATTTTTTTAACATGTTTCAGGAAGTACTCAAGCTTAATTTCTACTCTTAGAAGCTTACACATCTAGAAATGGACCTAGAGAAATAAACGAATGATCTTGTTACTTTTATTCTGGATGTATCTTTGTTTGAACTTTTACTTGTATTGTTACAATCGAATCTTGATTAATATATTTGGGATTATTAATAGCGTTATGTGGCTGTGAACGATCTTAACTCTCACTCCTCGACGTTTCCTCCGTCATGGTTGGGGTGTGACAGATTGGTATCAGAGCCCATAACTATAGGTATTTAGGTTATTAGAAATGGTGACCTAGACTATAGCATATGCATGAACCATATAGAATTATATTTCTATCTTGTAAATTATATGGTTTGCATGCTACATAATGTTATGTCTCCTTATGTGAAATTTCATGTCCTAGCATAGGATTGCCTAAACATTTCTACATGCCTCCCAAAACTTATATTTGACTCTTTGACACTCTCCGAACATGAAACCTCTTAATTTTATCCTCGACGACACGTGGAATCGTATACTTATGCTTATGACTTGGATCTTTAGACGTTATGTCTAATCTATATAAATCTCATCAAGGTTTTGATTTCATGAACCTAAGAAATATTGTGTGACACATAGACACCTGTATTCTGGATTTCCTGACAAAAAGCCTTCGGGCTAATGTAAGCGTTTCGTATAAATCTTACGGGACTAGTTACGCTTACCTGGGGATTTCTAGGATGAGTGATAAACTATGGTCAACACATACAAGTTTCTAAGGCAAGTGGGTCAACTTACCTTGACGTGTCAACGTTCCAAATGGTGATGCGTTACCGACTGGAAACATTTCGTAAAATTCATGATTCTTACCTTAACTGTCTATCCTTATTCTCCTTTACCCGTTCCTAATCCAATTCGTATTTTCCAGCATGTCTCGCCATCACGGGAACCGAGGAAGATCCGACCGTAAGCTTGCCGCCATGATTGCCCGGCAAATGGATGCGGTCATCCCGACTATCGTGGCTGAAATCAGCAGCACTATGGTCGCCAACGTCGCGAACAACAGCAACGGCCAAGGGGAAAATGGTGCAAACCAAGGCCGTAACAACCAGTCTTGCACCTTCAAGCACTTTAGTTCATGCAAGCCTCCCAGTTTCAGTGGCAAGGAATGTGCCACCGGTGTCATAGAATGGTTTGAAGGGATGGAGAACACCTTCGTCAACTGTGAGTGCCCCGAAGCACTCAAGGTGAGGTATGCCACCAGTATGTTGCAGCAAAGGGCCTTAACGTGGTGGAACAACGAAAAGAGAAGCCAAGGCCCCGACGCAATCTTGGCCTTAAGTTGGGAGGAATTCAAAAACATAGCCATCGCCAAGTTTTGCCCAAGAAGTGAAATCCAGAAGCTAGAGGAGGAATTCAGGAACCTGAAACAGGATGGCGGGAATCATCTGGTGTATTCTACCCGCCATCACGAGTTGATTATACTGCTGCCACACATGGTGGATACTGTTCCACGTAATGTGGAGAAATTCATAAAGAGTGTGCCGCCTCAGATTCAGGATGCCGTTGTGGGTAGTCGACCCGCAACTTTGGAAGAAGCCATCACCATCACTGCCCAATTGACGGAGAACCACATCCGAGCGGGCACTATGTCTGTAAAGGGTGCCAAGAAAACTAAGAAGACGACCCCCGAGGAGGTCAAGGAGGTCAATCCTAAAAACAAGAAGCGAAAGTTCACCCCGACACACAACTACACTGTGATCGCCCCAAATGCACCTCAAAAACAAATGGTGGTTGCAAAACAAGCTCCTATGGCTAGAGCTTATGTTGGCCCATATCCCGTGTGTAACACGTGCAAGTACCATCATGCGAGCAACATTCCATGCCGAGTCTGCTCATTGTGTGGAAAGTATGGCCACTTGATGACTATTTGTCTTCGTGCGCCAAACAACACTGCAATGCTTACCAACCGAACCTGCTATAACTGTGGCGAGCCTGGTCACATTCGTTCGCAATGTCCTCACAATGCGGGAAATGTGCCACCGGCTCGTGGAAGGGCCTTCAACATCAACGCCAACCAAGCACAAGCCAACAACGACGTGGTGAATGGTACGACGTTGAACTTCTTTTAAATCATTTCTTGTCCTATAAATATTCCTATCTTTGTGTTCATCATACTAATAATAGGTTATTACCAAATAGGTATGTATCTTGTAAATAGTCATTATGCATCTGTATTGTTTGATTCGGGTGCGGATAGGAGTTTTGTGTCATTGGAATTCGAACCTATACTTTCTAAACCGCGTGTTAATCTGGAAAGATCCTTCACGGTCGAAGTCGCCGATGGAAAATCTATTGTCATTGACGTCGTAATACGTGATTGCACCTTAAGCCTTAACGAACACGAGTTCTCCATCGACCTCATTCCTATGCAACTGGGAAGCTTCGATGTTATTATCGGCATGGATTGGTTAGCCAAACATCGTGCGGAAATTTTATGCTTCGAGAAATGCATCCGAATTCCCTTACCGACTGGTGATACCTTAAAGGTCTTTGGGGAGGAATCGTCCTAAGGACTCAAACTCATGTCTTGTATCAAGGCCTGCAAATGCTTAAGTAAAAACTACATTGCCTTCATGGCATATGTAGTTAATACGAAAGCCAAGGGTAAGGAATTGAAAGACATTCCTGTCATGCGGGACTTTCCTGAGGTTTTTCCCGAGGATCTTAAAGGACTACCTCCCGTGCGAGAAGTTGAGTTCAAGATTTACTTAATCCCTGGTGCAAACCCTGTGGCTAAATCGCCTTATCATCTTGCACCGTCTGAAATGCAAGAACTAGCTAGTCAACTTCAAGAGTTGACCGATAAGGGTTTTATTCGCCCTAGTTCATCACCGTGGGGTGCACCTGTACTGTTTGTGAAGAAGAAGGATGGTTCATTTCATATGTGCATCGATTACTGGGAACTCAACAAGCTTACTATCAAAAACCGATACCCTCTCCCTCGAATCGATGATCTCTTCGACCAACTTCAAGGGGCTACTCAATTCTCAAAGATCGATCTACGTTCTGGGTATCATCAACTACGTGTTCACGATGATGACATTCCAAAGACCGCTTTTCGTACTCGATATGGACACTACGAGTTCATGGTTATGCCTTTTGGCTTGACCAATGCACCTGCCGTGTTCATGGATCTCATGAATCGAGTATGTAAACCGTATTTGGATAAGTTTGTGATCGTGTTCGTTGACGACATACTTATTTATTCCAAGACAAAAATCGATCACGAGACGCACTTGCGACAAGTTCTTGGACTTTTGAAGAAGGAACAATTATACGCCAAGTTTTCCAAGTGTGAATTCTGGTTAGAAGAGGTTCAATTCTTAGGACATGTGGTGAATAGTCAAGGAATCCACGTCGATCCTACAAAAATCGAAGCCGTAAAGAATTGGTGTGTTCCCACAACCCCAACCGAATTTCATTCTTTTTTGGGCTTAGCGGGATACTACCGAAGGTTCATAGCAAATTTTTCGAAGATTGCAAAACCATTAACGGCACTAACCCAAAAGAATCGACTCTTTGAATGGGGACCCGAGCAAGAAGAGGCTTTCGAGATATTAAAACGCAAGTTGTGTAATGCTCCGACTCTCACACTTCCCAAGGGAAACGATGATTTTACCGTGTATTACGATGCTTCAAATCAAGGTCTAGGTTGTGTTCTCATGCAACGAGGCAAAGTCATAGCATACGCATCGAGGCAATTGAAGGTTCATGAAGTGAACTACATAACTCATGATCTTGAACTTGGTGCCGTGGTTTTCGCTTTGAAAATCTGGCGACACTATCTATATGGGACGCAATGCATAGTCTACACCGATCATAAGAGCCTCCAACACGTGTTCAACCAAAAGGATCTCAACATGAGACAAAGATGTTGGATCGAGTTGATCAGCGACTACGACTGTGACATTCGCTACCATCCTGGAAAGGCGAATGTTGTAACCGACGCGCTAAGTCGTAAGGTCCACAACAAGGTTGTCTCACTTCAAGAAATTCGAGATCGAAGGCAATGGTTTGACACGTTAAGGGAATTTGATACCGAGATTCATGTGGATGTTAACAAGGCTACTATCATGCTTCAAAATATAAGGATTGAAAGTGATCTCGAGTTATGCATTCACGAGGCTCAACAAGCAGCATTAACCGACGAAGGAAAAGATGAAGATTTGGTGTCTAACGTTCGGTCACAACTGGAGACAAAACCAAATGGCTTGTGGTACTGCTCGAATCGACTTTGGATCCCTAATCGTGATAATCTTCGTCACTTCATCATGAACGAAGCTCATCAAACTCGATATTCTATTCATCCTGGCACCGATAAGATGTACATGGACTTGCGTAGTCAATATTGGTGGCCTGGAATGAAGAAAGATATCGCGTCTTATGTTTCCAAATGTCTCACGTGTGCAAGAGTCAAAGCCAAGCATCAACGACCAAGTGGTTTACTTGAACAACCCGAAATTCCTATGTGGAAATGGGAACATATATCCATGGATTTCATAACCAAGTTACCTCGTACTCCTCGTGGTCATGATAGTATTTGGGTGATTGTTGACCATTTGACGAAGACGGCACATTTCATACCAATACGAGACACTTACAAAGTTTCAAGACTGGCCCGCATCTTCATTGACGAAATTATGAGTCGTCATGGCGTACCGTTGCACATCATATTCGACCGAGACGCTTGTTTCACTTCGCACTTCTGGTCGTCTATGCAGGAACTCCTGGGTACTCAGCTGGATTTAAGTACGGCTTACCATCCTCTTGATGGTCAAACCGAACGAACAATCCAAACCCTCGAGGATTTGCTACGATCATGTGTCCTTGACTTTGGTGGTGATTGGGATACGTATTTACCGCTCGCGGAATTTTCGTATAACAATAGTTATCACTCGAGTATCAAGATGGCACCGTTCGAAGCGCTTTATGGTCGTAAATGTCGTTCACCGATCTGCTGGACCGACATTGGTGAAAACTTCATCACTGGTCCTGAACTTATACTAAAGACGACTGATAAAGTTTCTATCATCCGAAAGAACCTTGAAGTGGCAAGAAGTCGACAAAAGAGCTATGCCGATAAGCGACGTAAGCCGTTGGAATTCCAAGTTGGGGAGATGGTTCTTCATAAGGTTTCACCGTGGAAGGGTGTTGTTCGCTTTGGAAAGAAGGGTAAACTGGCTCCAAGATTTGTAGGACCTTTCAAGATTCTGAAAAGGATTGGGAAAGTGGCTTACAAACTAGAATTACCTTCCGACCTTAGCGGAGTTCATTCTGTGTTCCACGTCTCAAATTTGAGAAAATGTTTGGCCGATGAGAGTCTGCATGTTCCATTGGAAGACATCCAGATCGACGAGTCATTGCACTTTGTTGAGAAACCTGTTGAAATCATGGATCGCATTATGAAGAAAACAAGAACTACAACTACTCCAATCGTCAAGGTTCGTTGGGAGAATAAGTGTGGAGTTGAGTTCACTTGGGAGCGTGAGGACCACATGAAGACAAAATACCCGCATTTGTTCGCTTAGTTTATTCTTAATTTCGAGACGAAATTCTTTTAAGTTGGGGAGACTGTAACATCTTGTATTTTTACGTTAATTAAAAATTAACGTCATTATAATTCTTGTAAGGACCATTATTGCCTAATATGGTACTCATGGGTTACGTTTGCGTATGGCTTTAATTGGTCTCCAACTTGAAAGTTTATAATGATAATTATTATATAATAGATAACAACAACAACAACAACAATAACAATAATAATAATAATAATAATAATAATAATAATAATAATAATATTAAAAAAACAACAACCACAATAATAGTAATAATAATAATAATAATAATAATAATAATAATAATAATAATAATAATAGTAATAATAATAATAATAATAATAATAATAGATTGAAAATTTTAAAAGTCAAAATTATATAAAACTCAAAGTTGAAGGGATCTTTTTGGTATTTAGGAAACTTCAAACATTAAGTTTGGACATAAAATAATAAAGGAAAGAAACTGCAGGGACTAATCTAGTACAATTATAAAAACCAACCCCCCCGCCCCTTTTACCCCGATTTTCCGGCCGGCGACTCCGGCCGAGTTCCGGCGAGTCCAAAGCCACCTCAAAACTCAACCATTTTGCTCCAAATCGGTCCCATTACGCTCGGGAACTAGATTCGAACCTGAGCCACACAACAATTTAAAAATTAGAAATTGTTCAAGTGCGATCTGGAACCGCCCCACGTCCGGCCATGCCGCGATCGCACTAACCACTTATAATAATCAAATGAAATGAGCACTCACGAATGATTTATCGTTTATAAACCTCCATCGAGTTCAATTGTACCTAAATTACACATAATCACTGAATTCAAACACCACAATCATCGCGACCTGCAACTCTCTTGAAAACAGCAATCCGAGCCCTCTAACTTGCAATTGATAGAGGGTTTTCCATCATTGAATCCATTGGAAGCTTTCTGCAAAACAAATTTGAGTATTACCCACGATTGCTCATCGATTGGACCTGAGGCAATCACGATCTGTTCTTGTACCTGTTCATCATCGAATCCGTCCCCAACGTGGTAATTAAACCTGGTTATACACTCGATTTCCTGTGGGAAACAAAAGCCCTAAGTTTTCTTTCGTTATCAACAACAAATTTGGGGTGATTTGGATTCACCCGAAACTAGGGTTCATAGGAAATTGGGGGTTTCTTTTGATTGTCTTTTTAAACATTCGAAACCAGAATATACCGTGGCTGAGGCCTTGGTTCACTGGTTTAGACGTTGCCCTGTGAAACATGAGGTCCCGGGTTCGAACCCGGGCATCCTCATGTTTTATTTTTAAAGGCCTTTTAGCCTAAAATTAATTTCAGAAAATTTGTAAAATGTATAAAAACTATTTGTATAAATTCCAAATATTTTCAAAAGCTTCTAAAGATTTTCTATAATTTTTTCAAGTTTAAATAAAAATTTCTTTATTTATAAAACATTTTAGCCAACCTTGTTTGCATAGTTTTAATAAAATGGATTAAAAATAATAATTAGTAAATTATTATTGGTTCAAATATTCCTTTCCAATTAATTTTATTTATCTAAAAATTTATTAAAACTTTTTATATAATTTTTTTTAATTAATTATTATAATTGTTCTTTTCATAACTTTGAATAATATATAAATATATATTTTAAGAAAATATAAACTTATTTCATTTGTTTAAATATAACTAGTTGACAAGCCCCAAATTCGACTTAGAACCCTAGTCCTCATTGGTTCGTTAAACTCATTACGATAAAAACTTAAAACTTGTAATTATGTCTATTTAGGTGCCTTGTGATGGTTTACGTTGGAACGACGATTATTATACTTCTTATTAATCATCAATAATATACTTATTTGATCACGTGAGTATTTCTATACCCATTTTATTATTTCACACTTTTGGGTGAAACATGTTACATTATGAGCATTGCACTTGTAAACACGTTTGATTCTTGTAAACTTATGGCAATTTACTTATGTGTTGTGGTTAGTTGGACCTTGTAGCTACCATGTAATGTCGAATATATGTACAATCATTAACTATTGCTAGCCTGGCGACGTCATAGATCTATGGGCCTGACAAGCCTGCTTGGTTGATCCAAGTACACTTAGCTAATCGTATATACTTTAAACGTTTGAGACTTGTAAAATTTTGTCAAGGTTTGATTGTGCATTCTGTCTTACATCCCTAGTTACTTTGTTCTCTAATTTACAACATGAATTGCTATCTTTTATATATATACTTATGTATTGAAACTATGGAAATCTCACCAACATTATTGTTGGCCTTTTATTTTTTTTAACATGTTTCAGGAAGTACTCAAGCTTAATTTCTACTCTTCGAAGCTTACACATCTAGGAATGGACCTAGAGAAATAAACGAATGATCTTGTTACTTTTATTCTGGATGTATCTTTGTTTGAACTTTTACTTGTATTGTTACAATCGAATCTTGATTAATATATTTAGGATTATTAATAGCGTTATGTGGCTGTGAACGATCTTAACTCTCAATCCTCGACGTTTCCGCCGTCATGGTTGGGGTGTGACATGCTTGACTACAGGTGAAAAAACCTCACTATAAGCAATGCCAACCCTTTGAGTAAAGCCCTTAGCTACCAGCCTAGCTTTGTACCTTGGCCCCTCTCCTGGTAATCCTTCTTTAATTTTGAATAACCATTTACAATCCACAAGCTTTTGATTCAATGGCTTATCAACCAATACCCATGTCTGGTTCTTGAGTAGAGAATTCATTTCATCATTCATTGCTTCTTCCCACCTTGTACTTTTAGGAGATGCAATAGCTTCTTCATAGGTCAATGGCTCATAAGAACATTCCTCTTCTGCCATATGAAAAACATATGCAGACAGATCATCTCTATACCTGATAGGTTGAATAATTTGCCTCCTGGGCCTATCAGTTGCAATGTTAGGCTTAGCAACAGGTCTTTGAGAGCTTTCAGGATAATTAACACTCCTATTTGGTACCTCAACTTCCCCATCAAACAACTCCACCTCAATTTGACATTTCTCAGGACTTGAATTTATACCATCTGACCTTGACATTAAATCCTTATACATGACACTTTCATCAAATGATACATTCCTGCTGACAACCACCCTAGGACTTCCATTATCCAACCTCCATAGGCTATATCCCTTTACACCATCAGGATATCCTAACATCACACATTTTTCTGCCTTGGGATCTAGCTTCCCTTGACTCACATAGGAATAAGCTAGACACCCAAACACCTTGAGGTTGCTATAATCAGTGACATGGCCTGACCATTTTTCCATGGGCACCATCATGTCAATTGCTAATGATGGAGTTCTATTTATAGTATACACAGCAGTCTTTAAAGCCTCTGCCCAGAAACTCTTTGGCATACCAGCACCATTCAACAGGCACCTTACCCTTTCTAGTAGTGTTCTATTCATTCTTTCAACTAGCCTATTTTACTGGGAGTACCAGGTATAGTAAGATGTCTATCAATCCCACTTTTCTTACACAAAGAATCAAACTCTTTATTGAAGAATTCAAGGCCATTGTCTGTCCTCAATTTCTTAACCCTCCTATCAGTTTGGTTTTCCACAAGAACCTTCTATTCCTTAAACTTATTGAAGGCTTCGTACTTATGCCTTAGGATACACACCTAAACTCTTCTTGAATAATCATCAATCAATGATAGAAAGTATGTAGCCCCACTAAGAGATACACTCTTTGTAGGCCCCCACAGATCTACATGAATGTAATCTAGGATACCCTTAGTGTTATGTATCCCCTTTGAAAACTTTACCCTTTTGGCCTTTCCCATTATCCAATTTTCACAAGAACTAAAATCACAATTAGTCAAGCTCTCAAAATACCCTTGCTTCTTTAACTCAACTAATCCTTGTTGGCTTACATGCCCAAGCCTTCTGTGCCATAACATAGCAGAAACACCCTTAGAAACAATAGCTGCTGACAATGCCTCAGTGACAGCATGTCCATCTAGTGCATAGGTGTTGTTGTCTCTCCTTGTACCAGTCAACATTACAAGTGAGCCTTTTATGACCTTAGTCTTACCATCTTTCAAGGTTACATGGTAGGCTTATCTCTCAAAGGTACCCAGAGATATTAAATTTCTCTTTAAGTCTGGGATGTACCTCACACCATGAAGGTCAATAGTGGTTTCATTGTTCAGTCTGAATGTGATTATCCCCATACCCTCAATTTTACAAGGCCTATCATCCCCCAACTGCACCACACCATGTTCCTTAATTTCCAACTCTTTAAAGAACTCCTTATATGGTGTCATATGATAAGAGCAACCTGAATCTAAAATCCATACCTATTTTGATTCAGCTTTTAAAACCATCAACACTTCTGCACTTTTATAGCCATCCATGGATTCATCTTGAGTGCCCTTGTTTTGATTCCTGTTCTTTGAGAATTCAGCCTTTCTCCTTTTCCACTCTGGGCACTCCTTTTTCAAGCTTATCAGAGTTGCAAACAAAGCACCTGTATCGGGCCTTGGACTTTGATCTGGCCCTCATGGTCTTGTTCTTTAGATATCTACTCTCTGATCTCCCTCTGACAATTAGGCATTCAGAGGTGTCCTCCTTCATTTCACCCCTCTTGTGTAGTTCCTTGGAGTTCATGGCAGACACCACTTCCTCCATTGACAAACTTTCCCTGCCGAACATTAACGTGTCAACAAAATGTTCGTAGGACGCCGGTAACGATGATAAGAAGATAATTGCTCTATCTTCACCATCTATCTCCACTTCGATGTTTTCAAGATCCAACAAGATCTTATTGAACTCATCGATATGGTCTTCAAGTGTCTTACCAGCAGTCATATGGAAAGTATACAACCGCTTCTTCAGGTACAATCGGTTTGCTAACGATTTGGTCATATAAAGACCTTCCAATTTTGACCAGATCCCTGCTGCAGTTGCTTCTTTTGAAACTTCTCTAAGGACTCTATCTCCAAGGCTCAGTATAATCGCACTGTGAGCCTTTTCCATAATCTCTTTCTTTTCTTTGTCAGACATCGTTGGTGGAAGCCCTGTTTCTCCTTTTAGGGCATCGACTACACCCTGATGAACTAGCAGTGCTTTCATCTTCAGCCTCCAAAGGCTAAAATCATTTCTCCCGTCGAATTTCTCGATGTCGAACTTCGCCGAATTCACCATTCTCCAATCTCTGCGTAATCACAAGTGATCGCCCCTTTTTTCCCTCTTCGATCGAGCCGTGAGCTCTGATACCAATTGTTAACTTGAAATCGAGCCGTATGAAAACAAGGAAATGAAAAGATCAAGAGAACTCGATGATATTCAATATGAAAGAAAGAGGATTACAAGAAAATGAAGAAGATGAAGAACATCTCTCCCTGAACGTCTAAAGGCTTATGTAGCCTTAACAAACTCTAACTAACCAAAGTTTACTATTGACAACATAACCCCCTGAACTATGCAACAATACAATCTTCTACAATTACAACTTGTCAAAACAGAACTAAAATATCTATACTTAATATATCAACAAAGTATTGACACATTAAGTAAAGCCTCATCATTAAAATACCACAATATATCTAACATTATTGAATTCGAATAATAAAAACTTTGCTTTTGGAATCTTTATAAAAGCTTTGTTTTAAACCTTTTATTGGAGTTAAATACTTCGCTTTCGTATCGATCAAAATATAAAATATAATTTGATTTGTGCCTACATTTTTCTAGCTCAGTACCAATTTTTTAACACCTACAATTTTTCGGGATAAAATTATCACACCGTGTTTCCGCGGGACTAGAAAACACAACTTTTTATACAATATATATTGTCTTTGAACGGATTTTTTACACTATTTTCAATTGGGCTTTTTGTTTAATTCTGGATTAAAATAATCACAACATTTTCAATGATTTCACTTACCAATCAATTGACCGTTTTCAATTCTTCTATATTCCACACGTTCGGCGACCACCACTTGCCGGCCAACTTCTTTTGATCCTCTGAGCCCCCACACGTGTCCAATTAATATATCTTCAAAGATAAGAGTTAAGACAACACTAATAAAAGCCTTACTTGATATTCTTTTCTATAAGAATATGTTTTTAAAGATAAGAAAACATTATATAATATATTTAAATATTCTCGTCAAATATCTACTATGTTAACTCCCTTTAGTTTCATATTAATAAGTTAAATTCAGTTAATAGTGAGAACTCATATATCTTTGTAGATTTTATGTCTTTCCTATTTTCGTACATACATTAATTCGTTAATAAAAGTGACCATTTTTCCTTGTAATATCTATTATATCGTCGTGATATTTTATAATTTTACGGAAACTAAAGCTTATGCCAAAATATAAATATGTCGCGTTGGTATGTGCGGAATTTAAGAAATTATCATGTCAAACGAGTGTTTAATATTTTATTATGTATCTTATTTATTCACTCGGTAAAATCAGGTTAAAATTTTAAAATTTTGAAAGTGCACATAAACGTCAACGCAAAATGTGAGGAAATCATTTGCATAATTACATAGCAAAAAGAAAGACAAACCAAAAATCCATCCAATAGCTAAACAGTCCATTGTGTCATCCGCCGTACTCCCACGATCAATGCATAGTCAGAGTGTGCTTCATGTCGTACTCCTTTTCTCTTATTTTTGTCTTTAAAAGATAAGTCCATTGTAATAGGTACAAAAACTGAATTTAAACAATACGTTTGAGCCTTTAGTATTGAGAGAACATGAGTGTTGATATGATTTTATCTTGGTCAAAGTTGAGAGTGATTAAAGTTTGATGTAACGAGCATCTATTCTTGGATGTTGATTCTGCTATTGCCTTATATACCTTCATATTGTGTCTATGCCTCATTCATATAGACCACACTTTCATGAGTACGCATTACGTGGAAGGAAGTTTACTTTTGCCGCAGGGAACAAGTTAAGCCGGATTGATCGTATTTTAGTGAACTGGAACTTTTTTATGGAGTGGCCTTCTGCTGATTACAGAGTGTGACACCCCCCGCAGGAAGGTGTACGAGAGCCAGGGCCGGGCCGTTGTGCCAGCGAGGACGCTGGTCTCACTTCGGTGGGTGGATGGACACATGCCTGCAAATACTCCCATAGGGGAGGGCTATGACTCATCCCACATCGGTTGGGGAGGCGAACGAAGGCTTCTTTATAAGGGGCTGGATACCTTCCCCAAATGGACGCGTTTTAAATCCTTGAGCCTGCGGGCAAAGAGGACAATATCCATTTGCGGCTCTCGTACACCTTCCTGCGGGGGGTGTCACAGCTGGTATCAGAGCCAGGGCCGGGCCGTTGTGCCAGCGAGGACGCTGGTCTCACTTCGGTGGGTGGATGGACACATGCCTGCAAATACTCCCATAGGGGAGGGCTATGACTCATCCCACATCGGTTGGGGAGGCGAACGAAGGCTTCTTTATAAGGGGCTGGATACCTTCCCCAAAGGGACGCGTTTTAAATCCTTGAGCCTGCGGGCAAAGAGGACAATATCCATTTGCGGCTCTCGTACACCTTCCTGCGGGGGGTGTCACACAGAGCCTTGTGTAGAGATAAATCAGATCACTCGCCTCTTATTTTGAAGATTGTATCTAGAAATTATGGTCCTAAACCGTTTCGCTTTTTTAATTCTTGGCTAGATAGAGACGACTTTCATACGATGGTCTCGGACATCTTAAATGACGCCAGGGTGGAGGGTGCTCCGGATGAAAGGTTAATGAAAAAATTCAAGCTTCTTCGCCATGGCATTAACAGTTGGAAAGATGTTTGTTTGGGTCGCGAGCTCGAGGAAAAAAGGTTGCTGGAACAAGAGCTTCTCCAATTAGAGATGGTTATGGAGGTTAACGATTTAACCGAGGAGGAGCTGTGGTCCTTTCAAGAGATTAAAAGGTGATTAATTGAGCTAGAACGATTGAGGAACAAGGATATTCGTCAAAAATCGAGGTGTAAGTGGGCTACAGACGGGGATGACAATACTCGTTTCTTTCACGGGGTTATTAATAAAAGAAGGATTGCGAATAGTATTACGGGTTTGATGGTTGATGGCGAGTGGGTTACTGCTCCGAATATTGTTAAAAGAGAGGCAATGCGCTTTTTTAGAAATAAGTTTATTGAAGGTATGAAGATACGTCCTCGTTATTCATGCGACAGCTTTAAGCGATTGCCAAGCGATGTTTCCATTAATATATCTAATCCTTTCTCTGTTGAGGAGATAAAAGGGGCGGTGTGGGAATGTGGGGATGATAAAGCTCCTGGGCCAGACGGTTTAAATTTCCGTTTTATTAAAAAGTTTTGGAGTTTTATAGAGGCCGATTTTGTTAACATTTTGAGATGTTTTTATGATTTCGTCAGTTCAGTCCGGGAACTGGATCTTCATTCATTTGTTTGATACCGAAGAAGGTGGAACCGACTGAGTTAGGTGACTTCCGACCGATCAGTTTAATTGGTTGTATCACTAAGGTTGTATCTAAAGTTTTAGCTAATCGTATTAAAGGGGTTATGGACTTGGTGGTTTCAGAGTCACAGTCTGCGTTCCTCTCTGGCAGGTATATTCTGGATGGTCCTTTGATTACGAATGAAATAATTTCTTGGGCGAAGAAAACAGGTCGAGAGCTGTTTATGTTTAAACTAGATTTCGAAAAGGCCTACGATAATGTGAATTGGGAATTTTTGTTGTCAGTGCTCGAGCAGATGGGGTTTTCGTCTCTGTGGTGCAAATGGATAAAAGGGGTGTTATCCGCTTCTAAGGCTTCTATCTTAGTTAATGGTTCACCTACGTTTCAGTTTTCTTGTCAGAAGGGTATTCGCCAAGGTGATCCTTTGTCTCCATTTTTATTTATTCTTGTCATGGAAGCCTTTTCACAAATGGTTAAAAAAGCATGCTCGAGTGGTTTTTTTGATGGTATTCGTCTTCCGAGAGATGGTACGATTATTTCGCACCTATTATATGCAGATGACGCTATGTTGATGGGTGAGTGGTCTCATTTTAATTTCTCTAATATGAAAAGGATTTTGCGGATATTTTACTTATGTTCTGGTCTAAAAATAAATGTTCATAAGTCGGTCTTATATGGAGTGGGGAGGCGACATGAAGATGTTGAGTTCATGGCAAACAGGTTGGGGTGTATATCTGGTTTGCTCCCGTTTTCGTACTTGGGTATTATGGTGGGTGCTAACATGAACAGAATAAACCATTGGGATCCAGTGGTGAACTCTTTCAGGAAGCGGTTGACCAAGTGGAAGGCGAATTGTATTTCTATTGGCGGACGGGTAACTTTAATAAGGTCGGTTTTAGATAGTCTTCCCACTTATTACTTATCATTGTTTAAAGCCCCGATTAAAGTTATTAATAGGCTTGAGCAATTCATGAGGTGTTTTTTGTGGGGCGGGTCTGATGAGGTGAGAAATATGGCTTGGGTCGCTTGGGATAAAGTGACGCTTCATAGAGAAGAAGGAGGGTTGGGCTTAGCTAGACTTGATGAATGTAACAAAGCGTTAATATTGAAGTGGTGTTGGCGGTATGTTACGGAAACAAACGCGTTATGGCACAAGGTGGTGGATTCTATTCATGGCTCTGATCGTAAGTGGGGTGTTCTTCCTATTAATAATAGTATGACCGGGGTTTGGAAGAATATTGTTACGCTTTGTAGTAAGATTAAAGTAGATGGGGTGGGAGCTCTAAATATGATAAGGGGTCGGGTTGGAGATGGGAAAGACCTTCGATTTTGGATTGACCCATGGCTATGTCAAGTTCCGTTAAAAGAGTGTTACCCGGTATTGTTTTCTCTGGAGTCTGAGAAGAAATGTCATGTGAAGGATCGATGTGAACTTACTGACCAACGTTTTGTGATCAGATGGCAATGGAAAAGGGCTCTTGTTTCTTTGGATGAGACTTCTCAGCGTGAAGAGCTGGAGCATCGTTTGGTCGCGATTACGTTTTCAGATCGGGAGGATGATTGGTGTTGGAACGATAGTAAAAATCATCAGTTTACTGTAGCTTCGGCTAAGAGATGGTTACGGGGTAAAGGTAAGGATGAGACGTTCGGTTTTAAGTGGTGTAAATGGGTTCCGGCAAAATGTAACATTTTTATGTGGCGCGCCTTTCTTGATCGTATTCCTACAAAAATCGCTTTGCAAAGGAGGAATGTCATGACTCAGGATGATATTTGTGTTTTGTGTGACGATGGCATCGAGACTACGGAACATATTCTAACTGGATGTGGAGTCGCGGCGGGGGTCTGGAATGGTATTTCTAAGTGGTGTAGTATCCCTCCAGTTTTTGCTTTCTCTGTTAACGATCTTGTGCGTGTTTTTGAGCAAAGTGGAGTTAGTGGTGAAAAGAAGAATGTTTTACAGGGCATTATTATCATTACGAGTTGGAGATTATGAAAAGCGAGAAATGAGAAGATATTTTCAAACAAAAAGGTCAAAGTTACGGATATTATTTCCGATGTCAAAGCTTTGGGTTTCCTTTGGTATAAACATAGGGCGCGTTGGCGTGTTTTAGATTGGGAGAAATGGTGTAATTTCAATGTAATGTAACTTGTTGCTCGTTTTTGGTTTCCTATTCCTTCTTGGAATAGGTGGCTTTGTTTTTAATGAAAGTTAACCTTCAAAAAAAAAAAAAACATGTCTTCAACTTAAATGCATCCCTCTTAAAAAGATTCTACGGCTTTTTTGTTTGATTCAAAATACTTTTTATATAACTATTTTATAAATCCTTTGGGTTTATAAATTACTAAAGAAAAATATGAAATCTCATTTAGGTGTAAATGTGTTCATGAGAGAGAGGCATGTTTATCTTTGGCACGAGATATATCTTTTTTGTTGATTTGCTAATGTTAGAACATTTTTATCGATTCTTGAAAATTGTATAGGTACATCATGGTCAATCTATGGTCTGATCGTCCTATTGACTGTGGTTATTCGGTTGTATTGTTCTTCAAACCACCCACAAATTTGCCTCCACTTTAGACGCTTGATACACGGTTCAACCGTCGCATCTTATGTAATACTTTTGTTTAATATCTCTTAATTTATTTGCTTCGTTTGTTGATTATTTACACATTCTTTCTTGTGATATTTGGACATCTTCATAAAAACATTAAGTGCATACAATGTGTAACGATGTAGGCATCAAAAGATTTTTAAACAGTTATTAACGGTTTATTTCATGATTTAACCTAAATACCGTCAAATTAAACCATAAATATTACTAAAATTTTATCAGACTAGTATTTCTTTTCATGTATATGTCTATTTAACGTCAAACTTAATAACATTTTTTCATTACATGTAATGAAAGATGCTCGAGATCAATATTCATAAGGACCAACAACTTCAATGGACTATCAAGATGATTAATCGAATTTTTAATTATTGGTCGTGTAACTAGAGAACTTAAAAGGGTGTAATCATTCATGTTTTTTAATATTAACCAATATGATAATGGGTCTATTTTGAATTTAAGATCTACTTTCTAATAAAAAACGAGTTATAACTAGAAAATTAATTAAACTTTTATGGGCCTTCAATCGTGTTCTTACCATCTTCGCCTGCCTGTCATTCCCCCATCCATTCCCCTCACACACTCCTCTTCATCTCTCCCATCCAACTTTCATTCAAAGATTATTCTTCAATCCCTAACTTTTGTTGGGTAACCTTCAATTTTGTTAGTTTGTTAATGTTTCACTGAATCCATCGACCCCTCAATCGGCCGATTCCATCTTGATTACAACGAAAACGATAGCCAACAAGGTTTCATCAGCTCAGAGATACCCATTAACGAAATGAAACAAACCCAATCTCATTAACTGTCTAATTGTTCGAACAATCGTCGCATTTCGTGATTTGGGTCATCGTTGTAGTAGAGATCGAGCAATTTGTGATTAAGGGTTTTAGTGGAGATGTTGGGAGCTGGATTGCAGTTTGGACGGAGTCGTGGTGGAGAAGATAGGTTTTACAATCCGGCGAAAGTGAGAAAGCATCGTCGGAATCACGAGAATCTCCGAAGAGATCGAACTGACGTTACGCCGGCGCAATCTACGACATCGTTTGGTGCGGAAGAGCTGGAGAATCTGCCGACGGTATTGCCGGCGCCGGCGTCTTCGCCGGTGTGTAATCTTGAACGGTTTTTGGAATCTGTTACACCTTTGGTTACTGCTCAACATCAATCTAAGGTCTGTTGTACTGATGTTAATTCAGTTGGTTGAACTCTGTTTAGTTGATTTAGATGCATTTTGTGATTTGTATTAGTATTGGTGCATCATGAAGTGAAGTAACTGTTAGGATCATTCAGTAAAGGTGAACAGGTTTTTGCTACCTGGTATGCAATACTGTTGTATAATTTGATATGAAGTGCACTCATGAAACTAGCTTAAGAATAGTAAGTATTAGTGCATAATCAGGAGTTCATAACTTCATGTTGTTATATCAAAATGCCATTTCTGTTTGAATATCAAATTGTGTATGCATGTACATTAGTAATCAGTCATTTCTGTTTACTGTCAAACTGTGTATGCATATTTGTTGATGTACATTTGTAATCAGCAACATACTAGTTTCCAAAATTGAATGAAAAATTGGATTAAGATGTCTAATGTTTATAGGTTATAACAGCAGACATAGTAGTCAAAGGTGCCCTGGCGCAAAACCACCTTGCGTCCATAAAGGGGTCATCTTTGCACCTTGAGCCTTTGACTGCCTACGAGCTGGTAAGATTTCAGTGATTATGTGCAAAAGGGTATTGGTGCTTAATAGTAGTAGATTAGGAGCTATTATATAAAAAAAGCTTGTTTATATGATCTAAACGGTGATATTTGATTGAATTTGGTGTCAGCAGAGAAGTATGAGAGGGTGGAGAACTAGTGATGTGTATCAACCATACTTTGTGCTTGATGATTTATGGAATCTTTCAAGGAGTGGAGTGCTTATGGTGCCGGTGTTCCTTTGATACTAGATGACATTGATGGTGTGATCCAGTATTATGTGCCTTATTTGTCTGGAATTCAATTATATGGAGACCCTGTAAAGTCTTCAAGTAATTCCAGGTACTACAACAGCATATATCTTATGTATTTGTGTGCTGCAAGTCCAATTTCTTATTGGCTTAATTTCAGTTGTTCAAACCAAATAATTGCCGGGTTCTTGAATGAACTGCTTTCTTGAATGAACTGATCTTCAACAAATATTGTTTTTCTTGTTGCTCTATACAGGCAACAAGCCACAGATAGCGACACTGACTCCTATAGGGATTCATGTAGTGATGCAAGCAGTGATTATGAACATGAAATGAGCTCTTTGCATAGTAGTCACCATCCAAATAATGAAATATGTAAGCGAATGAATCAGTTGTCAATGGATGATCAGCATCGTGTGCTTCAAGAAGGCTTTTCTAGTGATGACAGTGATTCAGTTAGCACTCAAGGTTGCTTGTTATTCGAGTACATGGAACGGAATCAGCCTTGGGGCAGAGAACCCTTAGCTGATAAGGTTAGTTGCAATTACAGCCCATTAACTTAAGAATTGGTTGATTTAGGTTAGATTTATCTCTATTCGTTGAACTGGTTAAGTTAAAAACTTCCCGTGAAATGAAACGGGTCAAACTTGGTTGAAAATCACCCAAACGGTTATTTAATCGTTTTCAGCTTCTTAAGCCAGTCTATTGTTATTTTAACAGGATAATTTTATTAATTATTGTATTTAATACAATATTTAATTATACAGTTTTAAGTAAATAAATCGAAAATGGGGACAGGACGATAGGTCAATCCAAGTATCCAACCCATTTTGACTGACATTAATAAAGTGATCTTTTTGAACTGAACCTGTTTTAACCTATTACCCAACCATGCATGTACTGTATGTAGCAACTAGCAAGCAACAACTAAAAAGGTGGTTGTTTTGATTATTTCTTTCCACTATTAATTCTATTATTTGCTCTAACAGATACTTGATCTTCCCTGTTGTTTTCCTGAATTGAAAAGTCTAAGAAGTTGTGACTTGCTACCATCTAGTTGGTTATCAGTGGCTTGGTATGATTACTATGATCTTAAATTTTCTTCTAATAATTATTTTTAGTTCACCACATGTATTCGACTTGATAGACCTTTTTGGTGCTATTATTAGGTACCCATATATAGGATTCCTATGGGACCCACCTTGAAAGATCTTGATGCTTGCTTTCTGACTTTTCATTCTCTTCACACTCCCATGACAGGTCTGTGATCTGTCATAGATTCTACCTCTAGAGAATCCATTGTGCATATAATCTTTATTCTAATGATTCGTGTTAAGGATAAAAAAGAACCATTTTTGTATTTCTGAGTTTCATAATTATGTTTTGCAGGCAATCAATGTGATCATCCACCTGTTGTAACCTATCCTAACGGGACAGATGGCATTCCAATGGTCTCGTTACCAGCTTTTGGTCTTGCTTCATACAAGTTTAAGCCACCACTATGGGTCCACAATGAGTGCACGTTGGCGAGTGATTTGTTGCAGGCTGCTGACCTTTGGCTAACAATGCTTCACGTCAATCATCCAGATTATCTTTTCTTTTCGCGTAGATGATATCAGGTTGAACTTGTAAGAAACTCTAATCCTATCTATAAAGTTTACATTGGTTTTTGGTTTGAAAGGAAGATTAATATAGGAGAAAAAGTAAACTAGATAAACAGGCTCCTTTTTACAGAAAAGCAAGAGTAAATTTTCATTGTTGCATGTTCTTTTTTCTAAATTATAAACAGGCTCTTTTTTCTTTCCTGATGATCTGTTTTTAACAAGTTTGTAATGTTAGTATTTAGATATTAAGAGACCTGTGAGTCTTCTCAATATGTTACATCTACCTGTGCAAGTTTCAGATCTTTGATTTGTTATAAATGATGTTCTATTGACTTGTAATCTTGGGTCAAAATAGTGTGCCATCTAGGCGATGGTGGCAGGGCTTATGTACAACTAGGTCGAAATTGATGGAAATTGTATGTAAAAACAAAAGGGATGAGAAGATCATGAATGGGATCAAGGCTAATATGTAAAAGGAATTTGATAGACATAGCTTTTGGTTCTACAAAAGCTTATTTGGTTGTATATAGAGCAACGCTTTGCGTACGTGAAGCTCTTATCTCGCGCCTCGTCAATCGGGACCTAAAATCCTCAATGCGCTTGCGCTTTGTAAACCAAGCTTGTTATCTGAGTGGATGGTTCAAATTTTGGGTTACTTGAGCTTACCATTGATTGCACTAGAAAGACTGATGCCACAAATTTAGAAAATCTTTCAACTTATACCCACAAACCGGTGAGATCTGTTGGTGACATCTAGCAACCTCCACAAACTGGTGAGATCTGTTGGCCATCGGGGCCTAACCGAAAAACCCTAACCTGCGTGTACTTTTGGTGAGACCTTTTCATCTCGGCTTCTCATATTTGCTTTTAGTCTTGTTTATTTTTACTCTCTTGTTTAGACTGCTTGGCTGGGTTAGGGGTACCAGCATCTGCTTTTCTGTGTGAATTCTGCTTATTTAACAGGGAGAGTCATCCACTATTCTTAGTCTTTTTTGTGTGAATTCTGCTTTTGTGTGAATTCTGTGTGAATTCTGTGTGAATTCTGCTTTTCTGTGTGAATTCTGCTTATTTAACTTGTGTGAATTCTGCTGATTTGTTTTTCTTGTTTATTTTAGTCTGGGTTAGTCTTGTTTATTTTAGTCTGGGTTAGTCTTGCTTATTTAACTTGTGTGAATTCTGCTGATTTGCTTATTTAACTTGTGTGAATCCTGCTTTTCTTGTCCGTGCTTTATATTCCTTGGTGGTTTTAGTAGACTCTGTCTGGTATAATAGATAGTAGGAGCCATTATGCTGCCCCGAGATCATGTTCAGTGAGGAGAGGTGCGAAGACAGGGAATAAGGTCTGTAGATTAAGAGTAGCATCGTGGAATGTAGGAACCTTAACCAGTAAGTTATTAGAGTTAATTGATGTGCTGAAGAAACGTAGGGTACACATAGCATGCCTGCAGGAGACTAGATGGCGAGGTGGGAGAGCAAAAGAGTGCGATAGTTATAAACTATGGTATTCAGGGTCTGATGGAGCTAAAAACGGAGTAGGTTTTCTAGTTGCTAAGGAACTCCAAGATAATGTAGTGGAGGTGAAAAGATACAATGATAGAATTATGTTGTTAAGAATAGTAATAGGAGATGAGGTAGTGACAGTAGTTAGTACGTATGCACCTCATGTTGGACTAGGGGAAACGGAAAGAAAAACATTCTGGGAGAGTTTAGACCACGTTATAGCTGACATACCTAGAGAAGAAAAGTTATACATAGGAGGAGATTTTAATGGACATATCGGAAGGGATAATGAGCATTTCCAACTGGTGCATGGAGGATACGGGTATGGTCTTAGGAATGACGGCGGTAGGGAGTTTCTTGAATTTGCAGTAGCACATGACTTAGGCATCATAAATTCGTTCTTTAAGAAAAGAGACTCGCATCTAATCACGTTTAGCAGCGGGGGGAGACACACGCAGATAGATTATATATTGACGAGGAGAGAAGAGCATAGCTCGTGGAAAGATTGTAAAGCAATCCCGGGAGAGACGGTTGTGACGCAACACCATATGTTGGTGGCGGATATACGCGTCAAGAGGCCAATTGCCCAATGGAACAGGAGAATCACACCCAAGATCAGATGGGGTCAGCTTAAAGACGAAAAGATTACCATTTTTAGAGATAAAGTCATACCAATGAACCAAACTGGGCCACAGGAAGATGCAAACCAAAAGTGGGAGGTTATGGCAACTAGGCTCATACAAGCAGCTAAAGAAACGCTTGGAGTTACAACAAAAAGGACAGTTGGTCATCAGGAATCATGGTGGTGGAACGAAATTGTACAGGAGAAGATACGTATCAAACAACAAACTTTTAGAGAGCTCATACGATGTAACAGTGAGGCAGAACACGCAGAGCTAAAACAAAAGTACAAGGAGGCTAAGAGACAAGCGAAAAAATCGGTGTCAGAGGCAAAGAACACGGCATATGAAAGGATGTATAAGCGATTAGAGACGAAAGAAGGAGAGCATGACATGTTCAAGATAGCCAAGGCAAGAGAAAGAAGAAGACAGGACCTAACAATGGTCAAGTTCATAAAGGCTGCGGATGGACAGGTTTTGGTGAACTAGAAAGATATCAAGGTGCGATGGAAAACTTACTTCGATAACCTATTAACATAAGGAATCCAAATCAACAAACTGAGATGGATGGAACAACCCAAACAACGCAACAAAACCAATGCTATTGTAGAAGCATCACGGTTGACGAAGTTAAAAGAGCTATGAAGAAAATGGGAAGGGCTAAAGCGGTGGGGCCAGACAACATACCGATTGAGGTGTGGAAATGCCTGGGTGATGAGGGTCTCCAATGGCTAACAGATCTATTTAACACTATCTTTAAGACAGGGAAGATGCCAGACCAGTGGAGAACCAGTGTCATAGTCCCCATATATAAGAAAAAAGGAGATATCCAAGGATGCGAAAACTACAGGGGAATAAAGCTACTGAGTCACACGATGAAACTATGGGAAAGAGTTATCGACACGAGAATTAGACGGGAAACCCAGATAGCAATAAACCAATTTGGATTTATGCCAGGACGCTCTGCAACTGAAGCCATACACGTCATAAGACGGATAATGGAGAAATATAGAGAAAAGAAAAGGGACCTCCATATGGTATTCATCGACCTAGAAAAGGCCTATGACAGTGTACCGAGACAACTAATTTGGGAAAGTCTACGACATAGAGGGGTACCAGAGAGGTATATCAAATTAATTAAGGATATGTATGACGGGACAAAAACATGTGTGCGAGCACCGGTAGGAGACACAGACTCGTTCTCAGTGGAAGTGGGACTCCATCAAGGATCGGCATTGAGCCCATTTCTCTTCGCACTAGTGTTGGATGAGATGACTAAGTCAATACAACAGGCAGTCCCGTGGTGCATGCTCTTCGCGGATGATATTGTCTTAATATCAGAATCTAAAATGATGCTTAACGACAAGCTAGAGCAGTGGAGAGCAGCGCTAGAGAGCAGAGGATTAACGATAAGTCGCTCTAAGACGGAATACATGCATTGTAACTTTGGTGGCGACGACGAAGAGGACACCCAAATCAGTATCCAGGGCATGCCGGTCCCACAGACATCTAGGTTCAAATACCTGGGCTCGTACCTGCAGGAGGACGGTGAGATACACAGCGATGTAGCTCACCGTGTCCAAGCAGGATGGTGCAAGTGGAGAGCAGCATCAGGGATCCTATGTGATAAGAGGTTTCCAGCAAAACTTAAGGGAAAACTATACAGAGTGGCGGTACGCCCAGCTATGCTATATGGGACAGACTGCTGGGCCATAAAGAAATCGCACGAGAAACAAATAGAGGTTGCGGAAATGCGAATGCTAAGGTGGATGTGTGGCCATACAAGACTGGATAGGATAAGAAACGAAGTGTTTCGACAGAAGTTAGAAGTGGCTTCTATTGCAGATAAAATACGAGAGGGAAGATTAAGATGGTATGGACATGTCAAGAGGAGACCAATGGCAGCACTGATCAGAGCAGTGGAGAACATCAGCATAGAGGGTAGGAAGAGTAGAGGACGACCTAGGTTGACTTGGGAAGAGAGAATTAAGCGAGATATGGAACACTTGCAGCTCTCTGAGCACATGATCGAGGATAGGAATGACTGGAGACGTAGAATTAAAATTAAGGACTTTAGTGGTTTCTGTAGCTAGGAAAGGACTTGTTTACTTGTTACGGGGCTTGATGTGTATGTAGTACGTGTGGACCCTGTTACGGGAAACTTGTGGCTTTCCTGATGCATGCTTGTTCATTTTATACTTCCTTTTGGTGATATCTTAATGCTTTGAATGCTTCTTGTATGATGTATGCTGTACCATATACCATGTACCATAAATCGTACGTTTGATTATATGATTGATGTTTGATTATTTGATTATATGTTAAATCGCGAGCGATATATCTTTGTATCGAGCCAGGGGTCTCTTTGGAAGCAGTCTCTCTACCTATCTGGATAGAGGAAAGACTTGCCACCACCTACCCCTCCCAGACCCTGCTCTTGAGTGGGATATACTGGGTTTGTTTGTTTGTTTGTTTGTGTTTCAACTTATACCCATGTTTGTTGTGGTAAATCTTCATAAATCCACCGTTATATTGTTTAATGGTAAAATATAGTTTTAGTGACAAAAATGGTGGTGGTTACTAAAGTTTAGTTAGTGTGCCAATATGGTGGTCACTCTGTTGCAGAACTGTTGGTGACAACCTTTCTTGTGGTCACATAAATGATTACTAGCTGTACAAAAAAGAAAACTAAAAAAGAACATAAATGATTACTACATGCGAGATGCTGCCAAATCTATTTCATAGATGGTGGGCGTCTCCTGTCAGGGAGTAGTCTCCGAAGTCCTAAGGTCTAAAAGGGAGGTTTTGCAAGTCATTCCAGGCTTATATTGGGATGTTAAGGTATTAGCTTGATAAAATTAATAAACCGACATGTTAAATTATTTATCAATAGTGGTCGTGCTTATAAGGATAAAAGAAAGTTTGTTTTCATTTTATCCTATATTATCGATAGCTCTGTTATAAATGAGATAATAATGGGTATGTATGTTTGTTTTGTCATGAGGCTAAATGCTCTACTTTATACATGTAAGATGTGTGTACACTTGATCTCTAAATGATTAAAGAAAGATGTAGAGGATGATAGATAAATAAAGAATTACGTGTTTGAACATGGATTTCAACATGATAGTACATGTTGAACGGATAGTAAGGCCCCGTTCAAGAGTCCTCATAGCTATAATTTCATTATCATAGCAGTAGAAAACATCTAAAATCCTTACTATGTTTTTTCATTAAAAACATCTTTTTGATTGTTCATGTGTGTGTCTATGTAGCTATGTATATGAATTATATGAAATTGGTTGAGTTGAAAACCAAAACAATATTTGAGAATTAGAGCCAACCAACCAATCTTGACCGCTATATAAAAGCAAGGGATAAGATTGCTACTTTAAAACGAGTAATTTACTCAATGTTCAAAAAATAAAAAGCAATTTCTGCTCTTAAGATAATTTCATAGTTTGATCTTCTCTGGCTCATGTGGCAGCATTTGACGAATTGGCTTTCCTAAATACAGTGAAGCAACGTATGTAAATTGTTATTCAACTAGGACAACCATGACGAACTAGTGAATGCTGGTACATTTGCATTGCTTCTATTGTAGTTTTGGTTCAAAGAGGATGGCGAAGTGGCAAACTAGCAAGTATTTGATTGTACGTATTTATTGCACAGATAAAGAGGTTGTGCTTGTAGGCCTCGTAGCACCCTTCAAAAAGGTGCAAGGTCTGGAATTCCCTAGGACCATCATGACCTATATAGTGATTTTTGTGTTGTTCACATGTTGCACATAGTCATTACCTCTGATCGATGAGTTGTTTGGTTAGCAGTTAGCACGCCCTTTGTTTATGCGCATATCACATGCTGAGCAGCAAACCATTGTGACTTCCTCGTTTGAAAACAGATGCAGCAAAGCATTGTGGCAAAGCATGTGACTCCTTTGTTTGAACCTAGATGTACCACATATATTATAGCCAACGGTGCATCAATTATAACTGCCAACTGGACCAGACGCACCATATGAATACACACTGTGAGGACCTAACCAAATGCATATACACCCCACCTATCATTGAAGTGGTGCCTTTTATTGCATGCATCACCAAAAATGGTAAACGCTGAACTAAGCGTGCCAATAAAACACCACATTATGCTATCGCCAACAGTGTGCGTGAACCCAACCTGTTAGTATTCTTTATCTTTTGCACATCAATACTTAGAAAAAAAAAGTAAAATGCATATAGAACCATTACGTGTAAACTATAAAATTTGATGCTTGTTTCTCTTCTTTAAATTTCACAAAAAATACTCAAATCAGTTTAAGTCATGGTATAAAAATATTTGTATATGATTTATAAACATAAACAGCTAAAACAAGCATGCGTGAACCTGACCCGTCTAGCTAAATGTGTGTGGGCTAAACATGAGCTTGTTTATACTAAAACTAAAACCCAGGAAGTATGTGTTAGGTTTGTATCATAGTCACATGGATCGCGGTACGTTTCGGTACGCGGTACGGAAACGGGTACGCGGTTCGTCAATGTATAAAATTCGGTACGCGGGGGGGGTCGGTTCATTCTAAACGCCAATTCGGTACGCGGTACGGTGTACCATATAGTGCGGTACACCGTATCCTATAAAAACAATCTATATTATATTTTTCAAAGATAGTGAGTGAATTACATATTAAAAAACAACACATTTTATAAAATGGAAAGTCTAAAAGTCTGAACAGCCATTGATTAATAAAATGGAAAGTAATTTATAATGAAAGCAATGATATTGGTGCCAAAATTATCAACGAACAGTCATCAATCAATTGAATCAGCCATTGATTAATAAAATGGAAAGTCTAAAAGTCTGAACATTGCCTTTTCGATTCTCAATCGCGTATGGAATTGATTGAATTCGCGAATTTTTGTGATTCGGTTCACCGAATCGCTGCGATCCGGTTCGCGAATCGGATTGGAGTGGTTCGATTTCCATTGGAAACGTGATTCGCCTATTTCAGCGAACTGGATCGCGAATCGGGGAGCGATTGGTACGCGAATGTACCCGAATCTGGTACGGGCGATCCGGTTCGCGATTCGTGGGGTGGGGGAGCGAATCTTGTGACTATGGTTTGTATCGTTCTTTTGTGTGTTGTTAAAAACTCACACCCTTAGCGAAACACCATCCATAAAATCTAGCCACAAGTTTCCAACTAACCACCATAAAACAAACAAACAAAATACCCAGTATATCCCACTAAAAAGCAGGATCTGGGAGGGGTAGGTGGTGACGAGTCTTTCCTCTATCTAGAGAGAAATTAACCACCATAAAAGATGAATTAAAAACCATTATTTGCAGCCTTTGACATAATTTGTATACACCAAGAATAACAGCTTAGTATTAAACAGATTATGATTCTTCAATAAAGGTAGCAAGGTAAGTAACCTGAACTAGAGTGAGTGTTGCCCTTGCCTCTTCCTTATTTCGGTGGATGAAATGTCCATTCGGAACTTATCCACCGGTATTGAAATAAACATATCTTTTAACTCGCTTGGGATATCAAAATCATCCAAAACCTGCAATAACATTATGCTCATATAACATTATGTAACTCGGAGAAAATCTGGCGGAGTTAAGATCCATGAAATACGGTCACACCTTAAAAACACCATCCATGTTCCTACCACCTACGAGGAAAGTCGATCCTGTTCTTTTACATCCAAGGAGTGTCTCTATCATGTTTTCATAGCTGCCACCATAGTACTTAGGCTGGAAAGAAGCGCCGAAAGTATTACGTTTAGTCGTTTACATAAACAAACAAAAAAAACAAACATGCCCGTTAAATTCCACTCATAGCATAACTATGGATACTGTATGGGAGTGGGGTGAGAGGTAAACCTTTCCTATATCCAGGGAGTAGAGAGGCTGCTCACATTAAAATCTCGACTCCAAAAACGGTTTTTTTTTTTCATGGACAAATGGTAATGTAGATAAGCATACATGCAATGAAGCTAGGGAATCAAAGTGTTCCACAATCGGTCAAACAGTTTTTGAAGAAAAAGGACAATAAAAAAAATCGCATATCAAGTAAAAATGCTCCACCATCAGTCAAACAGATTTTGAAGAAAAGGTTCTTACATTTATAAGCCTTGCCGCAGTATCAGCACCAATTACAAAGGCACTGCCAGGAAAAAGCTCTGCTTTCTTATAGAAATATGGCTGGTTTGAAATAATCACCGTCTTTCCTGCATTTGCAAAATTATGCCAAACTTTATTTAAATCTGGTAAATGCATATTATGAAGATAATTTCTATCATGTACACACAAAATTTTTATGTAAAAAGTAGATGAATCGCACTTACCGGCTTTTTCAAATTGTTTAACACGGTCTTCAATCTGTTCAACAGTCAGTGGAGGTTTGTCTGCATTTATGGCTGACAACTCAAAGCAAGGATACCCATCACTACAGAGGCTGCATATATTAATCATCAGTTAAATTTTTGTTACAAAGATATATTCAATAAAAGGAAACGAACTTCCAGACATAATATAAACAAAAATCATCTGTATAAGAGAAAGATAGCAGGGTAATTCAGGATTGTTTTCAGAGGTCTACCGAGGGTTGGGCGGGGTAATTTAAAAGTGAACCACAGGTCAACATACCTCGTTGCAACTTCCAACAGCTTAAGGTGACCATCATGTAGAGGGTTAAACGAGCCAGAAAGAATTACTTTCCTTTCTCCACTTGAATTTTGTGTCCCTACAAAACACTGACTTCATAATAAAGCTTAACAGAACACAAAAAATATCATTTTTAATATTATGTTCAGGAAAACACTTGATGAACCTTACCACTTGAAAATGGATAAACTTTGAAGCATATTTTGCCATGTATTAGTTGTTCTAGTTCCTGGTCTTCATCAAAGCACTGCTCACTTACAGCAGGAGCTTCATGTTCAGTCAAATCTGAAAATAACATTGTTGAACTTGAAACATTGCAAGCATCTGCAATCGCCTGTTCCATCAGCAAAAAAAAGCAATGTTTTAGCCTTTATAAATGAACATATATAAACCATAGCCACTGGAAATGCTACTATCTAAAGATACCAAGGTTAATTACTATGTAAAACATGTAAACTACATATAAGTTACTAGATATTATTGTTACTTTGAGGTTAGTCTTAGGCCCTATGCATGGCCCCGTTAGCTTTAGCATTTTATAACTATCAAAAATTATGTATGTATTTTAAATAATTTAATGTAACGGAAGAAAATGCAATGTACTATTCACTCTTTTACAATACATGCACCATGTTTTTACTAACCATGTCATGAAGGAATACTTATCATTACTTACAAAATTATGCAATTTTCTAACCACTTATAGCAAAGTGCTAAAAAAGTGCAAATTCTTTTTACAGTTTAATGCATAAAAAGTTGCATATGTTATAAGAAACCATATGTTGCATTAAATGTTTATGAAAAAGTACATTGCATTTATTGATAACAAGTGAATATTGTATTGCATTTTGTAGTTTTTTTCACTTAGAAGTCTACCAAGTAACTAACTGTATTCTAATAAAGAATATATCACAAAGCCTTCACATAGGAGATTTTTACTTCTATTACTCAGCAAAGCAAAACCTTTGTGGACCTATGCCAAATTATCTCTCCTCCTTTCTTGCATAAACCATCTTCTTCTACGCACGGCTACAAACCGTCTCTCTCCGGGTATTTTCCCATCCACGTCTACATTTTCTTTGGTTAGTCGTTACGTCAGCATATGTGGATTTACAAATTACCAATTGCAAGTGTTCTTGTCTTGTAGAAAGATTAAAGATAGAAATGATAAAAGTAAATTAATAAATTAACAAATAAAAATCTCGAATTTGAGGATCAAATAGATAGAAGAGGCGATGGCGATGGTTATTGATTAAACAAAGGGTAACGAACAAGTCAAAAGAAATCACATCCAAATAGTTAGAGCTTTATTAAGCCTCCAGCGTTACGACGGGGGGCGTAAAACCATGCCAACTAGCACCAATGTCACACCACCGTCAGCGACCACTAACACCGGAAAACTCATATTAAAAAAGAAATAAAAGTGAAAAAATAAAAACTGAGCTGAAAGTAGACGTAAAAATATTGAAGTTCAATAATTGAACCACGCACGTGACATAAAACATTAAAAACAATAACTAAGTCGATCTAGGACCCGCGTGTTGTGAAAGGCCGTTAAACGGGGAAAAACATGCGTAAAAACTTTGAACCACATGCGCATGTTGCAACATTTTAACTCATAAATTTAGACTGAAACATTAAACCAAAATTTTGTAAAAGATGAAAAGTATAAATGACCAAAGTTAAACATGAAAATTATATGGGTTAGATTGTAAAAGATGTAATAGTTTTGTGATTAAAAGTAAAAAATACAAACATAAAAAACAAAAATGAGTACAACTCACTAGAGCTAAGACTTTGAATGATTTTCCACCAAAGAATCATTGTAATGTGTCATTAAATAAACAAACTTGTGTTGGTATCATTGCAAAATGAGCACACCAATGACAATTCTTATAATTGAAATAAGGTGATTGTCAAGATGAATTAGTTTAGCATTTCCTTAAGATGTGTAAGGGGCTAGTTTTGATTACGGATAGCATATGACCCCAACCACACTTCTCACCAAATACTAGCTTTGAACCCAGAGACTCTTTGTTAAGAAAGAAGAAATAAACGACAGACTTTATGTGTGTATTTCTAGAAAGTTGGTCTCAAGTTGGTCTCAATTATTGGAATACGTAGTGTACCCTCAAGGATTATTCCCAATTTGAAATGATATCAATTACGGAAATATAACTGACTTGACTTCAAAGGCCACAATTTTTAAAACATTAATACCTTGAGTAAAACTTTGCTTGATACTCGTTCTTCTTGCTCTCGACTTCTCAGACCCTGCAATGACCCTATGTAAAATCACACGGATCTTTGAAAATTTTGGAAACTCATAAACATTGATTCCTATAATACAAATTTCAGAAAATTATCGTTCCTCTTGAGCAGGAGGTGATTTGGTTTGGGAAAGAGAACGAGGAAAAAAAATACACGAAATAAAATCACCCCTCAGAGAAAATAAACCTTACCTTTGACAAAGTTACTGACGAGGACCATAGACGATTAGAAGTCCGAGTTGACAAGTAAAACCTATAAATGAAACAAGATACTGAATGAAAACACTAATTGAAGCACCATTCATCAACAAAAGTCAAATTTATCTAAGCAAAAGGTATGAAGCAGGTGGTCGTGACTATCCTCGTCAGGAACTTAGTTTGTAACAACCAACAACTAACAATAGCTCAAAGAAAAATAATATATATTAAACAGAGAAGAATGACAACACATCTAGGTGAGTCAATTTACTCAATTCACAAAGCTTGGCCAGAAGTAAGAAATGCTAAAGCGTTCTTTGAACAGACTTATTCTTCAAATACATCCAGAATATCAAGCTCTAGATAGGAAGATAGAAACTAACTACCCAACACACCTCAATCATAGGTGATCTGATCATAAAATTACGATATTATCATGCACGTTTCCTCAAGGAAATTAAGTTTTAACTTTCCCTCAAGTGCCATGACAAATTTTTACACAAACCTACAATGTAATGAGAAATGACAAGACTGTATTATGATACTTAATAGAAGTATGTTGATGACACGTAATTACAAGATATGTGTGCATATATATAGACATGCACACACACAATTCAAAGCTTTAATTAAAAAGGCCATATAGGCGTACCTGTGATCTCCAAGTTTTGGATGTGTGGTGGCCAAAGAACCCGTAAATCCCACACCTACTACCGGAGAACCTATAGAAGAAAAGGAAATTATATATCTTAGAGGCTGCATTTTGTTCTAAACTTAAGATTAATCAAAAGCAAAAAAGCACGCAAACAAGAATATAAACAAGGATGCACAAAAATTCAAGTGATTGTCCTTTAAGTCTTAAAAACAACAAAAGATTATGTGTAGCATAGAGCTAATTCGACATTGTTTCCATTTCTACTTCTTTGTACAACATAAATTCGAAGTTCTCTTCTATTACATCAACTATTCTTTCATGATATGACTACAACAAAGCTCCAATAGCCCAATTCATACTTTACATATTCTAACTTCAAACTAACAAACTTATCCCACTTCGTTCCTGCCACCTTATACAACTAACTACAGAGCAATAGTCAACGATAACTAAAACATCCAAAATCATCAATCATCCACTTCAAAAACACACAAAACTATAAATCAAACCTGATAACTCCATAAGCACTAGATTAACACCATAATTACCTGGTTTACAGAGCTTTAGAGCCCGATTATAAGCCACTAACGCCATATCCTCAGCAGTCTCCTTGCCAGTGAATTGAACAGGCACCTGTTACCAAATCAAAGCTCAATCATAAATAAAAATAAGCTCCAGATTCATTTCCAGTGTTCAATCATTCTATCGGACTAGAAACTTCTACACAATCGCTCATATTATACAAAATCCACACACCTTGCCAAGCAATTGAATCATCGACATTCTAGAATAAGGAACAATAACTTCGAGAATTGTGTTTGAAGCTCCTGGAACTGATGCTAACCAACCTAACGCCTGAATTTGAAGGGATAAAAGATGTGTGAGCACCAATAGTGTGTGTGGATTTAGTATACGCTAGAGGTTGATTGTATGGAGTGACCTGAGAAGCACCGCCGGAGAAGTAGAGCACGGCCTGAGTGGGAGTGGAATGTATGGCTTCAACTAGTGATCGGAGCATAGAGTCCGTCATCGGCTGTTGCTGCGGTAGTCGATGTTTGGATCTATCTGTGGTGATTGTCGTTACGCTAACGACGATGGTTACTCCAAATTGGGAAATTAGGTTATCATGTGGATTTTTAATCATTATTTATATAATTATATTAAGATAGATGTTTGTTTTTTGTGATAAAATGTCTGCAGTCTGCAGATCATATCTACCTACATTAACAAGAGAGGAGGTTGACTAAACATTTACAATCTGCAACAAAAAGAGTGTCTGTTTTTTAACGTTCGCAGACTGTTAAAATCAACAGATGGTGGTATACGGCGGTGTTGTACGGTGGTGGTAATAATGGACGGTGGGTGGTGGCAGACGGTAGATGGTGGTGGTGGCAGACGGTGGGTGGTGGTGGTGGAGGACGGCGGTGCAGGCGGACGGCGGTGCAGGCGGACGGCGGTGGAGGCGGACGGTGATAGTGGCGGACGGTGGTGGTGGAGGATGATGGTGGTGGTGGACATGGGTGGTGGTGGGTGATGGTGTTTAATAATTTACATACTTTAAAATACTTTAAAATTGATTATATAAAGTCTGTACCATGGACACCTCGCGCGAACCTTTTTTAATGAATCTAAAAATTTTGCGCTCTAAAACCCGTTAATTTTCGACTCCTGGTCTGAACCACTTGATTCGTCAGAGTTAGATTTTAGATAACGATGAAAGCTAGACACCGAAAAACGGACACTAATAGAAGTTGAGTGGCAGCACAGTTGAAAAATGACTCAAAGTTAGCCCTATTTCATCGAAAAAAAACTAACAGTGGTTAACTCTCAGTTAGTAAAGGATCAATGGAGAAAAATAAGTTTAAAGTTAAAAATATCTGTAAATATTTATAATTTGAGTTTAGTCTCAGTGAAAGTTAAGATTATCAAAACCCAATAACCATTTTTCAATCAACAATGTTCTTTTATAGTTTTATTATTTAAATTTTACTGGGTGGGATTGAGTTTAATTGTAAATTAATTTGAAGTTGGGGTAATGAAATTTTTAGTAAGATAAAGTGTTCGAGCTCGTCTATGTCGGTTAATGTAAATTAGTTATATACATTAGGTGAAGTAAGATGGGTAATGTAAGATGTTGCCGTTTTATAGAATAATCAAAATCTTCTTTTTTTTACCTTTTAATGCAACAATGCATCAGATCTTTCAACACGTCAATTTTATTCGTTGTTTTTATATTTGATTATAGTCATGTCATTGTTAATGTCATCTTAAGAATTTAAGCTATATATAACTGATTTATAGCCGTTCAAAAAAATATAACTAACTACAAAAAAATATAACTAACTATAAAAAAATTAATGTTTTTATCTAAAGATATAGAATTATTTATTAAGAATGTATGAAATTTGAAATAATGGATCCAACCACGAATGTGGTTCGTTAGTTCAATTGGTTGCAACATAACCAGCAGACTTAAACGAAACCAATTCAAGAACAATAAGACCGGTTTTATAGACGGTTTCTAATTCTATTCTATTACTAATTAAAACCTTTGGTCGGTGGTGGAGTACCTCCCTGCAAGCACATGGTACAACTATTAAAAGCTTACTTTCTTCCTTTATGTGACACCTTTACTGAACCCACGTGGTTGCAGGATTTCTTTTCTTTATATGATGACACATTGCTCTCTCTCTATGCATAGATGACAGTATGACACATGCTCTCTCTCTCTTTGCATAATCTCTATTTTGTGGTCTTTAAGGGTTTTTCATCTACTTTTTCATTTTAGAAGATAGTAGAGAGAAAGAGTAGAGAGAGCGGAGGATGCACCGGAATTTCCGGTGGTGTTTTCGCCGGCCAACCATCGTCTGGTCGTTTGACGTTGCCTCCCTCTCTCGATTTCTACGCTATTTTATAGAGAGAATGTAGAAAGAGGCGGAGGAACCACCGTTTCGGATGGCGTTTCGGCCAATGAACGGTAGTCCGACCTTGCATTGTGACATCCGGTGCCTTCGTGTCTTGGCCTCTTCGATTATCACTCTGCATCAGTCGATGATGGTTATGATTGGTAGCCTGAGACTCTGTGGTGGCCTGTCGTTGCCGGTCGCTGACCACCGTGTCTTTTGTGGCAGCGGCCGACGGCCTTTGCCTTGGTAGCGTAGGCTCTACAACATCTCGATTTGGTGCTCGATTACACTGTTGCTTTTCGTTTCTTTTGTCGATGATGATTGGGTCCGCCTGGTCTGAGACTTTGATTATCTCTTTGCACCTGTCGATGACGGTTATGACTACTAGCCTGAGACTCTATGGTGGCCTGTCGTTGCCGGTAGCTGACTACTACGCCTTTTGTGGCGGCGTCGGCTTTGCCTTGGTGGCGTCAGATCTACAACCGCTCGATCTGGTACTCGATTATGTTGGGGCTTTCTATTTTTTCAGTCGATGATGATTGGGGCCTCTGGTCTGAGACTTGATCATGTTACCGACATTGATTTTTTTGTATTTTTAACAGGTTATAGCTGGTTTTCTGTTGAAACCCCAGATAGGATTGTTATGAGACCTCTAAGAATATGTTTATTCTGAGCTTTGATTTTGGTTTAGAAGTTTAAATCTGTTCTTGAGATTTGTCTTGTAAAGTATAGATTGGTGGAATGTTTGTGATGGATCCTAAATTGCTAATGTTGGACCCTAAGTTTTAATTTAAGTTTTGTATCCATACATTATATTTGCTGGTTGCGGTTGATGAAACTACAACTTACCTGCAATTGGTTATGAATGTCGGTTATTATTGTGACTGTCCAAGTTGATTAATATTGACAAATCTCAATTCATTTGGTGATGATGACTTTGGCGTAAACCGGGTTTTGGCGTGGCATTCCCATGGACGGTGAGTACACTTTTGTGTATTTACAACCTGAGTTGCAGCCGATATGCTCCGGGGTTTAACGTTGAGCCTAAACCAAATCTCGAAATGATACCTAATAGCAATTCTATAAATCCCCGCGGCAACGCGCGGGAAAAATACCTAGTTTTATTCAATTCTAAGAATATTGATCGTGCTTTTAAAAATGTTTATATCTAGTACTTCTCATATTTTAAAATCATATTTTTTTAACCAAGTGTGATTCCACCTTTAAAATTAAAACATCTCGGTTCAATTTGCTAATAGAAAAGAGTTATTTACACAACCATAAATATTTAAACCTGTTAGAACCAATCTAAAGTATTAATTTATTACAAAAATTTAGATGATGGTATCTAACTGTAATTAAGAGATTATACGATTTTCTTTTTAATTAATTTACTTACTTCTTCTCGTAACATGTTTCATACATATATCTAGATCAAAGAATCATTGGTGGTGTTTGTTTTTCTTGAAAAGAGCTTCTGAAGCTCTTTTGTCTGCGCCAAAAAGAGGCGGGCAGATGTTTCTGGTCTGCAGACTGTTTGTTTTTCTGAAGATGTTTCAGTAAAAAAGGTCTGCGTGACCTCTTCTCCAAGAAGAGGTGGACTAAAGTCTTCATAGGTCTTCTCACCTCTTCTTCACATATCACCCAAGTCTTCTCAACTCTCACTGTAGGGGACCGTGACTCCCTTCTCAACCGCACCACCGTCGTTCCCCCCCGTTCGCCGGAGTTCTCCACCGTCCACGACCACCTCCACCACCTCCACCACCGTCGTCTAGATCCATCAAAGCTGGCTGCACCCATCCTCAAACGCCTATTCCCTCCCACAACTCGCAGACCTTATTTCAATCGCCGCCGTACCTCCGCCCTAATGGATCTCAACTTCTTCAAGTTATGCTCAGGCCTCAAATTCCTCGGCTATTTAATGATTCTCCTTGTTGCTGCCATCGTCGGAGCTTCTTACTATGCTGTAGTTCTCGTCACTTGGGCTCCGAAACTCTGTCACGGTGGTTTCACATCGTTCCTCTCGTTCCTCATCATCATCATGTTTCACCTTCTGGTAAGTCGGAACCTGAACTCTCAAGCACTGAATCGAGTTCAGTTAATCTGTTTGATCGATTTCATGTGGATTCATTAATCAATTCAATACCTTCCAAATTGGGGGAAATATGAAACATCGTATTTTATCAATTTGATAGCTTATTATTATTGCAGGTCGCTTCTAGTGTCTGGTTATTCAGATTAATATGTATCTGTCAGTAACCACTGTTGTTGTTCAATTCTGTTGCTCGATGTTGCTGATTTGATTTTGTTTCAATTCTGTTGTTGTTGATGATGATGTTGTTGATGATGATTTCTGTTGTTGTTCAAATCTGCTCGATGATGATGTTGTTGATGATGATTTCTGTTGTTGTTCAATTCTGTTGCTCGATGTTGCTGATTTGATTTGTTTCAATTCTGTTGTTGTTGATGATGATGTTGTTGATGATGATTTCTGTTGTTGTTTATTTAAATTTCCGTTTATTTTAACTTTTTATTAATTTCAGTTTATTTCAGCAGTCTGCAGACGTTACAAAACAAACAGTCTTCTTAATACAGACTGCAGAGGTTTGGTCCACCTCTTCTCCTACAGATGTCTGCAGATGTGGTCTGCAGACTGCAGATGTTTTACCTCTTCAGAAACAAACAGCACCATAGTGAGCGTGTAGATTTTATAACATATAAACACATATCAATTTACGATATTATATCAAAGATATTCAGATAACAATTTTATATTTGAATAATCATGTTAGAATCTACAAAAATACATAATTAAACGAATAATTTATATGGATATCAGAGTTCTCGTAATATTTATGCTTCTTTCAATCTTTCGCTAATAGGACTATCAAGCAAATTCTCATCATCACATTTTTTTAGAAAAATAGTATAAACTAAGTCCCTTGTTGGCATGATGGACCCCTAATTGAATATTTAATCGAAAGAAAGCTAGCTTTGATTCCTGATGATCCTTTTCACAAGTCTCTCCTTCCTCTCTCTCTTATATATATAGAACACATAAGGCTCTCATCGACGTTGCCGAAAGCTACTTCTTCGACGCTTTGGCCGCTGGAGGATCCTGTTGGTGGTAGCATTAGAGAGACGGATGGAGGGCAAAAGATGAGCTTCGGCAAAGGCGGAGGGTTACGTGGCATAACACAGGGACTCAATTTTGGCTTGTAAGAATATGCTTGAAGAACTTGTACTGTTTGAACTTAATATGTTGTACAACATCGTAGACAAAACTTGTAAATGTTATTAAGTTAAATTACACATGAATTTTAAACTCATTTATTTGATAACTAGGTTAGTCCCCGTGTAATACACGGATTGAACAAATAAAATATTAAAGTATTATTAATAACAATTTATGTATTATAAAATCATGCTTAAAAATAAAATATGATTATAAGTACGTATAAATAGATACTTTAAGTAAATAAACAATAATGTATTTTTCTTAAACTTTTATTTTATAAAAAATTGTGATTTTTAAATATATTGTTTTAGGAAAAATGATTTTTTTAAAAAAAATTCGTTGTATTCTATATTTTATAATTTTTTTAAAAAAAGTGTGTTTTAATTAAAAATAGTTTTAAATTTTTTATTTAAAAATAGTATGAATAATATTATTAGTGTTCAACATTATTATTAATAATATAGAGAAATAAAAAAATAAGTATAATGAGATCTACAATTTTTTCACGCTTATTTTAGTTTTTTTTATAGATAGATAGATAAGCTAAATAATCATTAAATAAACGGATTAAATTTTAATGGAAAATATATATGTAAAATTAACATGAATAATTACAGTATAATATTTTAATATAATATAATTAAAATTATATATAGGTAATATATAGTTCAAAAAATAAAATAATTATACCATTTTTTAACTCTCTTATGTAAATAGTTTATTTTTAAACATTTGTTTTAAAACTTTTTTATAAAAAATATTTTTTTATAAAAATCTTATTTAAAAAAAATATGATTTGTAGTTATTCTGTTTGTTTTAATAGGATTGTTTTAAAATATTTCACCTGTTTATAATTTTTTTTTAAAAACAAACGATTTTAAGATATTTTGTTTAAAAAATATTTACTGATTTAAAAAATTTCATATTATATAAACTTTAGTTTTTTGTTATTTTTAAATTCCTTCATAAAATTTATTTAAGAAAAAGATAGTTTGACTTAAAAAATTGATAAGAGAGAGAAACATAGTAATTATAAAAATTATTTTTGATGAGAGAGAGAAATTTGTATGAGAATTTAAATTACCATAACACCCTTTTGGAGGGAAAATTGATGTGTGAATATCTAGAAAAATGACAAGTGGCAAAATCATGGATTAAGAGAATGACAAGTGGTAAAAGAAACCTTGCTTTATTAGAGGTTATAGATTATCTAATTTTAAGTTATATTGGTATTACTACAACTAAAAGGTCAATATAGATAACTTCACAATCTTCATGGTCTTCGTACCATAAACTAGCATGAATAATAAGATAACTGTATTTTGGTTAACAAACGACATAAATTCATTGCATAAAATCGAAAGACAAAACGCCTCTACGAATTGCTTGAAATATCTCTCTGATTAGTAAAACACAAGGCATAAAAATGTGCCAATGGCTTCCAACATCGTCCCGCCGGTGTCATCTTACACAGAGTTCATGGTCGGGACATGGTAGCATCAAACCATTGTGTTCATTGACCGAATGAGTGCTTCGTCCTTAAACATTATCCGAATGCGTGTTACAGTATCTACAAACTCCCTGCATAATATATAAAGTTGAAAAAGTTATATCAAACATTAAACATGCATAAATTAGATTTTTAATTGTTTATGATCTATGATATACTAAGAAACCAACAGAATACGCAATATTAATGACCAGACTCTAAACTTTAAATCATGTTTTTCTAGCAAAAAGAACTTACTTCCACGGGACGTCACCAGCGATTCTCCATTGTTCATGTCTATCTTTATACCATAACGAAAACTCAGAACCACTTTCGAATAGTCGTAAACTACAAAAGATTGTTTTCCTGAAAAAACATAAATTTTTAAGTAGTAGTCATCATTAGAAAATAAAAATAAAATAACTAGACTGTCAAATTTCAAGAACATGTACCAAGCTAGCACACTAACCAAACATGTCTTCTAGTTGATTTGCAAGACTCAAGTAACTCGAGTGATCGAGAACACATATTTTTCGGCCTATGAGTACCCCATCCATGTTAACCTTCACAAACTCGCTCCGATGTTTCCCTCTTTGGAACATGTTTCTTTCATCAATAACGTTGTTGCTAGTCTTCCTAGGATAAACAGCACCAGCGTCTCGATTTTCGTAAGGGTTCACCTGGTTCCATTCTACTAGATCACGGTAGTCATCTACGACTGAAAAATCATATTTTTACAACGGATAAAAATAAGAAATAGTCATAAATATGTAAAAAAGAAACTTAACACTTGTTAGAAAAACACACTACAAAACTTAACACTACAATGGATCAATGACGTCGTAATATTCACCAATGGTTGATCACTGACAAAGTATACTTATACTGTGAGTCGGTGATGGGTCATTGGTGATATTCATATTTTTAGTAATGATACCTTGGGATGTTCCGAGTGGTCGTAAGTCGGTGGCTGCATGACTCTAAGACTAAGCCCCAAGTCAATCATACCACCATTTCATTGTTGGTTTGATAATAGAGTGAATGAAGATCAGCATGGTTGAGAAGGTAGGTTGATGATGAGTCTGAAGCCATTGAACAACTTGTTATTGTAGCTTTATCTATGCTTTAGATGCTATGAGCAGTAAGGTTGTGTATATATACATAGTGTATGTATGGGATGTGTTTGTTTTTACTTCTTTTGTTTAATAAGTTTAAGCACTAGGTTTGATATAAACAAACAAACATACCCAGTGTATCCCGTTGAAAACAGGGTCTGGAAGGAGTATGTGGTGGCAAGTCTTAAGCACTAGGTTTGATATATGATGATTTAATATAATTAGTCGTATGACCTATTATAAACTATTTAAAATCCTAAAATAAAGTTTAACTGTGTTACCATTTCAACTTAAAGTGAAATTAAGCAACTAAAGTATCATGTTTTTTTTTTTTGAAATAACCAAGAACTATGGACGAATTATAAAACAGATCAGTTTAAAGTAATGTTATGAACTTATGATTAAATCTATTTTTAAGTGATCGTACAATTTTGTTCCTATATATTCTCCTTAAAAACTTATACGTATTATTAAATGGGATGATTACTAAAGCATCCATAATTGATTATTGAAAATAAATATGAGTATCATCAATTATGACTCACGGATATCTCCCTCTTTCCTTCACATTGGCTTTATCTTGTTAACGAACATCGACAAATTTCTCTCCTCTCCCATCTTCACAGATGATGTTCTTCTACATGAACGCACCCGTTCATTTCTCTTCCCTCTCTCCTCTACATCGGCCGTTCATCGAATTGATGAGCGGTTACGTCAATTAAGGATGACCAAAAACAGCCGTTGTGGATGCTCTAACAAGTAGTTTTTTTTTACTTTTCACCTATTCGCCCTAGGTTTATGGTTGTTTGAATCACTACAAGAAATCTGAGCAATAACGGCGACACTATTAGCGGCGCTTAAACCAATAGCGGCGACACAAAAAGCGGCAACTTGATTAGGATTCGTTTCATGTGTAACCTAGATCTGGCTGTTCATTAGAAACAAGAACCAACGGCGAGGAATCCATCGTACAAGTGAGAAATAGCGGCGACACTATTAATTGAATGAGGAGATATACATGTTTTTGACAAAGCAAAATAATTTTAATTAATCGATGTTTGAGACTAGCAAATAATTTTCAATTTTTCATTCTAAAGCGTTATTTTGATAGAGTCTTAACGACTAAAGAAAGAAAGATTGATCCTAGAAGGACAGGATAAGCACATCTTCGAATAAACTATGAGCTTCCAAAATGCAGGCCCGTGGGGCTGACGAACGCTTAGGTGGAAGAGAGGTGGAGAGTGAAGGATGATGTAGATGTGGCCAAGAGAGCCCGTGAAGGGAGGTCATTTGTGTGTGTGTGTGTGAGAGAGAGAGAAAGAGAGAGCGCTTACGGTCTATGGGTTTTCCTCAACAAACCCTTACGTGGAGGCATGTGAACCTCCTTCGGTTGCGGATGCTCTAAGACTTTTGAACACTCTCTAGATGTTATTAATGATTGTGTAACACGCCATCTAATTTTACAATAAGAGTTTAGGCTATAATGCTTTATACTTTGTTCTTTTGAATCTTTAATGAATTGACATTCATCAAATTTGAATAGCTTATTAGATTGTTTTGAAACTTTTAAGATAATTATGGACCAAATATGGTTCATCTATGAATTCTTAAGCACATGATCTTGTTAGTTTTTACTTCAAAATCTCATAATCACACTTTTGTGTTGACTTGTTGACCCATAAACTGAGACTTGACCCATGACAAGGCACAACTTTTATTCTTTGGCTTTTCGACATGACACCTCATATTTATAGTAGTTAGCACAATAAATATTACCTTAGACTAACCAACACACAGTGGGTGTATACAATAAATATTACCTTAGACGAACCTAAAAGGTCAATGTGACTTATACTATAAAGAAACTGCATTGAATTTTCATAAGGTTAGTGACAAACAAAGTAGTTCATTTCACATTGACTCACAATACTTATAAACTTGTTGACATTGTGGTTATTGTGAATGTCCGAACCTATACTTAGTCAAATATGTTAAGTTGCCTAGCATATTATCATCTTTTGTTTACTCGATTAGTCGATTATGTATGTATACTTACCAACACAAAATCACAGTATAACAATTATTTTTTAAGTAAAATCCATAAAATATATATAAATAATTAAACATTTAAAGCTCAATAACATGTTCTAGACGGGTCAATTAACACAACAAACCCGATCAAATCGAAAATTTTAAAAATCTATTCTATTTTTGCACCCAGTGATTTTAACTCACTTATACATCAATTACAGTACTAATCATCTGCACCCTTCAGTTTGTACCCAACCACTTAGCACCCTGGCCCTTGTGTTTCGGCTATATCCACCGGCCCAGATTTGACTAGCCCCAAAAAGTGAGTTTGGAGGTTAAGTATCAACGATCATTGGCTTCAGCAAGTGTTTGCAAAACGATATACTTTGACTTGTGACTACTCATTAATGATTCGTCAAACTTTTCTCAGACAGTATTAAAAAACTGGGCATTTGGGTCCAAAACTTTTGGGTTGATATACGAATGTACTGTTATCTTGAAAGAAATGTTGTCGTTGAAACCGGATACAAGAATCAATGCATCATATTTGTGCAGCAAGATCCAAAGCAACTTTTGTGCCCATCCTTTGTTGTTGTTTGGTGTTTCGGTGCATGTAAATAGTTGCAGGGAAGAACAGCTTAACTTGTTCATCATAATTGGTAATGGGATAAAGGCTTTTTTGTCATCATGTTCCCTATTGTGATTTTTCAATATTATTGTGGGTCCGTGATACATCCTCTCACAAATAACATGTCTCCTGTTATGAAGATTTACATATGAGTCTGACAGTTTAAATACCACAACGTATTTGTGCAAAAATTTAACAAAGATATAACTTTTACTTCCGAAAACTTTCTTCGGTGTTTTACTAGTCAGTTATACGGTTATACCTTTCTTAACAATGAAGACCACTTAGGTTTTAATATTGCTCTAAATTTAAAATTGTTTTATAAGTTTTAACAAAATTTAAGATTAAATTACTTAATGAAAAATATATAAAACCTAATTACGTTTTAGTAATTATAATGTTCAAGTTAACCTAAAACATGAGGTACTTGAGAAGGAAAAGTTTATTAAAATAATAACCAAGTTTATTAAATAATAACCAAGTTTTACAATTCTTCGTTTTAAACGACTTAAAAAAACAAAGAAACACTAGGAACCGATTTTGACTATGTTGATCACGAGCTGGTTTTGACCATGTTGACTACGAACCGAACCAATTTTGAACAGAACTGGCACTACAAGAAAATATATTTTTTGCGGCGATAAATATCGTCACAAAATGCTCCAATTTCGTCGCAATAAGTCATTTGCGACGACAATTTGGTCGCAAAAAAGTCGCCGTAAAAGAGTGGTCGCAAAATGTTATTTGCGACGACATTTGCGACGATTTCTTTTGTGGGGTCCACTTATTTTAAAAAAAGTGTAATTCTTTTTGCGACGATGTCTTTTGCGACGACACTGTTACTTTTGCGGCGATATATCGCCGCAAATCTTTTGACCTGAAACTTTTTTGCGACGAAATCTTTCCTTTTGTGACGAAAAATCGCCGCAAAAAAGAACCTTTTTTCTTAAATAATTTTGCTGCATTTGCAGCAATCCACCCAGATTTTTCTGGGTACCAAACCTGTTGTTCAAAATCACTAAACACTATCAAAACCATCAAATCATTCGCAAAACATAGCATATAAACAAAATATTGTCATACAAACAAATGTTTGAAAATATTCATAGCAAACATCAAACTGAAAATATTCATAACAATCCCAAACACTATCAAAACCATCAAACCATCCTATGACGACCCACCTTCATCATCTTCTTCATCTTCATCATTTTCTTGAGAATGACCACTTCTCTTCAACGCGCCCTGGACTTGGCTTTGGATTTGACTTTACATTTGTGCCATCATATTAGCCATCATCTGTGACTGCTATTGTTCTTGCTCACTGGCCAGTCTCGCTGCTATCATCTCCTCAACCTCAGATTGTGAGAACATCCGCTGATCTGTTCTATGAGGTGGAGGTGGGGGTTGTGAAGGCACGCTCGGTATTGGACCGCACGTTCCCACCCGGGCCGCTCCCCCAACACCTGGTGCATGATCTGTTTCTCTGACATTTCTGGATGTTGTTGTTGAAGCGCGACCATTTGCTCCTTTATAGTTTACAAAAAAATAAACAATGTTATATATATAGTGATGTTATATATTACTTTATTGTTATAAAATTGTAAGACATATACATTACTTACATAGTATGCAGCGGGTTCAGGTTGATAGAAATTACCGCTTGAATCGGTATAGAAGCGACGATATGCTAATATGGCACTCCCAGATTCATCAGAACCTTCTTCCCGCTGTAAACACATTATATAGTTATATAATAATATAAAAGTAACTTACAAACACATAAAACAAGTTATAAACACATTAGATTAAAACAACTTACAAACATATAACAACATTGGGCTAAAGATGTCCGGCCGCCATGTCCCTTGATCGTCTGCTTCCCTTTGTTTGACTTGTTGGTTGCAGACCGAGCCTTGACTTCAGGAGAAGTGTAGTAATCCACATAGTCTTTCCATTCAGATTCTTACATATCAGGTGGCACAACATCAGAAATATCAACCCTGTCCTCCCCTACCTATTTTGCTAAAATGCTTTTGCTTGAACCGGTATTTGTGACCTTTATATCGGTTTGCAGCATATTTCTTAATACCTGCCCTCAGGCCTTCGTGGGGAGTCATATCAAAATACATCTGCAAATTATGAAAACAAATAGCTTAGTGTATATATATTTAATCACTGAATTTAATTATCAAAAACTTAACCTGTAAGTCAGGCCAGATAGTCGCCTTCAACTCTGCAGGTATCTTTCTCCAGCTCTTGTAGTTTTGAGAAAATTTGTCAACAAGTGTGCCAATCAGTGAAGCAAAGGTCGCCTGATTGACACCCACAGGTTTGTACGTGTCATGCGTACCTTGCTCAAATTCAATTGTGAGCAAATTTCCTTGTGGATTTCTCTTTCGCATACGTTGAAGTGTGGTCTTTCCACGCTTGCCTTGTCCTGCAAATTGATAATAGTATAAAAAATTCTATGTAAATTATATGTTTTCATTTTAAAAGATAATAGTATAAAAAATTCGTAATACCTCATCCGCTGCCTGTCACACCCCGACCGACGGCGGAATCATCGGAGCGGACGAGGGAATGATTGATTGTTCATAACTCATGATTGTCTAATAGTGAAAATAATATTAAGATCAGATTACAGGATAACATGAATTTAACGGATACAAATACAACAGTTAAAGCCACAAATAATAATTGTCTTTGTTTTGACTAAGTCCAGGTCTTATATGATCAAGTAGAAGTCCACTAGCTTGCTTAACCTGAAATCATGTGAGAAAATAAAGTCAGCTAACGAATTAGCTGGTGAGTAATCATAGTTTTGAGTATACATATAGATTGATTGATTGATTGAGAATGATTCAATTCACCAGGTAACATTAAGACTTATATTGCAATAGTAAAGCATATAGATAACCGACACAATAGAAACCCCTTGACTTGACACTTGCATATAATAGACTCCACACATACACCATAGATTGACTCTTGCCTCTGGCACAATCACCACTCGACTATTCATATGGGGTGGGTTTGTATAATCACCACTCGTAAGCCATGTGGGGTGGATTATCCCAAACCAGTAGATCTACCATTGATACCAGGATTGATTGATTGATTGAATTAGGGTTTTACTGTCGTCCAGTTTATCATAGTATGTTCACATAATTGCAAGTAATAACATAACCTGTCTTGAATTAAATTTAGAATGAAATAACAATAGAATATCATGATTGAATATATTGTATCACATGATTTCCCCCAAATAAGAAATGATATAAAAAGGGGATATGAATACTCACTTGATTGATGAAATTATCTGGATGTGATAGATTAGACACCAACGATTTCCTTACGATTAACCTAAGGAACGGTGCCTTGAATTAGAATAATAATAATGTGAGAAATGGGGAATAGGTTGGGTTTCCATTGAGATTAGGTTTTGAATGCTAGTTTAAATAATTTATTAGTTTGATTGTTTTGAAATAAATAAAATGAATTTGAAAGTCATTGTGTTTAGAATTTATTAAAAATACATGTATCAGTATACGTATCGGTTTGATTTATTGTTAATGTGTGGGAAAATAATTAATTTTATTAATTAATTACATGATGATTAATTAATGTATTTAATTATTTAAATAACACAAAACAACTTTTGTAAATAATCTGTAAAATTATAAAATACGTATATTTACAATTATCTTGAAAAATTCGTAATTAAAGGTAATTACAATGCCCAATAATAATTTAAATTATTAAAAGTTCACTTTTATAGAATGAAGTTTTGTAATATTTGAAATTTTATTTATTTAAAACATTTAATAAAATGTAAAAATAAATTTCAGAAAATAATTTGGTGGTTTTAAAACTGTTAATGTTTGTAAAAACATTTTTATAGTTTTCTAGAATTTTTTTCAGAATTTTTATAGGCTTAAAAGGCCTAAAAAAATAGGTGAGGTGGCCCGGGTTCGAACCCGGGACCTCCTGTTGGTCATGTGTAACATCTCGTATTTTTGTTAATTAAAAGTTTAACTTCGTTAAGTTTATAAAAGTACTTTTTATGCCAATTTGAAACTTTGAGGTTTGTTATACATAATAATTAATTTGGTGATTAACAAATTAATTTAATAATGAATAATAATATTAATGATAATAATAATAATAATAATAATAATAATAATAATAATAATAATAATAATAATATTAGTAACAATAAGAGTAATAACTTATAAATAATTGATAAGTTATAAATAGTTAAATTTTAAAGTTAGCTTAAGTTAAGGGGCTTAGTTGTCAATTTAAAAACTTAAAATTGAAGTTTTTAGCATAAAATATCAAAATATAAACCACAGGGACCAAAGGTGTAAATATAATTAAAACTCAAACCAAACCCAACCCCCCTCCCGATTTTCCGGCCAACCGCCGGCCACCGCCGGCCGCGGCTCCGGCCACGATCCATTACCATTTTCAAACCGTTTTCGATCCAAAACCGGTCCCAAACCCTTCCAGCATACGTTTCGAGCCTAAATCAACCTTTAATTCAAGTTTAATGCTGAAAATGGATGTTGATTTGGTTCGGTAACCGTCGACTACCATCCTTGAACCGTTCAAGCATCTAATGCTAATAATAATCCAATAAAACGAACCAAACAATCATTTAACTACACTTAATCGAATACAACTTGCAATTTTACTTGAAACACATCAAACAACTCAAACGAGTTCCCTATTCACCGCGACCTGCTACTGTGGTGTTCATCATCATCCACTCAATATCAACTGAAATTGATTGAGGGCTTCAATTCTTGGCTATCTACTCAAGCTTCACAGGAATCTAATTCGGTTTCCATCATCGTTTACATACCAATCGGGTTTCGGCTACAGCCGGGGTTCCTCCTACATCTGTTCTTGTCGTTTCGATCATTGATATGGTAATTAAACCTACATACACACTCGGTTTCATATGGGCAATCAAAGCCCTATGTTTGTTTCCATTAACAATAACGAATTGATGTTCAATTTGGCTGAAATCAAATTAGGGTTCTTATGAATTTGGGGAAAACGCCTAAATTGAGTTTAAAACAATTTAAAACCAATGCAAACCAAGGCTGCGGCCCTGGTTCACTGGTTAAGACATTGTGCATTGAGCATGAGGTCCCGGGTTCAAACCCGGGCACCCTCATGCATTTTTTTAAAAGCCTTCTTAGCTTAATTTTAATTTTAGAAAAAATTTAATAAACATAAAAATAATTTTACAAACTTTAATATTTTTAAAATCACCTAAATATTTTCTGTAAATTTATTTTTGTAAAATCTTTTATCATTTTATTATAAAATTTATTTACAAATGTTATAACTAAATATATTTATTTATAAAAAAAATGATTTATAAACTTATTAGATTTTAAAGACATCATATTATTTTCTATAATTTATTTAAATAAAATATGTTAATATTTTTATTAAACGGTTTAGATAAATAATATATTTAGTTTATTTTCTTATAGAATGGATTTTGATAGTGGTTTAAATCACTAAATTATTTGTTCAACAATATCTATATACATATATAAATGATGATTATTATTCCAACTTATAAATAAATTTTAATACAAATATTATTTCTTTTGTATTTCTATATACAAAAAATGTACACTTAGTATATTTTAGTTAATTTCTATTAAAACACATAAATGATAAATTTTGGTCTTAAAATATTTAATGTACTTATAAAAATCCCCAAATTCCACCTATAACCCTAATTCTTGATAAATTGTTAAACTTATTATTAAACGTTAACCTTGTGATTATATATACATATATAGGTGCCTTGTGACTATTCACGTTGGAACGACACCTATTATTATTCTTATTAGTCGTCCTACTTATACTTATTCGCCAAGTGAGTTTCCTTGCCCCTTTTTATGCTATTTCACACCGTTTGGGGTGAACATGTTACATTATTCAACATACACTTATAAACGTTTAGATCTTATAAAAGCACATGCAATTCATACTTTTATTTTTGTCATGGTTATTTGTGTTATTGTAAGTCTTATAAGAGTTACATATATTGTTTACAATCATTAACTATTGCTAGCCTGGCGACGTCTTAGATCTTTGGGCCTGACAAGCCTATTTGGTGCTAAAGTCGATGTATTGCCGACTCCTAGGAGCCGTATGCTTGTGCACTAGGGAACCAAGTACACTTAGCCACTCATATAAACATATAATCTAGTCGAGGTTTGATTGTACTATATGTGCTTTATAAACTTGCTAACTTATAACCTATGACATGAATTGCTACTTGAAAACCATGGGATATTATGTATATGAAACCCTTGGAAACTCACCAACTTTATAGTTGACCCGTTATTTTTAACATGTTTCAGGAAATGCAAGTTTGAAGTCATCATTTGAAGTTTGCATAAATCTAGGATTTGGACCTAGATTAAAGAATGAAAAGCTTTGGATTACTTTTGTTTTATGTTTTGACTTATTTCATGTTGAAACTTATGATTGTAATTGCATTTGCAACTTATAATAATAAAATTTACATTTAAGGCTAGCGTTATGTGGCTGTGAACGATCTTAACTCTCACACCTCGACGATTCCGCCGTCAAGATTGGGGTGTGACATCATGGAAGCACAGAACCAGTGGAACAAAGGGCCGCAGCCGCGAGGGAAGATTGTTTCTATTTGTTTTAAACCAGTATAACAAAAACCCCAATTTTCACATAAGAACCCTAGATCGAATCCCGACCAATTGAACCCCAATTCGATTTTGATAGCATTTGAAATCATGGGGCTTTTGTTCCCCATGACAAATCGAGTGTGTGGGTGTGTGTATTTACCCGAATGATGTTCGAATTGAAGTTGAACTGGTCGAGAGCAGGTCGCGGTTAATGTTGGTGATCGATTGATGATCAAATGATGATAACAATCGAATTAATCTTGAGGGAAGCTTCGTATGATGGTATTGATGCAATTCCTTATGTTAATTTTGAAGTTTGAAGCTCGAAGAAGATGAACACATCAGTTGCAGGTCCGCGGGTATGGTGATGTCGAAGGTGGTGTTTAAATTCGTTTCAAGTGAAATGGAGAATGGGGGTCGATTAGAAACAGCTTTATGGTTGTTAGGATTCGTTTAATTCGATTAAAATGGGGTGTTAGTGCGATCTGTCGACTGTTAAAGTAGCCGACAACTCGTGGGAGGGAAAGCAGGCTCTGAATCGCACTCACATTATCAAATTAGTGTGCCCACGTGATTCGATTCTCGTTGTAGAAGATATTGGGACCGGTTTGGAGTAATTTAATCGAGTTTTGTGGTGGTTTGGGGTTTGCCGGAGCCGTTGGCCGGCGGTGGCCGGACGGTTGCCGGAAGTCGAGAGAGAAGAGAGAGAAAGCAATTTGATTTTTTTTTTCAATTTACACAAATGGTCCCTGAGGTTTAGATGTTTTGTTATTTTATGCTCAAAGCTTTATTTAAAGTTTTTAAATTTACCAATCTACCCCCTGGGCTTATAAAATTAATTGGATAATATATCAAATTAATTGTTTGTTAAACTTTATAACTTTATAATTTGTAATATGACTTTACATTTAGTTACTCATTATAAAATGATTAATAAATTTTATAACTTCTATAAAAAAAATTATTTATAATCCATAAATTATTATAAGTTGTCTAAATGTTTCATAAATGAATAATTTATTTATTTATTATTATTATTTTTATTATTATTATTTTGATTATTGTAATTATTGGAATTACCATCAACGTATTAAACTTAATTGTTTAATTAACTTTTATTTACGAAATTACGCGATGTTACAGTCTCCCCTGCTTTAGGAAATTTCGTCCCGAAATTTGTTCACGAGGAGGCTGAAACGAAAAGATGCGGGTACTTGGATTTCATTTGGTCCTCATGTTCCCAGGTGAATTCTGAGCCACGTTTAGATTCCCAGCGAACTTTGACAATGGGTATCCGGCTACGTTTGAGTTGTTTGACTTTCCGATCCATAATCTCCACAGGTTTCTCAATAAAGTGCATAGATTCATCAATCTGTACTTCGTCGAGTGGAATGTGGAGATTTTCATCGGCAAGACATTTCTTGAGATTTGAAACATGAAACGTTGGATGTATATTGCTGAGTTCTTGGGGTAGTTCAAGCTTGTAGGCCACTTTCCCAATTCGCTCGAGCACTTTGAATGGACCCACGTAACGAGGTGCTAGCTTCCCTTTCTTTCCAAAGCGAATCACTCCCTTCCAAGGTGATACCTTAAGAAGTACGAGATCACCGACATTGTATTCCATGGGCTTACGTCTTTTATCAGCATAATGCTTTTGACGATTCCTAGCAGCCACCAAGTTATCGCGGATCTTATGAATTTTGTCTGTTGTTTCTTGTATCAATTCCGGACCAGTAATCTGTGATTCACCAACTTCAGACCAGCAGATGGGAGACCGACACTTTCGGCCATACAAGGCCTCAAATGGTGCCATCTGGATGCTGGTATGGTAACTGTTATTGTAAGAGAATTCGATCAACGGGAGATGAGAATCCCACGATCCACTGAAATCAATGACACAAGCCCGGAGCATATCCTCAAGGGTTTGTACCGTTCTTTCAGTCTGACCGTCGGTTTGCGGGTGATAGGCTGTGCTAAGATTTAGTTGAGTTTCGAGAGTTGATTGAAGACTTTTCCAGAAACGAGAGATGAAGCGACCATCACGATCAGAGATAATATCTTTATTTGACAAAAGATTGTTTAAGAAGACTACCATCACGTAATCGGGTTTTGATGATAACTCACAATGAAAGTCGATAAGGAATAAATGGTTTGATGTAGCTAGATCGAGTCAAAACATGAGAATAAAGGAAAAGAAATCGATTTAAGAATTTAAATGCTCCAAACTTGGAATCAAAATAAACCTAAAACGATCGCGTCTCTTTCAAGTTCAGAGATCATGCTTTGGCTTGATAGGTCAAAACACTAATATTATTTCACCCTTCAAGTTACTACATGCGTCTCGTCACTTAATTACAACCATGGTAAGTTGGAGATCAAGAAATGAGAATAGTCATCAAGATATGGTTTTCACCCCTAACTTGATGGTGTACTTTCAAAGTATGACCACTAACCTTCCAATCAAAAAGTTCGATCTGAGGATCTACAAAAATAAGACGAGATAACTCATCATTAAGGTGAGGGATTCACTCCTATCTTAACGATGAATTTTTACAAAACAAAATATAACAAGATAAACTTCTTCATCAAAATCCAGAATTCACTCCTACTTTGATGAGGTCGTTTCATTTGCGAAAATACAATCCATAAGAATGATATTATCATCAAGGTATGAATTTCACGCGTATCTTGATGATTGAGCTTGATAATAACAAGAAAACAATCGAAGATTGACATTTGTCACCAAAGTACGGGTTTCAATCCTATTTTGGTGAGATCATGTCATTTGTGTAATGTAAGTTCCAAAGAGAATAATTGAAGTCAGTCCTCGAGATAAGGAAATCACCCTAATCCGGAGGATGAAATTTCATAAAACACATCATTGGAAACCATTTATTGAAATGAATAAAGAATCATCGTCAAAGTAAGGGAATCACCCCTGTTTGATGAGTTAGAATCATTTAGGAGATACGAGTGTTTTTAGTCATAGGTTGACTTGCAAACTCTTGCATCTCCCACGGTGCAAACAGTTCAAAGTTAGACTTAACAACGAAAGGAAAAATATCTCAATTAGAAATTTAGAAATTTTCAAATTACATCAATGTAACAAAAGGAAATCACGATTACAAATCTTGAATTAAATCAGGAAGACGAAATCAAGGACAAGAATTATTCAACACCACATCATTGGTGGCTTGAGCTTGTTGAGCATTAATGTTGAAAACACGTCCTTGAGTCGTAGGAACTGGGATGACAAGTTGAGGGCATCGATTGCGAAAATGGTTCGGATCACCACATTGATAGCATGCACGACCCTGGGTAATTGCAGGAAGATGTTGGTGAACTGGTGCATTGGTTGGAGCTTTAGCAGCACTCCTGCACACATTGAATGTATGACCCAAACGACCACAGTTTGTGCATTGACGACACTGAGTGTTAGCGGGATGATGGTAATTGCAGATGTTACACAGTGGATGGGGTCCGGTGTATGGCTTTCTCATCAGCGATTGGTTGTTTACCGCTTGTTGATGTGTTGGGGGGACTTGAGTAATTGGCACAGCAGGGGTAATCACAGCAAAGTTTTGAGAGTTAGCCTTCCTCTTCTTGTTCTTGGAAAGCTCGGGTTGATCGGTTTTGACGGTTTCGTTAGGAAGTTTATCGGTATTTTCTTCGATCCTTTCCTAGTTAAGGAACCAGCTTTCACATGATTATCGGTTAACTGTGCAGCCAGCCTGATAGCATCTTCTAGTGTTGAAGGATTCCTTCCTAGCACCGTATCCTGAATCTGCATGGGTAGACCACCAATATATTTCTCGATGGCTCGGGAGGTAGGGGTAGCAAGGTGCGGTACCAAAAGGCTCAGTTCGTGGAATCGGTTAGTGTATGCGAGGTTCTCGCCACTGTCTTGGGTTAACTCCCAGAACTCAGCTTCCAGTTTTCGGACTTCATTTCTTGGGCAGAACTCTTTAGTCATGAGCTCCTTAACTTCAGTCCATGTGAAGGCTAGAGCAGTTTCAGTTCCACGGGATCGTTTCTCTCCGTTCCACCAAGTAAGTGCACGTTTCTGAAGAACACTTGTGGCATACCGGACTTTTAGATTTTCAGGGCATTCGCTATTTAGGAAAGTGTTCTCGATGCTTTCGAACCACTGTAGTAATCCAGTAGCACCTTCAGTTCCACTGAACTTAGTGGGGTTGCAAGAACTGAAATGTTTGTAAGTACAAGTTTGGGGAGGGTTTGGTGCAATTGGGTTCTGGACAGTATTATTGCCTTGGTTCAAATGGGTAAGTAGAGTTGGGATGACCACAGTAACTTCACGTGCTACAATAGCAGAAATCTTACGGCCAGAGTTTCTAGATCGTGAACGGATTTGACGAGAAGACATGCTGTATAATATGGAAAGAAGAAACCTCTATGAGAAACGGGTAATTGGTTTTTAAAACTTTTCAACATAATAAAATCGTTAATGAGATTGTTTGAAATAACAATGAGAGGTTAGGAGTGTAAACGTTCGGTTCGCAAACCAAAACGAATACGTTGACTTATCAAAGTATTTGTGTCCACCACAACCTTAACGAGGACATGCGTACCTATAAGCGAATACTCATCTCGAGGGTTTCCAGGTAAGGTAATCAAGTTGTATGAATACCTTGCCTAGACAGAACACCTTAAGATACAAGTATCCCACTCTTCCAGCATTTCATGTTCTCGGTCATGTGACACGGACTTTGACGAGATTTGAAAACCATGAATAACAATCGAGTTTTGGAGTTTGAAATCACTTGAATTAGGCATACAATGCCTTAGAATATGAGTTAAGATTCGTGTGTATATTGATAGATTCAAAGTATAAGAATAATCACATAAGGCAGATAATCACATAATCAAGTATAAACACGTAAGCCACATAAAAATCCTATCTAAGCATGTAAAATACATGAGAGGACTCATGTGTAAGGGTACTTAGTTATAGTCTAGGTCATTCCATTTCTAATAACCTAATTCCCTATAACCATGGCTCTGATACCAATCTGTCACACCCCGACCGACGGCGGAATCATCGGAGCGGACGAGGGAATGATTGATTGTTCATAACTCATGATTGTCTAATAGTGAAAATAATATTAAGATCAGATTACAGGATAACATGAATTTAACGGATACAAATACAACAGTTAAAGCCACAAATAATAATTGTCTTTTGTTTTGACTAAGTCCAGGTCTTATATGATCAAGTAGAAGTCCACTAGCTTGCTTAACCTGAAATCATGTGAGAAAATAAAGTCAGCTAACGAATTAGCTGGTGAGTAATCATAGTTTTGAGTATACATATAGATTGATTGATTGATTGAGAATGATTCAATTCACCAGGTAACATTAAGACTTATATTGCAATAGTAAAGCATATAGATAACCGACACAATAGAAACCCTTGACTTGACACTTGCATATAATAGACTCCACACATACACCATAGATTGACTCTTGCCTCTGGCACAATCACCACTCGACTATTCATATGGGGTGGGTTTGTATAATCACCACTCGTAAGCCATGTGGGGTGGATTATCCCAAACCAGTAGATCTACCATTGATACCAGGATTGATTGATTGATTGAATTAGGGTTTTACTGTCGTCCAGTTTATCATAGTATGTTCACATAATTGCAAGTAATAACATAACCTGTCTTGAATTGAATTTAGAATGAAATAACAATAGAATATCATGATTGAATATATTGTATCACATGATTTCCCCCAAATAAGAAATGATATAAAAAGGGGATATGAATACTCACTTGATTGATGAAATTATCTGGATGTGATAGATTAGACACCAACGATTTCCTTACGATTAACCTAAGGAACGGTGCCTTGAATTAGAATAATAATAATGTGAGAAATGGGGAATAGGTTGGGTTTTCATTGAGATTAGGTTTTGAATGCTAGTTTAAATAATTTATTAGTTTGATTGTTTTGAAATAAATAAAATGAATTTGAAAGTCATTGTGTTTAGAATTTATTAAAAATACATGTATCAGTATACGTATCGGTTTGATTTATTGTTAATGTGTGGGAAAATAATTAATTTTATTAATTAATTACATGATGATTAATTAATGTATTAATTATTTAAATAACACAAAACAACTTTTGTAAATAATCTGTAAAATTATAAAATACGTATATTTACAATTATCTTGAAAAATTCGTAATTAAAGGTAATTACAATGCCCAATAATAATTTAAATTATTAAAAGTTCACTTTTATAGAATGAAGTTTTGTAATATTTGAAATTTTATTTATTTAAAACATTTAATAAAATGTAAAAATAAATTTTAGAAAATAATTTGGTGGTTTTAAAACTGTTAATGTTTGTAAAAACATTTTTATAGTTTTCTAGAATTTTTTTCAGAATTTTTATAGGCTTAAAAGGCCTAAAAAAAATAGGTGAGGTGGCCCGGGTTCGAACCCGGGACCTCCTGTTGGTCATGGAAGCACAGAACCAGTGGAACAAAGGGCCGCAGCCGCGAGGGAAGATTGTTTCTATTTGTTTTAAACCAGTATAACAAAAACCCCAATTTTCACATAAGAACCCTAGATCGAATCCCGACCAATTGAACCCCAATTCGATTTTGATAGCATTTGAAATCATGGGGCTTTTGTTCCCCATGACAAATCGAGTGTGTGGGTGTGTGTATTTACCCGAATGATGTTCGAATTGAAGTTGAACTGGTCGAGAGCAGGTCGCGGTTAATGTTGGTGATCGATTGATGATCAAATGATGATAACAATCGAATTAATCTTGAGGGAAGCTTCGTATGATGGTATTGATGCAATTCCTTATGTTAATTTGAAGTTGAAGCTCGAAGAAGATGAACACATCAGTTGCAGGTCCGCGGGTATGGTGATGTCGAAGGTGGTGTTTAAATTCGTTTCAAGTGAAATGGAGAATGGGGGTCGATTAGAAACAGCTTTATGGTTGTTAGGATTCGTTTAATTCGATTAAAATGGGGTGTTAGTGCGATCTGTCGACTGTTAAAGTAGCCGACAACTCGTGGGAGGGAAAGCAGGCTCTGAATCGCACTCACATTATCAAATTAGTGTGCCCACGTGATTCGATTCTCGTTGTAGAAGATATTGGGACCGGTTTGGAGTAATTTAATCGAGTTTTGTGGTGGTTTGGGGTTCGCCGGAGCCGTTGGCCGGCGGTGGCCGGACGGTTGCCGGAAGTCGAGAGAGAAGAGAGAGAAAGCAATTTGATTTTTTTTTCAATTTACACAAATGGTCCCTGAGGTTTAGATGTTTTGTTATTTTATGCTCAAAGCTTTATTTAAAGTTTTTAAATTTACCAATCTACCCCCTGGGCTTATAAAATTAATTGGATAATATATCAAATTAATTGTTTGTTAAACTTTATAACTTTATAATTTGTAATATGACTTTCCATTTAGTTACTCATTATAAAATGATTAATAAATTTATAATCTTCTATAAAAAAATTATTTATAATCCATAAATTATTATAAGTTGTCTAAATGTTTCATAAATGAATAATTTATTTATTTATTATTATTATTTTATTATTATTATTTTGATTATTGTAATTATTGGAATTACCATCAACGTATTAAACTTAATTGTTTAATTAACTTTTATTTACGAAATTACGCGATGTTACACTGCCGCTGCCGGAGTCATCACTGACCTCGCACTGTCGTGGCGGCTGCCACGATCGATCATCATCAGGAGGACCACCACCAGGTGGACCACGGCCATAGGTATCCCCACCGTGACCTCGGGCCACGTCTGCCATCTGTAAAAAAAGATTATATAAGTATACAAATATACCGCAATTAAATCATTAGCTAAACACACAATTGAAAAAAAACAATTCAATAAACATAATAGATCAAACATAATAAATGATTCGGTTAAAATTAAAAATTACAATCAATCGAATTCATCGGTGTGATAAGAATCTTCTCCACAATCATTATTAAATTCGTCTAATTCATCATCTGAATTATCAGAAACGTCAACAGCTTTGTCTGCATCGTTGTCTTCACCATCATCCGTATCTTCATATGTCTCGTCCTCTACATTGACATGCTCAAGGGAAACATCGACTTTTGTAGCTTCATCTCTACTCATACCATCATAAGTTAAATTATCTAAGTCAGCAGACAAAAAAGCTCAGATGAAGTGTTGCCATGAATTAAATCTGCTTCGTTATTTTCCATTATAATATCTCGGTCCCAAATCTTCCGATGATTCACTTCTTGGACGACCTTCCAATGTCTGATTGATTGAACTCTTTGACTGGCTTTAGACGGTTCGTCAAGATAAAAAAAACTTGCTCTGCTTGTGTTGCAAGAATGTATTGGTCATTTGTAAACCTAACAGTTTGGGTAGAAATACTGGTTATGTTATTCTTAATGACACAAAGTTTGTTGTTATTAGTTTTAAACCATTTACATCGAAACAACACAACCTTACAACGGTCTAGATAGCCTAGCTCCAGAATCTCGTCCAACAAACCGTAATACTTTGTTCCATCTTGACCAGTTGTTGAGATGCCGCTATTTTGAGTTGTACGGCGTACGTCTCGGCTATGAACTACAAATCTCACACCGTTAACTATACAAGCGGTGTAAGAGTTTGCATGTCGTGGTCCATTTGCTAAAGCAAATAACTGAGGACTAACACTAGATTCATCATTTACTCGCCGACGGTTGATCTATTTGAAATAAGAGAAAATTAGGAAAATTTGTAAAATCAGTTTGTATAATCGATTTTATACACAAATGAGTTTACCTTCTGTTTAAACCAGTTAGGAAAATTTGCTTCCAAGTCAGTTCCATGCGGCATTTGAGTAATAAATTCACTATAAATAATGTTTCTTGCGTTAATAATAATCACTATAAAGATAACTTACGAAAACACAACCCGAAATAGAAAATACTTACTCTTTGTATTCTTCGATCTCGGAGCTATTGTTAAGGACAAACCAATTTAGATTTACCCAAAGCACACCATCCATTTTTATCAACCCCCTTGTTGATAGGTGTGCATAGCGATTGGAAGACATAAAACTCACGTGTGGGAACCGGGGCGTCTTCGTTTCTGTCCGGCTGATTAAATCTCGTCGGTACACCGTCAAGATACCTTGAACAGAATGTTAAGGCTTCATCTGCGACATACCCCTCCGCAATGGAACCTTCGGGCCTAGCCTTATTTCTAACATAATTTTTCAGCTTTTTCATGTATCTTTCAAATGGATACATCCACCTCATATAAACTGGCCCACCTTGAATGGCCTCCTCAGGTAAATACATAACCAAATGAATCATTATGTCAAAAAATAACGGAGGAAATATTTGCTCGAAAGAACACAAAATTTTAATCAACTTCTCCTCAGCATCTTGCATATCAGATGACATCAAGTTCCGAGCACAAAGTTGCTTAAAGAATAAGCACATCTCAATTATTGGTGTTGAAATGTTTTTATCCAAGTACGCTTGAGCACCAATCGGAAGCAACCGTTGCATCATTATATGATGATCATGTGATTTCATCCCCGTTATTTGGGTATCATTATCGGTTACCTTATGTTTAAAGTTAGAGCCAAAGCCATCAGGTAGTTTTACTTCCTTAATAAATTGACAAAAAAGACTCCTTTCGGCGTTTGAGAAAGAGAACTTGGGATGAGGCTTTGAGAGCTTACCGTGACCGTTATCTACAAGCCACAAGTCACGTCGAATGTTCCATTGTTCTAACACCATTCTTGCCTTATTAGTGTCTTTGGATTTTTCCTTGTTCATCATCAACGTATTCAACAAACTCTCGCACACATTCTTTTCGATATGCATAACATCCAAATTATGTTTTAGTTGAATTGAAGACCAATATTCAAGCTCGAAGAAAATAGAACGCTTGGTCCAATTCAATTCAACATCAGAATCACGTTTTCTCTTCTTACCATCAAACTGAACATGTTTCCCAGAAATACGGGGCGGCAATTTATTAAGTTGTTCCAAAATCTGATCATTAGTTTTCCTGTTAGGAGGACGTCTAGTCTCGTTCTTACCATTGAATGACTTGTTCTTCCTCCATTTATGATTCGTTGGTAACCATCTTCTATGCCCAACATAAGCAGTTTTTCCCAATACATGAACAGATGGAGTGTCTTCCTTACATGTTGGGCATGCAAAGTAACCTTGCCCACTCCAACCGGACAAGCTACTACGAGCAGGGAAATCATTGATAGTCCATAAAAGCATTGCACGTAATGTGAAGAAAGTGTTTGTAACCGCATCTTTTGTCACGACTCCGTCCTACCAAAGACTTTTCAATTCATCAACCAATGGTCTTAAAAAACATCAATGTCCTTCCCAGGTGATTTAGGGCCAGGTATTAATAACGTTAGCATGAATGAAGACTCTTTCATACATAACCATGGCGGCGTATTGTATGTTGTCAATATTACCGGCCACATGCTATATGACGTACTCATGTTCCCAAATGGATTGAAGCCATCAGCAGCCAACCCTAATCTAACATTTCTAGGTTCTTTAGTAAAATCAGGATACATTGAATCGAATTCTTTCCATGATGTACCATCCACCGGGTGACGTAACTTACCATCTTCCGTGCAACGTCCAGAAGCATGCCATGTCATATGCTTTGCAGTGTGTCTTGAGCTATAAATACGCTTTAATCTAGGAATTAATGGAAAGTAACGCATAACCTTGTTGGCAATTTTCTTCCCCTTAGTGTTTGCGTCCTTCCATCTACTTTCATAACATATTGGACATTTTTGCAAATCTTTGTTATCCTTCCCCCAAAATAAACAACAGTCGTTCTTACAAACGTGGATCGATTCATATCCTAACCCTACTTTCTTCATTATCTTCTTCGCTTCATAGTTTGACGGTGGGATTTTAGCAAGCGGAAATGCAGTTTTCAGAAATTCTAACAATTGGTCAAACGATGTATCGGTCCATTTATTGATGGCCTTCATGTGACTCAGTTTTGCCAAGAAATCCAATGAAGACATCCCGTCACAACCAGGGTATAGTTCGGTGTCAGCAAGTTTCAGTAATTCAGCAAGTTCATCATTTGTATCACTCGGTGTATCTGTTGTGTTCATTGGCTCGTCGTCGTCGTATGTGTTGTCCTCTTGTGGGACATTCTCCTGACGAACATCATTAATAAAATCATGTATTGGGTCTGTCGTTTGAGGTATGACTGGAACTACCGGTGACGGAACATATGATTCACCGTGATGCGTCCACGTTTTGTAAAATCGGCAAAAACCATTATTATGTATATGGCGCTCTATTGTTGGAAGAGGAAACCAATAACTGTTATTGCAATTACTACACGGACACCGAGCTTTATTTTGGCCATTCGTATAATTCTTACACCTTTCCATGAATGCTTTAAGACCAATCAGATATTCTTTAGAAAATTTATTTTCTAAAGTAGTCCAAGTCTTATCAATCGTCATAACTGTGTCTACAAACAAATATTAATTATCTTAACACATTTAAAACTAGGGAAATACAAACACAAATACACATATACATCCATACACAAATACACATATACATCCATTTTAATCACAATTTAACATTGATTTTAATCTCAATTTAACATACATACACACATAGACATATATGGATATCCATACACAAATACATCCGTTCTAATATTAATTATCTTAACAAATTTAAAACTAGGGAAATACAAACACAAATACCCACATATACACATACACATCTACATCCATACACAAATACACATATACATCCATACACAAATACACATATACATCCATACACAAATACACATATACATCCATACATAAATACACAACATATACATCCATTTTAATCACAATTCAACAATTCAACAAATACACATATACATCCATACACAAATACACATATACATCCATACACAAATACACATATACATACATACATAAATACACATATACATCCATTTTAATCACAATTTAACATAGATACACACATACACATATACATCCATACATAAATACGCATATACATCCATTTTAATCACAATTCAACATACATATACACATACACATATACATCCATACATAATACACATATACATCCATACACATATACATATACATCCATTTTAATCACAATTTAACATCCATTTTAATCTCAATTTAACATACACACACATACACATATATCCATACATAAATACATATATACATCCATACACACATATACATACATTCTAATATATACACATACACATTCATACACAAATACCCATATACATTCATACACAAATATACATATAAATCCATTTTAATCTCAATTGAACATATATACACATATACATCCATACACAAATACACATATACATCCATAATATACATCCATACACACATACACATATACATCCATACACAAATACACATTTACATCCATACACATACACATATACATCCAACCTGAATCGAAATACACTCGTGATGAGCTTACCTTTTGATTAACCCAACACACATAAACATACACATATTGTCTTAAACAACCTAATAAACTAAAGACAACACATATACATCCATACACAAATACACATTTACATCCATACACATACACATATACATCCAACCATACACATACACATATACATCCATACACAAATACACATTTACATCCATACACATATACATCCAACACAAGAATTTTTTTAAAAAAATTAGTTATTACCTCTAAAATATGAGTGGACTAGCGATGGAGGTTATGACAGATGGCGGTGGTGGTGACGCGGCGGTGGAGCAGGTGGCGGTGGTGGTGACGGCGTGGTGGTGGTGACAGGGCGGCAACAAGCGCGCGGTGGTGGTGACAGGGCGACAACAAGCGCGCGGTGGTGGTCCACACCCAGCAGACGGCGGTGGTGGTGACTGGAACTGCGGTGGCCATTGGTGGCTGGAACTACGGTGGCGGTGGCAGATGGCGGTGGTGGTGGCGGTGGGAGAGCAGGGGCGGTGGTGGTGGCGGATCTGTGTTTGGTGTTAATTTGGTGTGAAATTGGGGAACAGATCTGGAATCCCAGTTTTCATAAAGTGGAACATCTTTTTTGCGGCGATTTACTCTTTTTGCGACGAAATATCGCCGCAAAAAAACGAAAGGCAAAATAAATTAAAAAGGATTAAAAATTAAAAAATAAAAACCTTTTTTGCGACGAAAATGTCGCCGCAAAAAAATAAGCGGGAAATTTTGCCTCCTAAAAAAGAATTCAGAAAAAATAAAAAAAAATGAATATATTATTTGCGGCGACAGTATCGTCGCAAAAAGTTAATTTGACTAGAAAAGTCAAAAAGTTGATTATTTTTGTCGTTTAGTGTGTTTTTTACGACGAAATGTATATCGCCGCAAAAAACATGGATTTCTTGTAGTGTGGTTCTTGGCCCCAAACCATTTTGTGCACCTCACTTGCACACAAAGAAGCTCAGATTTGGGTTGTTTCTAATGATTTCTTTGTTGTGATAGGTCTTAAATGTAATGAAACACAACAAAATAAACAACCATACATAGTAAACAATCTTGGGATGATAAGACAAGGTCAAACTTTTTATGTCACAAGGATAGAGAGAGGTCGTTCCGCTAAGACCTTCGGCTCTAAGAACCTTCTTTTTAGACGCATACAATGTACATGTTATCAAACACTCGTTATACATTAAGGGGATGTTTGATAGCCTTTTAATAGTCATTAAGATGCTAAATCTTAATGGTTTATACCCTCTTAATATTTATGAGATAACCTTAAGTTTGAATGTTTAAAAAATAACCTTAAGTCTAAATTGTTAGAGGTAACCATTAAGATGTTACTTTTAACGATTAAAAGGTTATGAACCATTAAGAGATAGTTTTTAACGATCATAACAGACTACCAAACACCCCTTAAATATGACAGTACAAAGCCAAATTTAAAAAAATATAAATAAAAATTGATTTCCAAAATAAACATGTAAATTACACGTATCAAATACTCACACCACTTTATATAAAAAAGACAATGATTAAAAATTATGTGAGTTGGGAAAAAATCATATGTATTGATATTGAGGGTCAGGATGATGGAACTTGTGTCCAACAATTGGGACACATGGTCCAGTTTATTGAGACGTTTCATACCATTACTTAGTAATGACTAACGAGCCCCGTAACTCTAGACGTAACCCAAGTTATGAATCTCTTCTTTTTAATCCGACTCCCTTTCTATCTCATTGGTTTCCATTAGATTGTTTAAGTACAAGTCTGCCAGCTCATGATCCACATCTTAATAGGCAAAATGGTAACCAGTAAATATCACTAGTGCAAGAAAAGGCGCGCTGCACACTCGTGACTCGTTTAACAAATTTGCCACGTTTAAGTTTACAATGAATCTCTTACAAACTTAAGTACCATTATCACTAAACCAAATTGTTGCCAAATGAAGCAATGAACTATTACCTACATATTAAATGAACTTGAAATGAACGGTAACAAAAATAATTAAATAATAATAATGTTTGTTTGTTAAAGTATATTATATTAATAATTAAATAATAATAAGATTTGTTTTTGAGTAATATTTGTTTATTGACTTAAAATTTGACTAGTCATTTTGACCCCTTAGATTTCTAAAGTTTTGAGTTACCTTGGTATAATTTTTGTCACTTCGACCCTCTAAGTTTATAAAGTTTCCGGTTTACCCTAATGTAACTTTACTTAAAAAACTAATTATTATGTTCGTATTTTTAAGTACGTGACGATGCAAGTCAGGTCAAATATAAATTTGTTTCCATGCATATTTTATATACGCTTTCATATGAACTACATTTCAATGTCATCCCACATTTTGACTAAGTTTTGTTTAGAAATGAGTAGGGTCAAATATAAAACGTTTTCATTCAATAACATAAATCTGAGTTACTTTATGTTTCAACATAAATTTAGTTTGAAAACGAGTCGTGATGGCATGTAACCTATGTGTTTTTTATGTATACTTTGACTTGATCTATGTTTTGACTATAATGCGTTTTCGTCAATGCGTTTTTTTCCGACAGTATAAATTCAAGTTACCTTACAATTTAACATGAATTTAGTCCAGAGACAAATCGGATCAATTTGTAGCCTATAACTTATCACGTTGCATATGATGTCGCCGCAACGCGCGACCGGTATATAACTAGTTGAATAAACACAAGATCCACTATTTTGTAGCATTAAATACACTTCAGGTTCTGTTTATAAATTTTACAAACCCATGATAAAAGATAAGGGGTGACCATCAGCCTCAGTTTGAGTTGATAAAGCATGATTGCTTCCACGTCAACTTCAGAGTGATGAAGTCTGGCTAGATAGACTATGATCATACACCCGTCTATTAACATATATTTTGTACCTTAGATTAAAAAAAAGTAACTTCGATGTGAATAAATTCAATTTTGACCCTTCAATATTTTGGATCTAAGTGGTCAGATGTGTTCTTATGTTCTTTATTTATTTAGTGTTCTTGAACAAATTCAGCATGTATACATATAGGGTTAAATCTTAAGTATGTGATTCTTGTCACCATAGTTGTAATCATGCATCACTAGAAATGCAGTTAGAACATATGAATTTTTTCTAAAGTTGACACAAATTAAGAATTATTTAGAAATGCAGTCAGAACAAATGAATTTTTTCAAAGTTGACACAAACTATATACAACTCTCAGCATTCATACAAGAGCGATTACGAGTCTGCTTAAAACATTTATACAAACTTACATATGTGATATGAAAACTAGCATGTTGCATTGGAGCCCAAAGAAACATAATCTTCTCTGACTTGTGATGGACCAGTTAAACTCAAAAATTAAAAAAGACCGTTTGACACGAATATTAAGCTGGACGATAAATGATTCTTCAAATGAAACTTGATGAATGATGGCCATACGTCCAGATCGGGCTCAGTGATGGGCTTAGGCCCAGATGACGTCCGGCCCATAGGGCTTAATCCAGCACACCCTCCTAGAGGTGCACAAACCGGTTTTTTTTTAACCGGGTTCGGGTTGGAACCGGTTCGGGTTGGGTCAACGCTATCGAGCCCGGTTTTTGACCAAGGACCGGTTCGGGTCGGAACCGGTTTTCAAGCCCGGAAAATCCAACCCGGTTAGAACCGGTTCGGGTTGGAACCGAACCGGGTCGGATCTAAGAACCGGTTTGGAAAAACCGGTTATTAATTTTTTTTTAATACTATTTAAATTATATACAAATTAATTACAAATTTTAATTAATTAAAAAATATTAGAGTAGATTAATTAAACATAATAGTAAAGTAACCAATAAAATTCATAATACGAATAAAAATCATAAGCGAGTTTTTCTAAAGAAAACAATAAAAATTACATTAATTCATAAAAGTAAACAATTAATTCATTACAAAAAATAAACAATAAAAATTACATTAAAATTAAACCAAAGAAAACAAAATATCCATATTACGAATACAAGTTTTTCTAATTTAATCGTCTTCGTCGGTTTGTGTGTCAATGCGTTGAGACAAATCATAAGCGAGTTCTTCGTCGGAGAGCGGTGAGGATCGTCCGGTTTGTACCTCTTGTTCGTGTATTTCTTCTTCAATTGGTGTTTCTTCTTCAAGGTTTGATTTATTTGTCTTCGTTCGGCCGCATCTAAGTGGTCTTTCAAACAAATACACATCTCTAACGATGTTAGAGTTAGCCTTGTTTAGAGTTAGCCTTGTTCTTCTTATCGATAAAACTCTGTCACTAACAGAAAATGCAGACTCCGAAGCTACCGTGGAAGCTTGGACGGTTAGTAAATCACGTGACATGGCGGCTAGGACCGGAAATTGTGATTCCTTTCCTTTCCACCATGTCAGAATATCAAAATTCAAGAATTCATCAGGAGTCATAGTAGCTAAAAAATCGGTTCCCATATACCTCCCGAGTTCGCTACTTGGGGCGTTACCCCTCTGACGTTTACTGTTTTCATTTCTCAAAGTATTATATAAACTAATCATCGGGTCTCTACTTAAGCTCGACGAACTCGATTCCACGTTCGATGGTCGGTGGATGTTTGATGTTGCACCATATTTTCAACATAAACATTAAACATTTTTTTAAAAATTTCATTAAATGTTTGTTTTGCATTAACATTAAAAAATGGATCTTTGTTATGTAAATCTAAATCATAAGTTATCTCATCTATTAAAGTATCTACCCCGAAACATTTAAACACGGGTCAAGTGCGGCGGAACACGTAAAAACCGGGGATAGTTCAATGAAATATTTTTTAAATTTTTCTTTCATCGGCGCTACCATTGCTGAAAACATTTCGTTTCTTTCTTCATATTCACTTAATTTATGGGTCATTAAATAAATTTGATAAAGTGTTAGACAACTTGTCGGATAATAAATCCCCGACAATTTTGTAGTTGCGTTTTTAAAAAGCTCTAAAAAATGAGTTATTTCTTGAATATATTCCCAACCCTCTAACGGAAACGGAACAACCTGACCCCGCATCGCAAGACCATCGTGGAAAACATGAAGCGTTTCTTTTTACGCAAAGCACTATTAAACATTTTCCAAGTAGAATTCCATCTAGTCGGGACATCCCAATTTGGTCCTAAACAAATGGAATTCGTATCGTGACACATTTTTCTATAATTAACATATCTTTTTCTACTAGTTTTAAAACGTCACGTAACATATTTTTGAAAGACGTTTTAAAATCTTCAACTTCAGGAACGCCAAGACCATCTTGCACAACTAAATTAATAATATGTCCAACACATCTTGAATGAAAAAATACGCCGTCACAAACCGGTTTATATTTTATTGGAGTTAATCTCGGTTTATAATATGGATTTCTGTGTAGTCGATCGACGGATCGGCTTGTTTGTAAGCAATCTCAAACGCCACTTACCACCGTCACCACCACCGCCAACACCAACACCAACACCAACAATAACATATCATCCTCAGGTACTATTCGTGTAATTAACTCTTTATAATAATAATAATAATAGTGGCGATGATGATGAATTTCTAGTCGTCTGAGTGAATCGGTGGTTGAGATTTACCCAATCTTGGCGGGGCAATTTTCCGGCCGTCGATATATTCGATGCTGCTGTGTGGTGCGGTGGAGTGTGCCGGCGGTGGACTGTGCCGGCGGTGGTGTGTGGTGGCGGTGGTGTGTGGCGGTGGTGGTGGTATGTGGTGTGTGGTGGCGATGGTGTGTGGTACTGTGGAGAAGAAATTGAAAAGTGAGATGATATTTTTATAGCCCTTAGAGGTATTTGGTCTTTTTACAAAAATCTAACAGAAAATGTTAACACCGTTAGAAATTTGGACTGAAATAGACAACTTTTTAAAATTTGATACTCAAATGGAGACAAAATAAACGTTGGTACTCAAGTGGAGTCAATTTGCAAAACACGGGGACCAAAACCGAGATTAACTCTATTTTATTTTTAGTTTATCAACGGCGGATGTGTTGTTCAAGGCGTTATCCAATGACATTGAAAAAATTTTATTTTCTAATTTATATGTTTTGATTACATAATCTAAAATTTGAAATAGATTATCACCGGTATGCGAATATCCAAATAATTCAAACGCAATCGTACGTTTCATCATTTGCCACGAACTTGGATCTATCCAATGGGCGGTGACGCAAAGGTACGATTTCGGTAAACCGTGTGGGGCGGACCAAACGTCGGTAGTTAAGTTCACACCGGTTTGTAAATTTTCAAATAAAACCTTTAAATCATTTTTTGCTTGTTTCCAAAGATTTAAACAATCACGTCTAAGAGTGGTGCGACTTACGTGAGTGTAGCGTGGTTGAAGAGTTTCTTGAATCAATTGTGTTAACCGAGGGTTGTCGAAGTGATCGAACGGTAATCCTTCTTGAATTACAAACTTTGTCATTCTATCTCGAACCATATCTACGTTGAAGTTCCATAAACCACCATCGTTTCCGATTGATGTTTGCCCTTGACTCGGTGTACTTTTCAAAGACTTGCACCATTTGGTCATATGATTTCTCAAAGTCGAGTTTGAATCCGACTTGCAAAACGAACCACAAGCCTTGCATCGAGCTTTATGTTGACCATTCGACATTTCGCATAAGTCGAAATTACACTAAATCTCTTGGTTTCTCGTTGTTGAAAGAATTCTAACGGTAGCGACACTTGAGGATCCACCGGTTGGAACGGAAGATTCAGAAGCCATTATATAAAATTCAAGAGATTGAGAGAATAGAAAGTTGAGAGTGAGGAGCGTTTTTGCGTTTTTGAGCACGTTTTTAGCTTTTGAGTGTTGTGACTAAACCATTACCCCCACTACCTATTTATACTATCATATAAGGGCAAAATGGTCATAAAAATTGAAAAAAACGGTCACAAAACGGGTCCCAACGGTCATATAGCCGTTAAAAAAAAAATTAACGGTAAAAACCGGTTTGGAACCGGTTTTTTGGACCGGTTCCAAAAACCGGGTTGGATCAAAACCGATTCCAAACCGGTTTGGGTGAGAAATATCAAAACCGGTCCCGAACCGGTGGGTTTTTTCGGGTTGGAACTGGTTTGGGGTAATACCGGTTCCAAACCGGTTCGGTTCCGGGTCGGGCTGTCGGGTCAGGTCCTGAAACCGGTTCGGATGTGCATCTATACACCCTCCCCTCAAAATGGGGTTTTTTTCCTCTACTGTCTAGTGTCTACCCCATCTGTAGCATATCTCACGACTCTCTTCCATCTCTATTTATATTATTTACACACATCATACAGGACTTTATTGTTATGAATTCGGTACTGGGTTGACAGTTGAACTGTCAAAGGATGGTCTCAAGAACGTAATGGGTTATTATCATGTTGCAGCTCGTATCTAGGTTCGGGGAAAAGTTAGCTTCCGTCAATCTCGCGCCAAGACCCAGCCTCGACAAACGGTGTAGCAACAGAGCTTCCACAAACAAAATCCTCTATTAACTTTTCTTGAATAAACCATATTTAATGATTTGTTTGGCAGGAAAGTTAAATTGGATCAGGTTTTCATGCTGAAAGATGAACTTCTTGGAATTAAACCTTGTGATGAAACTTGGGTATGCATCCACTGATTGACATAACCCCTTGTTATGGATGTTAAAGGACTTGAGGCATGCTCTCACGCTCTGGGCTTGAGAGCTTATGTGGCTCCGTGGAGTGCGTGACACACCAATCCCCCCTACATTCTAAGGGACATGAAGTAAATGCCCGCGGAGGATTCAACGTACGTGAGGGAGGGATGAAGGAGCTGACCGCTTGACAAGGGTAGGTGAGGTGCAATAAAAGTGGGGAAAGCATTTCCTTGGTTTAGTGAAAGGAGCGAGGCAGGCGATAAGCGTCTACGTGAACCAAAGGAGCCTCCAAGCAGGGTCAGGAATGACGAATCTGTTATTGGCAAAAAGATCCGTTTTGCAAGTTCGTCACTACAGGCAGTTCCTACAAAGCAACAGACTTATGACATATACATTACTTGTATTCACGACGTAGATGCTACATATATAGATGGTTCTCATACTACAAAGACTTGTAATTGGGGCATTCGTCGACAAAAGGATCACCCTATCATGATTTGGTATCTGGTCTGCATTTGTTTCTGGTTAGCACAAGTCAAGAAGACAACTAGACGAAATCCAGTCTACCCAATAAAATATGTAGTCAACTAAATGAAATCTAAAAGAACCCAAAAAAGAACACTAGAAAAAACAGAAGACTAAAATATGCCAACCATAGTTTGATATTTCTATATTGTGTATACTAATTTCTAGAGACCAAGTCGAATACCTTCCCGCAAACTAATGACCAAGTCGAATACCTTCCTGCAAAATAATGACCAATAATGACCTCTAGCTTTAACAGTAAAAAGAAAAATTTATAAGTTGGCAACAATTTGGAAGTCATGATTGTGGAAGGTTTCAAATGCTGACTTTGGTTTAAATTGGACCCTTTTTTGTCATTTGACAGTGGACGGCAAAAATGGTGAGAAACTAAGGTGGCGGCCGGCATTTCCATGGGCTCATAAAGAAATCTGGTGAGAACCAGAGGGTACTGGCTAAAGTTTCCAACTACTATTGTGTGCTGAGCTGCTAGGACCACATATCTGGTGAGAAGCGGCCAAGGTTTTCGGGGACTGTTTTGAGCACTTAGGATGGTAGATCTAGTGAAAAGTGACGTGCTGGCAGCAAGGGTTTCTAGTGACTGTTATGCACAGCTACAGTTTAGAAGAGCAAGTAGTTTCTTCTAAGGTTTAGGAACAAACTTGACTGATATCATGATGCTAACTAAGGATAAATACACAGCTAGTCCATATTGAGTAGAAGGAGAGAAGGCTGGGAAAGGTTCAGAATGATCACCCCAAAGATCAGACTCGATCCCTATCAATGATATCATATTTAGCATCTGTCTCAAATAATCAAACATGAAAAATCAACAACTAAATTAACTAACAGCACATGCAACAATACATTACACGTAAGCTGTTCATACATAATCGAATTCTCAAACAACATAAAGTTTTAAGCTTTTAAAGTACACTTACAAGAATCCACTATTTATTTTCATAGCAATAACAATAGGAGATAGAAGTCATTCAACCGAAGAATACACATAGTAAAACCATAGGAACTTTTTCGACTTGTTCTTATTCCCTAATCACATAAGCACATACCAGCAACCAACACAAATAAAAGATAGACAGTAGATGATCATGAACACAAATAAAAGCAAAAGCAATTTTACTGCAAAACTTTACCAGAATCCCTGTCAAGGCTGTTGTTGAGTTCTTCCTTGTTGTTGCTTTGCGCTATTGTCTGCAGGAAGATAAGATCCCGCTTCAGCAGTCACTGTTTGATATTGAGCAGCCGATTGAGGTGGCAATGGCTGAGCAGCATAGTATATAGGTTGGCCTTGTGCAGGATCAGCAAACTCATATCCATAATTAGCTCCAGCGGGTCCAGCACCAGAGGCAGAACTAGCAACGGATTGAGGCGGATGGTGAATTTGTGAATACCCAACAAATTGCGGTTGAGGCTGGTGTTGGCTGGAAGGAACTTGAACAAATTGAGAAGCATTAGAATTCGTTGTTCCATAAACTCCAGCAGGTATCTCGCTTTTGGGAGCAGTTTGAGCAGCCCTGGTGGTGGTATATGCAGAAGGTGGTGCTTGAGAATGGGGAAGAGGGGCGCCAGCTGCAGAAGATACCTCAGCATAACCAGTAGCATGGTGCTGCAATGGCAAGTTGTAGCCATGGGGAACCTGCCTCGCGGGCATATAATACACGAAGTTCTGTTGTTCTAGGGGTGCATGCTGAGGGTGGTGTTGGTTTTGAGATGGGTACATCTGGTAGTAAGATGTCATGGGAACCGCCCCGGATGGGTGGTGATGAATGAACTGTGGTTGTGGAACAGCGGTATGAATGAATTGCGCTTGTTGATGATGCATTTGAGGGTGCTGTGGTCCTTGTGGATCGACTTGGGTATTTGGCATTGACATTATATAACCTGAATCTGAAATCTGTTGTTGTTGCATCTGGATTCTAGTGTTCTGATCAGGGATGTTGTTCATATCAGTAGCTAGAGTGTTGTTTGAAGATGGGATTTTTAACAACTGATCCTGATAATTCATGGCTGGTTTTTGTCTACCATCACTGCAATTCATACATATAATGATACAAAACACTTAATTCACAGCAAAATCACACATTAATTTCACTTAGGCATTTACACAAACACTATCTACGCATTATAACCAACAAATCAAGAGAATTAAGATGTACCTTGAAGCCGAATCAGTAGAAGCCAAATCGAAAGCAGAGGATTGCTTTTGCTGATACTGTTGTGGATGATTCTGATAAGCATGTTGCAAACTCTGCTCTGATCTCTCATCCTCAGACAATACACGGTTAGCGTACTCCGCCGCCACCGGCGTAGAACTCTGCGGCACACCGGCAACAACCACCGGAGCAGGTGCAGCAACAAAAGCCCCATCATCTTGAACCTTTTGGTGTTGCTGCTGTACACTCATCCGAGAAAACTGCTCATCAATTCCTCCAACCTTCTGATTATCATCCACATGAACTCTAATCGGCGGCAAGCTAGCCAACGACGGAGACGAAGAAGCAGACCCAAACGACGACGTTCGCTCCAGGTCGGGTACAGAATGAACATCCTGAGCAGAATTATTAGCCTTAGGGTTTTTACCAATCACAGCTTTGTGATCAACATCCTTCTTCTCCGGTACAGAAACATCATCATCCAAACCTAATAAACAATTAACCGATGAAGTATCTGAGAATCCCGATGTCGTACCGTTGAGCGCATTGAGGAACCAATCCTCCGATTTCGTGCTGTTTTCAAGCAGCGATCCGATCGACGAAACCGACTCCGGTTTCGTCGGGAACAAAAACAAGCGGAGTCGAGCCGATTTGTTCCCATCGGAGGACGAATTGAGCCTCTCGTATTCATCAATCATGTTCTCGAGGTCTTCATCGGTCGTAACAGAGATCAACGAGTCCAGATCCTCCGACGGGAGCTGATACTTGAGCGTAAACGACGCCGTTGCAGACGTTAACGACGACGAAGAAGAAGATCGGAGGAGGATTTTGGAGAGACGGTGAGTGAGGTCCGATAGGGTTGTGTGGCGGTCAACGACGACGATGCGAGTATCGCCGCCGACGTAGCAGAGGGATTTGTCATGTGGACGAGGGACTATGTGGCCGCCGTAGCTGCACATCAGTCGGAGCTTAGTCAAGGGCCCTAGCGGCGCCGCCGCTGAGGTGCCGTTGTTGGATGGGTATAGAGAGGTGTCTTCGCCCATGAATCGGTGTTGCGGGAACGAGGAGAGGAGTCGAGAGAGTCGGGGTAGGTGGCGGACGGTGGCGGAGCTGGGGCGGCGGCGGTGGTGGTGGTGGTGGCGGTGGCGGTGGCGGTGGCGGACGCCGGCGGTGGCGTAGGGGTTGGCTCCATTACTTTACCAATTCTGCAATTTGGGGATCGCCAGAGGTTGGATTAGTTCTGGTTTACTTTTCAGCTGTCAATTATATTATGATTTCTTTTATTAATAAGATATTATATATATATTAAAGACTTATGTCGGTGGCTACAGTGCCACCGACTATCTTCTTCATTTTTATAGGGGGAAACCCTAAAATGTTGAGATGAGCGAGAGAGAAATTGGAGAAAGAACAGAAGGAAAATTACGATTAGAGAGAGAGAGATGAGCGAAACAAGAAGCTGTTCATCAGCGTGAGGCGATTGAGGCTGCTCCGAGATCCCTCGCAGCAACAAGTGGAGAAGGCTCCGGGTGCGGGTGTGGAGGAGTCTTCGGGGCCTTCGGTTCAGCCGATTCAGGCTCAGGTCCAGCAGGCAAGTGCGGTGGGTGGGCCAAGGCATGCGCCGAATTACTCTTTACTCTGTGGTGAATGCGATTTTGGAGAAGAAGGAGGATGGTCCTGGTCCGAGGTGTGGGCATATCTTGACGACTGTTGCTTCTGTTGGGGAGGAAGGGACGCCTAATCTGCATTACGGTAAGTGTAATGGTGAGGAGAAGCATCGGTATAAGAGGACGAAAGGAGGGGGTGATCGCCGGTTGTCGACGTCGGTGCCGGACGTCACGGCGGTGCACGATGAACTTATGGGTCACTGATTTTGCTGCAAATTGCACCGAATTGCTTAAGATCTGTGGCGATTCTGATGTTAGGTGTTAATTTGATTTGGGTTTTTGTTCTTGTAGGGTGGGTATTCTTCACCTACACAAGTTGCTATTACTCGCGATCTTAAACTCACTGTATCTGAGGTATTGTTGCTAATTTCAGTGATCATTCTTTTGTTGCATTTTGGGGATTTTGATTTGGGTTTGATGAATATTGACTGATTTGAAGTTTTGGCTTTCAGTTCTCTGTGTTTGGGTCTTTTTATTTCATTATTTGATAATATATATTTGCTTCTGCTGGATTCGAGTTATATAAGTCGTATTAATGCAATTTGTAAACAAATTTGAATACAAATTGTATACTTTTGTGGTCATATTTGCAGTCTTTGATGATTGCAGCTATTCCTAACATCATTGGATGGCTTTGTATATCATTTACAAGAGTAAGCTTTTAATAATCAGTCTTTTTCGTCTATAGTTTCTTAGAATCGTAAACTTGTAGTTATAATGTATGTGGTTTTCGTAGGACATATCATTTCTTTATATGGGAAGATTGTTGGAAGGATTTGGTGTTGGGATTATATCGTATACGGTAAGTTTATTTATTTAAAGTTGATTTAGAAAGAGATTGTTTGTGAAAGCATCAAGATAAAGATTTGGATTTATTACAAAGGTTCCTGTCTATATAGCCGAGATAGCGCCTCAAAACATGAGAGGGGGACTTGGTTCTGTCAATCAGGTAATTATATGCTGAAATTCAGTGTGTGAATTCATGGTGCTATGAGTCAAGATTTATGCCTTTTTATTTGTGATTTGTTTTGTGTTTCTAGCTATCTGTCACAATTGGGATAATGTTTGCGTATTTACTTGGACTTTTTGCTAATTGGATAATACTTGCAATTTTGGGTAATTTTCATAATTTCACTTCCGAAAGACATTTATCTTCATGACCTTCTGTTGCTATATATGATCTTCATGAATTGGCCCTATTGGGTAATTCTAAAAAATACCTAAAAAGAAACGGGTAAAATTGGTTGAGTGGGTTAAAGTTGCCCAAAGTGCATTGTTAATGCATACCTAATGCATTGTTAATCATAATTCATCAAGTTTGATGTTTATTTCAAATACAATTAATAAATTTATTTGATGTTGAAATAGATCTTTCAGTCCTCACCTCAGAGAATGTTTATCATTCTTTTGTCTGTTTTTCTATTAGTAGCATAAAGATTATTGATTATATATTTTAAAATTACAAAACATGAGTTCCTTTTGTTTTCTTTGACCCGTTTTTGGTTGTTAGCGTTGTGACATATATAATTGGCGACCCAAATCAGCCCAAATCAGTTGTTCTCCGACGCCGCCGCCGCCATCTCCGACGGCAAATCCGACGCCGCGATGGAGATTCTCAACCGTGTTAACCAATTCTCAAAGGCCGCCGGTGAGAAACCTCCGGTTGAGGATGATAAGGAGTTGTTGAGGAGGAAGAGGATTTCGAAGGCGAATAAGGGGAAGGAGGCTTGGAATAAGGGGATTAAGCATAGTCCAGGTGTGTAGCTAGTTGTGGATTTGATGTGTTTATTGGTTTAAGCATTTGATTATTGTTATTGTTGTTGTTGTCACATGAACAAAATTGCAGAAACTCGAGAGAAAATACGCCAGAGAACGAGCCTTGCTATGCAGTCTCCGAAGGTAATTCTGTATTTCTGTTAGTTTGATTTGTGCTTGAATGTGAATGAAGAGACGTCCTTTAAGCTTGCAGTTTGAATTTTATATACATGTGAACTGTGAAGTTGTTTACATCTAGGATTCATAGTGCAAAGTGTGAGTCTTGGGCCTACATGTAATCGGGCAAGGTGCTTAACAATTGAGGGCTTTCTTTAAGCAAGGTGGACAGTGTATAAAGACCATTTTAGGGGTTTTAGGCTGGTTCCAGGCCATTTTTGGACTTTTCACACTAAGTTTAGCTGTTCAGATTGGAATTTGGCCAGAATTTGCAGATTTTGGATGAGGTTCTGCAGGTATCTTTGGAGCGCATGGATGTGCGCAAGGTGGTTTCCTTGCACATTGCCTTACCTAGGGGCGTGGCTTTGGAGCCTTGACAATATAGGTTATATATGTAAACACTAAAGAATGATAGTTGGTAGTGCTGACCTGTTTGGACCTGATATAAGTTGGCAAATTTTATAAGAGTGGCCAGTTTAGACCTGCTTCAAGTTGACAAATTTTGTAAGAGTGGCCCGTTTGGACATGTTTTAAAGATTGCAAGGTTTATAAGAGTGGCATGCTTGCTGTTTAATTTCTATTGTAGTACCACAAAAGTACTTTTTTTCATATCAATTTTGATTTTCTATTTAACATACCAATTTTATTTTTCTACGAAAGTGTAGTTTTCAGTTTAATCTTGAAATTATATTGTTGAAAAGATAAATATTTCATTGATATTATTATTATATGTATTAATCCTTTTGGTCGGTGGCTACAGTGTCACTGACCAAGGGTATTTTAGGTATTACAGATGATAAGACACGCGTCCTTCAGTTCAAGTTCCACCGTCGCGTATTACATCTTACTCCGCCGGCGACCTATCTTTATTTCGTTTTGGGGGTAAATATCGATTGTGGCGACTAACGCAAGAACATAACCGATTTGTTAGGGTGTAATGTGCTAAACTGCTAATTTATGATATTCAACATCTGGTGAGTTTCTTTTATTTCCTGTTTTATCTTTTATCGATTTCCATATCGTCATTTGGGTTAGGATTCTTGTGTGTTGCACATACAAAAATACTCTTTTGAATCTGATGAATACATGTATTTTGAATGTAATATTGTATTAATGTTACGCGCGGGTGAAAATTACTAGTTTTATTTTATTTGAATTCATTATTTAGTTTTTAATATAAATTTTTGATTAAACCGTTTGGTGGATAGTTTCTTTATCTAGTGACATCTGGCATTAATCTCAAACAAAATAGTATGGGTTCAAGTCTCGTACTAGAATACATGATTAAGCTTTGAGGAGTATGTGATTGTTTGTGTGAAAATGGATTAGATAGTTGTTGTAAAATGAAAGGTTATTAGATTTTAATAATTCAAACTTTCATTTATTGATCAGTATTAATCACAACTTAAGAAATATTTATAAATACTCTCAACTTTGATCTTATTTTTCACCAAAATCCCTTATTAACGGAGACTTAAGCACGTTAGTTTTTTATGACATGTGGCCAACTTTAATCTTATTTTCAACTCCGTCACTATCCAGCCTTCATCAAGTTCATTTTTCGGTATCTAACCTTCATCATCAACAAAAATCTAACTCCAAATAGTCAAGTGGTTCGAATAAGGAGATAGAGATCGATGAGTTTTAGTGTGTAGAAGTTTTAGATTGAGTGGTAAATTTTAACTTTCTGTTCAGTGTTTTAGTCACATGAACAGTCCACGTCATCAAAAATAACGGCATTAACTCTCAATTAGTAAGAAATCGTTGGAGGAAAACAATTCAATATTAGAAGCATCTATAAATATTTTTTTAAATTGTGATTAATTACGATCAATAAATTAATATTTAAATTATTAAAATCCAATAACGTAAAATAAATTAAACTTTGGATAAGGTATAATATTATATTTAATGTTGACAGTGTCATTGAACTTTATACTTTCTCTTTCCATAACATTTTTTATATTCAATTCATGTCAATATTTTAAAAGAAAGAATTGTATTCTCATGATTACAATTTTCAACTCGCCAACTTCATCGCAAAGTTTATAATAATATAATAGAAACAATTCAGAATTCAAAATCAATAAGAGAAATCAACAAAGCACCCAAGAAGGCATTGTCCATTGACATTCTAATACAAAATTTATTTCTCTCACACACATTCTAACATTTTCTCTTATGCATTCATCTAACAATATGCTACACGTAATATACGTTTAACATTCTGATACTAAGGATGAGGGTTGGGGTGGTCCTTGGGAGTTGAGAGTACGGTCCTAGGATCCTTCATGTATCTTTAAAGCTTTGAAGTATTATCAGATCTTAAACACTCCCATATAAGATCTAATAAAAAAAATTAAAATTTTAAATGGGTGCCAACCCGATAGACATGTTTGGGATTGTTTATTGCCCTCTTACTTTTGGCTTTTTAACTTTTAAAAAGTTAATAGATCAAAAAATATTCAAAAAAAAACAACCATGAATCTAGGCTGATGACCAGCTGTCACACCCCAACCTTGACGGCGGAATCGTCGAGGCGTGAGAGTTACGATTGTTCACAACCACATAACGCTATTGCCTGAAACATGTCAAAAATAAAAGGTCAACATATTGTTGGTGAGCATTCTATAGTTTTTCATACATAAGTATATAAAAGATGGCAATTCATGTTGTAAATTAGAGAACAAGGTAACTAGGGATGTAAGACAGAATGCACAATCAAACCTTGACAAAGTTTTACAAGTCTCAAACGTTTACAAGAATATACGATTAGCTAAGTGTACTTGGATCAACCAAGCAGGCTTGTCAGGCCCATAGATCTATGACGTCGCCAGGCTAGCAATAGTTAATGATTGTACATATATTCGACATTACATGGTAGCTACAAGATTCAACTAATCACAACACACAAGCAAATTGCCATAAGTTTACAAGAATCAAACGTATTTACAAGTGTAACGTTTATACGGTAACATGTTTCACCCAAAAGTGTGTGAAATAATAAAATGGGTATAGAAATACTCACTTGGCGATTAAGTATATATTGGATGATTAATAAGAAATAATAACCAGCGTCGTTTCAACGAATTCCTCTACAAGGTACCTATATATATATACATGTATGTATAAAATTGTAGTTAATGATTTCACGTGAATTAAGGTATTTAGAATTTATACTTGAGGTTTTGTCAATTAATTATATTTAATAAGTGGGAACAAATTATATTTTCGTGAAATAAAATGAAAAGAAGTTTATGATATTTTATATATTAAAGATGTGAAAAGAAAATGTTTATAAAAATTTTTGTAAGATATATATATAAGATTTGAATAAAGTTTTGTAACCAAATAAATACGTTTCAAACAATAATTTAAATGCAACGTTTAACCCAATAATAATTTAGAATTTTAAACTATTATTTAAGGTCCATTCTTATACAAATATTTATTTATAATATTTGTAATTATTATTTTATAAATATTATTTATGGTTTTTAAATAAAGTAAATTTACAATAATTCATTTTATAACATTTAAAATAAGGAAAGTTTATAAAATTAATTTTTATAATTTTTAAGAATTTTTATGTATTTAATTGGGGCTTAAAAAGGCTTATTAAAAATATAAGGGGGTGCCCGGGGTCGAACCCGGGACCTCCTGTTTCACAACACACACACTTAACCGGTGGACTAAGGGCCTCAGCCGCGGTTATAATTGGGTTTTAATTCATTTAAACATCACCTGCAGTTCCTCATTGATTCTAAGAACCCTAGAATCAATCTGATCCAAATTGAAGATCGGATTGATGATGTTAATTCAAACGATCATGGGGCTTTTGATCCCCATAAAAAATCGAACGTAATGATGTATTTAATTACCTGGTTGGACACCCGATTGACAAGAAAAGATGAAGAACAGGTCGCGGTTTTAGCTTGAAGTCGAATGATGATCGAACGATGATGAAAACCAAATTAACTTCACAGGTAGCTTCAAACGAGGTCAAGGATCAATTGCCCTCTGTCAATTGTGACTTATAATAGTTCTAAATAAGAGTTCGAGTGTGTTGCAGATCGATGATGGAGACGATGATCGAATTGGGTGTTTTTGATGATTTAAGGTGCAATTGAAAGCATAGACTGATTAGGATTATTTATAGCATCGAGTAGGTTGGTTTTATTCGATTATTGTTGAGTCTTAGTGCGATTTTGAGGCTGTAAAGTTACCGACCATGAACGTGGGTCGGTTTAGATCGCACTACCGATTTGATCTTCGAATTATTATAGGTGTTAGGTTCGAATAGTGCATGTGAAGGTGTCGGGGCGGTTTGATTTGATCAAAACCGTGTAATTTGGTGGTTTCGGCTTCGCCGGAGAGCCGCCGGAAGGTGGCCGGATCCGGTGCCTGAATTGCGGTGGTGAGGAGGGGCCGGTTGTGTAAATTTATAATTTACACAATTGGTCCCTGGGGTTTTGATTTTATTATTTTATGTTTTTTAAAATTTATTTAAACTTCCAAAAATTGCAGAATACCCCCCTGGACTTTATTATTACTATTATTTATTATTTTATTATTATCATTATTATCATTATTATTATTATTGTTATTATTATTATTTGCAAAAATACAAAATGTTACAGTCTCCCCTACTTTAGGAAATTTCGTCCCGAAATTTATTTACGAGGAGGCTGAGACGACAAGATGAGGACACTTGGAGAACTTTCAGGTTTGATAAAGTATCAAAAGAAGAAAATTCATCATCGATTAAGCCGGCTGCTTTAGTGTTTACTTTATGTGCAATGGCAGAGACATTAGAGGTAAAAAGAGAGTCTAAAGTGTGTGTCTTCCAATTAGCCTCATAAGCTTTTACGTTGCTTAAGAATGAATGTTAATTATCGCATAAATACAAAGTGTTACTGTCTCCTCTACTTTAGAGAATTTCGTTCAGAATTTAAAAATGAACTAAACAAACAAATACGGGTATCTCTGCTTCATATGATCCTCCCGCTCCCATGTGAACTCAGCTCCACACTTGTTCTCCCAACGAACCTTGACAATTGGAGTAGTTGTGGTCCTAGTCTTCTTCATAATGCGATCCATAATCTCGACAGGTTTCTCAATGAAGTGCAATGACTCGTCGATCTGAATGTCTTCCAGTGGAACATGCAGACTCTCGTCGGCCAAACACTTTCTTAAGTTTGAGACATGGAACACAGGATGAACTCCACTAAGGTCGGAAGGTAGTTCCAGTTTATAAGCCACTTTCCCAATCCTTTTCAGGATTTTGAAAGGTCCTACAAATCTCGGAGCTAGTTTGCCCTTTTTTCCAAAGCGAATAACGCCTTTCCATGGTGAAACCTTAAGAAGAACCATATCACCAACTTGAAACTCCAACGGTTTACGATGCTTATCGGCATAACTCTTTTGTCGACTTCTTGCCACTTCAAGGTTCTTGCGGATTGTAGTAACTTTATCGGTCGTTTCTTGTATAAGTTCAGGACCAGTGATAAAGTTTTCACCAATGTCGGTCCAACAGATCGGCGATCGGCATTTACGACCATAAAGTGCTTCGAATGGTGCCATCTTGATACTCGAGTGATAACTATTGTTATACGAAAATTCCGCGAGCGGTAAATGCGTATCCCAATTACCACCAAAGTCAAGGACACATAATCGTAGCAAATCCTCGAGGGTTTGGATTGTTCGTTCGGTTTGACCATCAGTTTGAGGATGGTAAGCCGTACTTAAATCCAATTGAGTACCCAAGAGTTCTTGCATAGATGACCAAAAGTGTGAAGTGAAACGAGCATCTCGATCGGAAATGATGTGTAAGGGTACGCCATGACGACTAACAATTTCATCAATGTATATACGAGCTAGTCTTGAAACCTTGTAAGTGTCTCGTATAGGTATGAAATGTGCCGTCTTGGTCAAACGATCCACAATCACCCATATACTATCATGACCACGAGGAGTACGTGGTAACTTGGTTATGAAATCCATGGATACATGTTCCCATTTCCACATAGGGATTTCAGGTTGTTCAAGTAAACCACTTGGTCGTTGATGCTCGGCTTTGACTTTTGCACACGTGAGACATTTGGAGACATGAACCGCGATATCTTTCTTCATTCCAGGCCACCAATATTGACCACGCAAATCCATGTACATTTTATCGGAACCAGGATGAATAGAATATCGGGTGTGATGAGCTTCGTCCAAGATGATGTGTCGAAGGTTATTACGATTTGGAATCCAAAGTCGATTCATAAAGTACCATAGGCCGTTTGGTTTTTCCTCCAGTTGTGATCGAACGTTAGACACCAAATCCTCATTACTTCCTTCGTCGGTTATTGCCGCTTGTTGAGCCTTGCGAATGCATAACTCGAGATCACTATCAATTCTTATGTTTTGGAGCATGATAGTAGCCTCGTTAACATCCATACGAACCTCGGTATCAAACTCTCTTAACGTGTGAAACCACTGTCTTTGATCTCGGATTCCTTGTAGTGAGACAGTTTTGTTATGGACCTTGCGACTCAGCGCGTCGGCTACAACATTCGCCTTTCCAGGATGATAGCGAATGTCACAGTCGTAGTCACTGATTAACTCGATCCAACGTCGTTGTCTCATGTTGAGATCTTTTTGGTTGAACACATGTTGGAGACTTTTGTGGTCGGTGTAGACTATGCATTTCGTCCCATAAAGATAATGTCGCCAGATCTTCAAAGCGAAAACCACAGCACCGAGTTCAAGATCATGAGTCATGTAATTCACCTCGTGAACCTTCAATTGTCTTGATGCATAAGCTATCACCTTTCCTCGTTGCATAAGAACACAACCAAGACCTTGTTTTGAAGCATCACAATATACGGTGAAATCATCGTTTCCATCGGGTAGGGTCAAGATAGGAGCATTACTTAGTTTGTGTTTTAATGTTTCAAAAGCTTCCTCTTGCTCGGGCCCCCACTCGAATGGTTTATTCTTTTGTGTTAAGGAAGTGAGCGGCTTCGCGATCCTCGAAAAGTTAGCGATAAATCGTCGATAATAACCAGCAAGACCAAGGAAAGAACGAATCTCGGTCGGTGTCGTGGGAACACACCAATTCTTCACAGCTTCCACGTTTGTAGGGTCAACGTGAATTCCTTGGCTATTCACCACGTGTCCTAGAAATTGAACTTCCTTGAGCCAGAAATCACACTTCGAGAACTTCGCGTACAATTGCTCTTTCTTCAACAATTCAAGAACTTGTCGCAAATGCAGTTCATGCTCGGCGTTGGTTTTGGAGTAGATGAGAATGTCATCAATGAAAACGATCACAAACTTATCTAGATAAGGCTTGCATACTCGATTCATGAGATCCATGAAAACAGCAGGAGCATTAGTCAAGCCAAAAGGCATCACCGTAAACTCATAGTGCCCATAACGAGTACGAAATGCGGTCTTGGGGATGTCATCATCATGGACACGTAATTGATGATATCCAGAACGTAGATCAATCTTCGAGAATATAGTAGCTCCTTGAAGTTGATCAAACAGATCGTCGATACGAGGTAGAGGATACCGGTTTTTGATGGTCAACTTGTTGAGCTCTCGGTAATCGATACACATACGGAATGACCCATCTTTCTTCTTCACAAATAAGACAGGTGCACCCCAAGGAGAAGAACTAGGGCGGATAAACCCTTTTTCGGATAATTCCTGGAGTTGGCTAGAGAGTTCTTGCAATTCCGATGGTGCAAGTCGATATGGTGACTTAGCCACGGGTTGTGCTCCCGGTATCAAATCAATTTTAAATTCAACTTCACGTACGGGAGGTAAACCACTAAGGTCATCGGGAAATACTTCAGGAAAGTCTCGTATAATAGGGACATCCTTAAGTTCTTTCCCTTTGGCTTTTGTGTTGACCACGTAAGCCAAGAAGGCTATATACTTCTTGCTTAAACACTTTCGGGCTTGAGTGCAAGACATGAGTTTGAGTCCTTGTGATGATTTCTCGCCGATCACTTTCAAAGTATCCCCGAATGGTAACGGTATTCGAATACACTTCTCAAAACATACGATCTCAGCATGATGTTTGACTAGCCAATCCATTCCAATGATGACGTCAAAGCTTCCGAGTTTCATAGGAATAAGATCAATAGGGAATTTGTGCTCGTTAAAGCTTACGATGCAATCACGTATTATGACATAAACGACAATAGGTTTTCCATCGGCGACTTCGACCGTGTAGGGTCTTTCCAGATTAATACGTGATTTAGAAAGTACGGGCTCGAATTCTAACGACACGAAACTCTTATCCGCACCCGAATCAAATAATACAGATGCATAATGATTATTTACAAGATACATACCTGTTCGGTAAAAAAGAATTTATTATTGATACGATGATTACAAAGATGGAAAACATCAATAATACAAGAAATGATTCAAACGGGGTTCTTCGTCGTACCATTCACAACGTCATTGCTGACTTGTGCTTGGTTGGCGTTGATATTGAAAGCCCTTCCACGAGCTGGTGGCACGTTGCCCGCATTGCGAGGGCATTGCGGACGAATATGACCAGGCTCGCCACAGTTGTAGCAGGTTCGGTTGGCAAGCATTGCAGCGTTGTTTGGTGCACGTAGACAAGTAGTCACCAAATGGCCATACTTTCCACACAACGAGCAGATTCGGCATGAAACGTTACCCGCATGATGGTACTTGCACGTGTTACACATTGGCATAGAACCCGTATAAACTTTAGCCATGGGGGCTTGATTTGCCACCACCATTTGTTTTTGAGGAGCATTTGGAGTGGTCACAGCGTAGTTGCGTGTTGGCGTGAACTTACGCTTCTTGCTTTGGGAAGACGACTCAGCCCTTACCTCCTTTGTTGCCTCGGTTGTCGCCTTCGCAGTAGACTTCGAACCCCTTGCCGACATAGTGCCAGCTCTAATATGATTCTCAGTGAGCTGCGCTGTGATAGTAATTGCCTCCTCCAAAGTTGTGGGTCGGCTACCCACCACAGCATCTTGAATTTGGGGTGGTACACCCTTTATGAACTTCTCGATGTTGCGGGGAACAGTATCGACCATGTGAGGCAGTAATAAACTCAACTCATGATGCCTAGTTGAGTAGGCCAAATGATCACCATCGTTTTGCTTCAAATTCCAGAATTCTTCTTCCAGCTTTTGCAATTCACTTCTCGGGCAGAACTTCGCGATGGCGATGTTCTTGAACTCATCCCAAGAGAGTGCCAAAATAGCATCAGCTCCTCGGTTTCTCTTCTCGCTATTCCACCAGGTAAGTGCCCTTTGTTGGAGCATACTAGTGGCATAACGGACTTTGAGTGCCTCGGGACACTCACAATTGGCGAAAGTGTTCTCCATGCCTTCGAACCACTCAAGAAGACCAGTGGCTCCTTCCTTGCCACTAAAGTTGGTGGGTTTGCACGAGTTGAAGTGTTTGAAGGTGCAAGTACGATCGTTCCCGTTTCGGCTGTTGCTATTTTCTCCTTGAGCACCGTTGTTGTTTCCATTGGTGTTGTTGTTGCTATTAGCCATCATGGTGCTAGTGAGTTCAGCAACCATGGTTGGGAGCACAGCAGCCATTTGTTTGGCGATCATTGCTGCCAGCTTGCGGTTGGAGTTTCCACGTTTTGGAAGTTGTCGAGACATGCTGGACATACAAAAAGGAGCTAGTTACGGGAGTGAGGATAACAAAGAATATTAGTTTAGACAAAGGTAGGCTAAAGGTTGTAAGGTACACGGAATGATTCCATTTGATAACGCATTATCATTTGGAACCGTGGACACGTCAAGGTAAATTGATTCATTTGCCTTAGAGATTTGTGTATTTTGACCATAGTTTATCACTCATCCCAGAAATCCCCAGGTAAGCGTAACGGGCCCCTCAATGAGATTTATACGAATACGCTTGCCTTAGCCCGAAGGCTTTTTGCCAGGAAATCCAGAATACAGGTGTCTATGTGTCACACAATATTTCTTAGGTTCATGTAATCAAAACCTTGATGAGATTTATATAGATTAGACATAACGTCTAAAGATCCAAGTCATAAGCACAAGTATACGATTCCACGTGTCGTCGAGAATAAGATAGAGAGGTTTATGTTCGGGAAAAGTCAAAGATAAGTGTAGGGAGACAAGTAATTAAGTTTAGGCAATCCTATGCTAAGGCATCAAATTGCACACAAGAAGGCATAGCATTATGTAATATGCAAACCATATATTTATAAGATAAAAATACTATAAGGTGCATGCATAAGCTATAGTCTAGGTCATCATTAATAACCTAAATCCCTATAGTTATGGGCTCTGATACCAATCTGTCACACCCCAACCTTGACGGCGGAATCGTCGAGGCGTGAGAGTTACGATTGTTCACAGCCACATAACGCTATTGCCTGAAACATGTTAAAAATAAAAGGTCAACATATTATTGGTGAGCATTCTATAGTTTTTCATACATAAGTATATAAAAGATGGCAATTCATGTTGTAAATTAGAGAACAAGGTAACTAGGGATGTAAGACAGAATGCACAATCAAACCTTGACAAAGTTTTACAAGTCTCAAACGTTTACAAGAATATACGATTAGCTAAGTGTACTTGGATCAACCAAGCAGGCTTGTCAGGCCCATAGATCTATGACGTCGCCAGGCTAGCAATAGTTAATGATTGTACATATATTCGACATTACATGGTAGCTACAAGATTCAACTAATCACAACACACAAGCAAATTGCCATAAGTTTACAAGAATCAAACGTATTTACAAGTGTAACGTTTATACGGTAACATGTTTCACCCAAAAGTGTGTGAAATAATAAAATGGGTATAGAAATACTCACTTGGCGATTAAGTATATATTGGATGATTAATAAGAAATAATAACCAGCGTCGTTTCAACGAATTCCTCTACAAGGTACCTATATATATACATGTATGTATAAAATTGTAGTTAATGATTTCACGTGAATTAAGGTATTTAGAATTTATACTTGAGGTTTTGTCAATTAATTATATTTAATAAGTGGGAACAAATTATATTTTCGTGAAATAAAATGAAAAGAAGTTTATGATATTTTATATATTTAAAGATGTGAAAAGAAAATGTTTATAAAAATTTTTGTAAGATATATATATAAGATTTGAATAAAGTTTTGTAACCAAATAAATACGTTTCAAACAATAATTTAAATGCAACGTTTAACCCAATAATAATTTAGAATTTTAAACTATTATTTAAGGTCCATTCTTATACAAATATTTATTTATAATATTTGTAATTATTATTTTATAAATATTATTTATGGTTTTTAAATAAAGTAAATTTACAATAATTCATTTTATAACATTTAAAATAAGGAAAGTTTATAAAATTAATTTTTATAATTTTTAAGAATTTTTATGTATTTAATTGGGGCTTAAAAAGGCTTATTAAAAATATAAGGGGGTGCCCGGGGTCGAACCCGGGACCTCCTGTTTCACAACACACACACTTAACCGGTGGACTAAGGGCCTCAGCCGCGGTTATAATTGGGTTTTAATTCATTTAAACATCACCTGCAGTTCCTCATTGATTCTAAGAACCCTAGAATCAATCTGATCCAAATTGAAGATCGGATTGATGATGTTAATTCAAACGATCATGGGGCTTTTGATCCCCATCAAAAATCGAACGTAATGATGTATTTAATTACCTGGTTGGACACCCGATTGACAAGAAAAGATGAAGAACAGGTCGCGGTTTTAGCTTGAAGTCGAATGATGATCGAACGATGATGAAAACCAAATTAACTTCACAGGTAGCTTCAAACGAGGTCAAGGATCAATTGCCATCTGTCAATTGTGACTTATAATAGTTCTAAATAAGAGTTCGAGTGTGTTGCAGATCGATGATGGAGACGATGATCGAATTGGGTGTTTTTGATGATTTAAGGTGCAATTGAAAGCATAGACTGATTAGGATTATTTATAGCATCGAGTAGGTTGGTTTTATTCGATTATTGTTGAGTCTTAGTGCGATTTGAGGCTGTAAAGTTACCGACCATGAACGTGGGTCGGTTTAGATCGCACTACCGATTTGATCTTCGAATTATTATAGGTGTTAGGTTCGAATAGTGCATGTGAAGGTGTCGGGGCGGTTTGATTTGATCAAAACCGTGTAATTTGGTGGTTTCGGCTTCGCCGGAGAGCCGCCGGAAGGTGGCCGGATCCGGTGCCGGAATTGCGGTGGTGAGGAGGGGCCGGTTGTGTAAACTATAATTTACACAATTGGTCCCTGGGGTTTTGATTTTATTATTTTATGTTTTTTAAAATTTATTTAAACTTTCAAAAATTGCAGAATACCCCCCTGGACTTTATTATTACTATTATTTATTATTTTTATTATTATCATTATTATCATTATTATTTATTATTATTGTTATTATTGTTTTTATTATAATTATTATTATTATTATTATTATTATTATTATTATTATATTATTATTATTTGCAAAAATACGAAATGTTACACCAGCCTTGATGGTCAGTATCACACTTTTCAACTAAACAACGAACAACCCTAAGCTTGATGAGGTTCATAACACGTTAATTACATTTTGGATCGTCATCACCAATACAACATTCGTTACGCTTCGGTTACAATCGCCACCATGATATTAACATGTTATTACAACCAGAATTGTAAATAACAACCATTATTATTTTGACAATATTAAAATGACAATGAATTAGCCTAACTTTTTATAACTTGTTTTTAGTGTAAACATTTTATAAAAACAATCAAATGTTTAACATAAACTAGGTTTGGGGCCCGCGCGTTGCCGCGGCTATGCGAGTTTTAACGTAACCCTAAATCAAAATCAAAATGAAGGTTTGAAACCATAAAATCAGCAAAAAGGTACTTTTATTGCTTCTAAGCTCACAATAGTTGTCCTTCGACTCTTTCTCAGATAAGAAAGTATAAATGTTACTCATAGCACCACAAATTCACATACTAATTTCTGAATGACGTTACCTGATTGACAGAAGCTAGTCCCCCTCTCATGTTTTGAGGTGCTATTTCGGCTATATAGACAGGAACCTTCACAATAGATCCAGAAACACATATCATATCAGAATGCTTTTCATAAACAATCTCTTTCTAAAACAAATTTTAGATTAATAAAGTTACCGTATATGATATAATCCCAACACCCAATCCTTCTAACAATCTTCCCATGTAAAGAAATGATGTATCCTGTGAAAACCACAGCCATTGTGACTACAAGGTTAGGATTTTAAGAAACTATAGATAAATTATAGCAACTAAAAACTTGTAAGTAGGAGCTCACTTTTGCGATTGCGATACAAAGCCATCCAATAATATTAGGGATAGCTGCAATCATCAAAGACTGCAATTTTGACCGCAAAAAAAAATCAAAACTATCATTTATGCATATCATTAAATTTCTATCTAAAATTGTTTTCAACACATTGCAATCATCAATCCTGCACAAGCAAATATATCTTACTGCAGATTAAGAAATGAAAAGATAAGGCATACATACCCCTTTTCGGCCAATATAGTCTGCAATTTGAGCAGTAGCTATTGCCCCAACCATGGCCCCCACATTTAACAAAGAACCAAACAAAGAAAGCTGAAAACACTTCAAATCAGTTCATGTCCATCATCACAACAAATCAAATTCTACATTATTCACATGAGCTAATTAGCAAGCATACCTCAGATATCGTGAGATTAAGATCTCGAGTGATAGCAGCCTGTGTAGGTGAAGAATAACTGTCACACCCCAACCTTGACGGCGGAATCGTCGAGGCATGAGAGTTACGATTGTTCACAGCCACATAACGCTATTGCCTGAAACATGTTAAAAATAAGGGTCAACATATTGTTGGTGAGTATTTCTATACCCATTTTATCATTTTCACACTTTTGGGTGAAACATGTTACCGTATAAACGTTGCACTTGTAAACACATTTGATTCTTGTAAACTTATGGCAATTACTTGTGTGTTGTGATTAGTCGAATCTTGTAGCTACCATGTAATGTCGAATACATGTACAATCATTAACTATTACTAGCCTGGCGACGTCATAGATCTATGGGCCTGACAAGCCTGCTTGGTTGATCCAAGTACACTTAGCTAATCGTATATACTTATAACTTGGTTGATCCAAGTACACTTGTAAACGTTTGAGACTTGTAAAACTTTGTCAAGGTTTGATTGTGCATTCTGTCTTACATCCCTAGTTACCTTGTTCTCTAATTTACAACATGAATTGCCATCTTTTATGGGATGAGTGATAAACTATGGTCAACGTACACAAGTTTCTAAGGTAAATGGGTCAATTTAACTTGACGTGTCAATGATTCCAAATGGTAAAGCGTTACCAAATGGAACCATCCTTTTATCTTAAAAAAAAATCCTTGAATCCTTGAACTGGTTTATCACCAAAGTTTAATAACCTCTCATTTTTAATCTAAATAATGTTCCTGTTAATATCGAACTCATCCTACATTTCAACTCTTACGTTTAAACGCTCAACGTGTAACGTGTAACAGTATTGAACTCAGCGTTTCATGTAACCATTCTTATACCTCGACCAACGTAAACATGACTCTTAATATACCCAAAGATATTGGGAATCTAAACCGTATGGTCTTCAAAAATTTAAACCGTTACTTATGGTTCTAAAATCTTCCTAAGAGTGTATCCCATAACTAAAGACATTCAATGCTGTAGGTGGGATTCCTACATCTCGGGATACTTTGCTAATTGAATGTTAACTTTGTTAACTCAAATATTATAAGTGGTCACTCACCTCAATGATCAAATAAACTAATTATAACTTTGTTATCACTTAAAAATACGCGTGTCTTCAATTTAACTATGGTTGAGCTCATATCTTGAGGAGTCCTTGTATTTTCCTTTTGATTGTGAATCGAATGTTCACATCTTATCATGTTGTCGAATCATTCTTGTTCTTGATTTTGTCTCCCTGATTGAAATTATTCAAGATTTGAACACCATCATAACAAATCCTGTTACTCGAACTTTGATCTTAAATTTTGTAAGCATGATTTTCCTTTTGGTTACATTAATGTAATTTGAAATTTTTAGAATTTCTAAGTGATATTTTTTATACTTCATTGTTAAGTCGAACCTTAAACTGTCTGCACCATGAGAGATGCAAGAGTTTGTAAGTCAGTCTATGACTAAGAACACTCGTACCTCCTAAACAATTCTAACTCATCAAACAGGGGTGATTCCCTTACTTTGATGATTCTCTATTCGTTTCGATAAGTGGTTTCCAATTGTGTGTTTTATGAAATTTCATTCTCTGGATTAGGGTGATTTCCTTATCATGAGGATTGACTTCAATTATTTTCATTGGAACATACATTTCATAAACGACGTGATCTCACCAAAATAGGATTGAAACCCGTACTTTGGTGACAAATGTCAAACCTAGATTGTTTTCTTGTGATAATGAAGCCAAGGCGTAAATTCCATACCTTGATGATAATTTCATTTTCATGAATGCCATTGTCTCAAATGGAACGACCTCATCAAAGTAGGAGTGAATTCTGGATTTTGATAAAGAAGTTCATTTTGTTATATTTTGTTTTTGTAAGAACTTCACCGTTAAGATAGGAGTGATTTTCCTTACCTTAATGGTGAGTTACCACGTCTTATTTATGTGAATCCTCAACAATTGGTTGGGATCAAACTGGTTGATTGGTAAGTTGCTGGACATACCTTAGGAATACACCATCAAGTTAGGAGTGAAAACCACACCTTAATGACTGTTCTCATTTTTTTTGATCTTCAACTTACCAAGGTTGTAATCAAGCGATGAGAAACATGTAGTAACTTGAAGGGTGAAACAATGATAAGTGTTTCGACCGATCAAGCCAAAGCATGATCTCTGAACTTAAAAGAAGACCCGATCGTTTTAGGTTGATTTTGACTTCAACCTTGGAGCATTTAAGTTCTTAAATCGATTTCTTTATCTTCATGTTTTGACTCGATCTAGCTACATCGAACCATTTATTCCTTACTTATCAACTTTCATCTTGAGATATCGTCAAACCCATAAGTATAGTCTTCCTAAACAATCCTTTGTCAAATAAAGATATTATCGAATACCTCTCTTATTGTTTGATGAATTACGTATGTGATCTGCATTTGGAAATTTGTTACCTTGCAAAACATGGTTACAAATACCTTTCTTATTGTTTGCGTCATTTCTTGAATCGTTTTGAATCTTTAACCTTGAAAATCATTAAAATTCTAACTTGATTTTGAACAACAAGACTCGTTATTATCCTCACTGCGATGTGGATATAATAGTTCATAAACCTTCGTAACTTGTAGTTATGGGTTTGGCATAAAAGAAAAGGCGTAACTTGGTATGTGTCCAACTGTTTCACTTTCATTTATGACAAAACCTAACCTCTGTGTTCCTGTAAATCTCCTGTTTAACTTTTCATCCACTAGGTGCCTCTTATTTTGAATGTCATGATGACAATTGGTGCATTAAAGACCGATTGGCTAAAAAATTCAATTCGACCCATTATCTCACAACGTCGAGAAATTGACCTGTATCTGTTTCAACTGTTCGTATACCGTGGTATGATGTTAAAAAATCGATCGTTATTTTGAACGATTGATTCATTCTCTGTTTTAATAATATTCTTAACCATCGATGTGAACTTATTTCAAGATCTTCGCATAGTGTATTATTCTTAGACCGATGGTTGGTCAAAGGAGAAATACATATACACAAGATATGCGTTAAGGTCGTTTCATATGGTGACATTTGGGATTCTTAAAATTCTGACGGTTAACATTTCTTATCATTGTTGGTCTTTTATTGATTTCTAGACATCACCTTACCATGAAATTATATTCTGGAAGTTGTGATTTATAAGTCTAATATACCATGGTAACTCGTCCTTATTTCCAACATTTCATCTCAAAACGTCTCACATTTCACTGATAGGGTTCAAATTGGCATGCATTATGCCAAGAATCTTGTAAGATTCCATCAAGTGAAGTGTTTTATCTGTAATTAAACGTCAATCACTGTTAGTTTGAACACTTAACTTTCATTTTAACTCTTTTGCTTATTTAAGTTCATTCTCAATTTCGAAACAAAATTCTTTAAATTAGGGGAGACGGTAACATCTTGTATCAATGTTCATCAACGAGAGAGCTTATAATGTTAACTAGAAGCCACATACTTTAGGCTCTCTTTTTACCTCTAATGGCTATGCCATTGCACATAAAGTAAACACTAAACCGGGCAGCTTAATCGATGATGAATTTTCTTCTTTTAATACCTTATCAAAACCTGAAAGTTCTTCAAAGTGTACCTCAGAAAATGAAAATACAAAATGCATCAAGAAAGAAAAAGAGAATCACTATGACCTATCTGTGGCTTCATGCTCATCTTCTGATTCACCTCGGAACGTGAGGACCAAATGAAATCCAAGCATCCTCATCTTTTCGTCTCAGCCTCCTCGTGAACAAATTTCGGGACGAAATTTCCTAAAGTAGGGGAGACTGTAACATCTCGTATTTTATTAAATAAAAATTAACCCTTTTATTCTTGTAAGGACTTTTTTTAACCATTTGTAAAACTTGAAGGGCTGGTTATGTCTGTTTAGTTAATTTAAAAGTTAATAAGTTAATGTTTAAAATAATAATAATAATAATAATAATAGAATTGTAAAAATTAAAAATCAAATTATAAGTTGAAGGGGGCTAGTTGTCATTTTAAAAACTTTAAATTAAAGTTTAATACATAAAATAATAACATGTGAAACCTCAGGGGCCATTTATGTAAATTTAAAAAAAAAAACACCCAAACCGCCCCCCTCCCCGTCGGTCTCTCCACCGCCGACCACCGGCTCCGGCTACTATCAAGCCCACCAAAACCACTCGTTTTTGACCGAATCAATCATCCCGACACACTCACGTGGTAAATTCGAATCCAATGCTCCGCTTTAATTTGAAAAATTGAGTGGATTAGTGCGATCGAATCCTTCCCGTTTGTCGGCCCCTTTTACAGGCCAAGATCGCACTAACAATCAATAATAATTCAATTAATCCAACCAAAACAATCATTTAACTATCTGTAACCTATTCCTAGTTTCAATTTCATCTGAAACGAACACAAACATAGAATTCGAACACCCTCTCGGTCGCGACCTGCAACTCTGTTGAAAACCTCAATTCGAGCTCTTTCTCTTGCAATTGACAGAGGTCTTCTAATCTCTACGTTCATCCAAAGCTTCCTGCAAAGTTAATTTGATTACTAACAATGTTTGCACCATGAATCAACATTCACCTAGCCGCGACTTTTCTCGATCTTGTTCTCTATCGGGATTACACCAAAACAGGTAACTAAATGCATCAATATGCTCGATTTGTATGGGAATCAAAAGCCCCATCATTATTTACATTAACATCATCGAATTGATCTTCAATTTGGATCAAATCGGTTTTAGGGTTCATCCGAATTTGGGGGAGTTTCTCAAAATGTATTTAAAAGAATTTTAAATGAATCCATATCGCGGCTAAGGCCTTTGGTTCACTGGTTAGTTACATGCATGCAAGTCCAGGAGGTCCCGGGTTCGACCCCGGGCACCCCCTTATTTTTTAAAATGCTTTTTAAACCCTTAAAAATTACAGAAAAATTTTCTAAAAATTTTAAAAATCATTTTTATAAACATGTTTATTTTAAATCAACAAATTACCTCCTGTAATATTTTAAAAAATTAAAATAGTTATAGAAAATTCTAGAAAAATATAAAAAAAGGGTTTTTGTAAACTTTAAATATTTTTTTGACACCATACTATTTTCTATAAATCTATTTAATAAAATACTTTAATATTTTATTAAATAGTTTAGATAAACATTATAATTAGTTTATTTTTATAAAAAAATAAACTTTAAATAGCCAAAATCACTAGTTATTACTAGTCATTACGTATTCTTTCATTATGACAATTATAAAATTTAATTTACATTTTATAAATTTAATCATGTTATAAGAATTTAATTTCTTATAAATTATTATAAAATGGATTAATTAAATTTTCTTTTATTGTATAAAATATATACGATTTTAAGAACTAATCATATTTATAAAAACCTCAAAATCCTAAAACCCTAGTTCGCGTTAAAACGTTAAAACTTAATATAATTAAACTTAAATCTCGTCAAAATATATATTCTTAGGTATCTCGTGAAGGTTTACATTGGAACGTCGTCCATTATCATTATTAATCAGCATTTATATACTTAATTACCAAGTGAGTATTTCTATACCCATTTTATCATTTTCACACTTTTGGGTGAAACATGTTACCGTATAAACGTTGCACTTGTAAACACATTTGATTCTTGTAAACTTATGGCAATTTACTTGTGTGTTGTGATTAGTCGAATCTTGTAGCTACCATGTAATGTCGAATACATGTACAATCATTAACTATTACTAGCTTGGCGACGTCATAGATCTATGGGCCTGACAAGTCTGCTTGGTTGATCCAAGTACACAGCTAATCGTATATACTTATAACTTGGTTGATCCAAGTACACTTGTAAACGTTTGAGACTTGTAAAACTTTGTCAAGGTTTGATTGTGCATTCTGTCTTACATCCCTAGTTACCTTGTTCTCTAATTTACAACATAAATTGCCATCTTTTATATACTTATGTATTCAAAACTATAGAATGCTCACCAACAATATGTTGACCCTTATTTTTAACATGTTTCAGGCAATAGCGTTATGTGGCTGTGAACAATCGTAACTCTCACGCCTCGACGATTCCGCCGTCAAGGTTGGGGTGTGACAATAACCACCCTGAAAGAACAATAACCATCAAACAAAATTAAAATATACCATCATTCCACTTTTCCGAACTTTTGAGATTAAATGAACTACTTTCAACATCAAAATGGTGAAAACTTTAAATGCACAATCATATCGAAATAAGTGAACTTCAATTTGAACTTTAAAGGGCAACCGTAAAATGTCAAAGTGTAAAATAATTAGCCAAAATAAGTTTAATGTAGTTCGGGTCGAAAAACGCTTTGGTCAAAATAGGTTCGAGTCAAAGCAAAACTATTTTCGGTCCACTGGGGATGCTTTAAAAAGGTATCAAATGGCTGAATCAAAAATATAATGAAGACCATGTTAACTGATGAGTCTGCAATGTACCATATAACCATACATATACATACTATTTAATCAAAATTTGCATCCAAATTTCTAAAACCATAATCAAAGATAACAAATTTTCACTTTATAAGAAGGAAAAGAAGATTTCCGACTTTAATTCTATGCCATAACAACTCAATCTCCTTATGTTGGCAACGTTAATAACCCAATAGAATTGATGTTAACAATAGTTACTTGTCAGCCCAAAATATCATAACTACACCGTCACCTATCAAAAATGCAATCAATATATCAATATGTGTACAATATGTATTTGCTACCATGTCACTACTAACCATAGTTAGGTTTGCGTACCATGGAATCAGGAAATTTTTCAACCACACTATGCTCCCTCGACACACCCATCTTGTTTTTTCTAGTTGATGATGGAAAGAAATTGATGCATACCTTAAGACCACAGATGTAAGTGCATATAAAAGGAGTGGGACAACTTTAGCATTGTCTTTAACCACCTGAGAACATAGAAAGCTACCAATTTCAACATGATTAACAAAAGAATTGATAAGCGAGAAAATAGGGTAATAAAAGTACGACAAACCCGATCACGGACAAGGAGTGAAATCGTCAATACATTTCAACAATAAAAGACACAAAGTACCATCATAAAGTGAAATGACTTCCAATTAGAACCTAAAATAACCAATAAAAAAATCAACAGCAAAAAACAAAAACAATTGAGGCAACTAAGAATGTATACGTACCTACCTAGAAGAGGATACGTACCTTGCTTGAAGATAACAGTTACTCAAAGAAATCACAGAACTTCCTCTGTAAAAATCGAAGTGTTATTCCACTTCTACTCCATATTAAACAATTCATTTCCCTAAGCACCCGTTAAATTCTTCGTATCAAACTAATACTCGTAAAGTGAAAATTTGTAGTAACATTTTCACTAACATCTTTGTTTCAGGTCGGCCTCTACTTGTAGCATAAGTTCCGTAAGAAATTCATTTCTAATTCAAGTTCAAAACTATCATAGCCATAACCAAACTCCCATTCATAGCAGAGCTATAAATAGGGTCTGGGGATATAAACTTATATATAACTGACAGAATAGACCCTTTGATGCATTAACTTTCAGTTAGTAAGAAATCGTTGAAGGAAAATAATTCAATATTAGAAGCATCTATAAATATTTTTTAAATTGTGATTAATTACGATCAATAAATTAATATTTAAATTATTAAAATCCAAGCGTAAAATGAATTAAACTTTGGATAAGGTATAATATTATATTTAATGTTGACAGTGTCATTGAACTTTATACTTTTTCTTTCCATAACACTTTTTTATATTCAATTCATGTCAATATTTTAAAAGGAAGAATTGTATTCTCATGATTACAATTTTCAACCCGCCAACTTCATCGCAAAGTTTATAATAACTAGTGATTTATCTGCCCGCGCTTCGCCGCGGGGTAAGTCGTTTTTTAAAAATAAGTTTCAAAGCAGTAATTTCAATAGCTAACAGTAATATCAATATTTTTTGATGGGTATATCCCTTTCACAAATCTTTATGCTATACATATAAAAATCAAAGAAGTAAACTGGAAGACCCAAACTTTCAAATGCAAGCCAATGTGAAATAACATTAGAAGTTGGTCACAATTGCTGATTTATAGGTTGTAAACCCACCTCTAAAATCCTAACAACCCAAACCAATGCATGCTCAAATACGTGATATATCCAGGCTAAAAATTTGGAAATTACATGCTCAAATAACTATATCTAAAGGCAAGCTAACTGCCGCTGTTTTCGGAAGTTATCATCGATGTATTTCTACACCTGAGCACCAATGGAAACTGTGTATTGCACGCTGAAAATATTATTTGGATGTTAAAGTTTTTTAAGGATCTTCACATTTAAGAATAGCAAGTAATCTTGTCATAAAATTTATAGTAAACTAACATATTTTTAAGAGAAAATATGCATTCATACAATCTTAAATTTTAGTTTATGCCGACATATTTGCTGAAACTTCAGAGTTGACCAACATAAGAGTTTCATTTGACAAATGTTTTGAACACAATATTTTTAATCCAAATTTATTGAGCTTAAATCAACTTGAAGTTCAGCTATAAAAGCTATACCAGAGGGTGATTTTCCTAAATCCAACACGAAAAATTACACTAACTTGCTACAACAAAAATACGTCGACGCTTTTCTTTTGTAAACACAAATCAGAGAAACGTTGAAACCGAACAACCCGATAATCAAGGGCACCACAACAATCTCGGCATAAATTTTGTTTCGGCATAAATTTCGAACCCCAAAACACACAAAACACTCACAGGGGAAAAGCCCTACGAACACAGGTGACGAAAAAAAACAAAAACGTACCCGGCAGTAGAGATGATGACGACACTGTGAACCGGAGAAGAAAGCAGGGGAGACTTTGAAGACAAACTACGGTCAAGAAATAGGTCAAATAGGCGCAGAACACGTTTGCGGGGGAGCACAAAGTGAGGCAACACATGTCTTAGTACAATAAAATGTGAAGGGGGGAAAAATATCCTTGGAGGCTCGAACCGGCGACCCCCCCAAAAAAAAGTCAAGCCCTAAACCAACCCACCAAACCAACATATACACACCAATGTTGGAAGGAAGCCTATAAACAACGACACAGACGGCGAGCACTTAAAAAAACAACCAACCAGCGCCTGACACGCTGGAGCTGGAACTGTTCATCATCCTGCATATTTCATATATAGGGTAATATAATAGAAACAATTCAGAATTCAAAATCAATAAGAGAATTCAACAAAGCACCCAAGAAGGCATTGTCCATTGACATTCTAATACAAAATTTTATTTCTCTCACACACATTCTAACATTTTCTCTTATGCATTCATCTAACAACATGCTACACGTAATATACGTTTAACATTCTGATACTAAGGATAAGGGTTGGGGTGGTCCTTGGGAGTTGGGAGTGCGGTCCTAGGATCCTTCATGTATCTTTAAAGTTTTGAAGTATTATCAGATCTTAAACACTCCCATATAAGGTCTAATAAATAAAATTAAAATTTTAAATGGGTGCCAACCCGATAGGCATGTTTGGGATTGTTTATTGCCCTCTTACTTTTGGCTTTTTAACTTTTAAAAAAGTTAATAGATCAAAAAATATTCAAAAAAAAAAAACAACCATGAATCTAGGCTGATGACCAGCCTTGATGGTCAGTATCACACTTTTCAACTAAACAGCGAACAACCCTAAGCTTGATGAGGTTCATAACACGTTAATTACATTTTGGATCGTCATCACCAATACAACATTCGTTACGCTTCGGTTACAATCGCCACCATGATATTAACATGTTATTACAACCAGAATTGTAAATAACAACCATTATTCTTTTGACAATATTAAAATGACAATGAATTAGCCTAACTTTTTATAACTTGTTTTTAGTGTAAACATTTTATAAAAACAATCAAATGTTTAACATAAATATCATTTCAAATATTTTACATTAATATAATAATATTAGTATAAATGTTTAGTAGGAACAATATACTAATAATAATTAAAGAAAAATAATAAATTATCAGCTAATGTATTTGCATCCTTTTGAAGATACTGATACTGGAGATACTTAAAATATGTATGTCATATGGGTCCTCAAAACTCATTTCGTAAAACATGCCTAAAAAGTAGACTCTAAAGGGATTTGATGAGTTGTGTGTGATTGTAAATGAGATGAGTTAAGTTGCATATTGGTTATATGGACCATCAAAGGGTAGATTGTTCAATGAAAACTATATGGATTGACGGCTTAAAATTATAATAATAAACTATATATTTTGATTTTTAAAATTATACTCTTAAACAAAATAAAAATATTAATTTGTTTATTAGACAAGTCATCATATTGTTGGAACATGTATCTATTTAGGTGGTGTTTGTTTTTAAGAAAACCTCTTCCCCACCTCTTCATCTGCGCGCATGCAGACGCGGGAAGAGGTTTTGAGTGCGCAGACTGTTTGTTTTTTGAAAGACGTTTCATTAAAAAAAAGTCTGCGCGAGGTCTTCTTGGTGCTGACATGGACTAGTGTCTTCAGGCGGGAAGACATTTCTATCAAACCTCTTCTCCCTGAAACCCACCTTCACTTGTGTGCAACTCTTCCACACCACTCCTTTCACCACCGGCCGACCTCCACCACCGCGCTGCCCTCCTTCGCCGCCGCGCTGCCCTCCCCCTCCACCGCGCGCCCTCCCCTCTACCGCCCTCCCCCTCCGTCGCGCGCCACCATCCCTGCGCCGCCTGCCCGCCCTGCGTCGCCCGCCCTCCTCCGCCGCCCTCCGACAGAGATAGATAGATCTCTTCAACGTTCAACCCCAGATCCCCAATCTCACTCACAGTCACACCAATGGGCAAAGGAGGAGGGCCTCTATCCCAAGGCCTACTTAAGAAGATCATCCTCTCCTACACCTATGTCGCCATCTGGATCTTCCTCAGCTTCACCGTCATCGTCTACGACAAGTACATCCTCGATCGCAACATGTACAATTGGCCCTACCCCATATCACTCATCGTTTATTCAAATGCTCAAGGCCTTGATGCCTGTTGCTATTTACTCGATTGGGGTTTTGTTCAAGAAAGAGGGGTTTAAAGGGGATACGATGACCAACATGCTGTCGATTTCGTTTGGTGTGGCGATTGCCGCTTATGGGGAGGCCAAATTCAACACTTGGGGTGTATTCTAATTGTTTGATCTTTTTTCTTGGCAGAGTGGCGTAAACAAACTCATAAATCTAGTTGGGGTTACTCTTGGTCCCAAGGGCAGAAATGTAGTTCTCCGCGATTGATGCAATATTGTTGAATAATATTCTTGAGTTCAATTTCTCTTCGGAAGCAGTCTCTCTATCTCACTAGATAGAGGAAAGACTCGCCGCCACCTACCCCTCCCAGACCCTGCTCTTGAGTGGGACTTACTGGGTATGTTATGCTATGTTATGTTAGTTCAATTATTTATATATTAATGTAAAAAGTTTAAAAAATAGGTTTAGTTTAATTACAGAATATTTCAGCATTCTGCAGATGCTAAAAACAAACAGTTTTTTTTTGCAGACTGCAGACGTTTGGTCCACCTCTTCTGCTGCAGACGTCTGCAGATGTGGTCCGCAGACTGCAGACGTTCTCCTGCAGAAAAAACTAACAGCACCTAGACACAAACCAAAACCTAATCACCCTGATGTGATGTTGTGTCGTGTTATTGTTATCTTATCGGTAATATAAAATAAACAAATGTTTGAGACTATCATATGTTAGTTTTGTAGACATCCTCATATCTGTTTTTTTAATTATTATACTCATTTAAACATTCACACTAATTTTTATCTCTTACTAAATACCAATTAAATTAACTACTATCTTTTTCTCTCCCTCATCTAGATTTTTTAAAATCAAGCTATCTTTATAAAAAATAAATTTTATTAAGGAAATTAGAAATCATATCTTTATATTAAGAGTAAATTTCAAATCGTGTCATATATTAATATACGAAACTGCATGATATGTCCTTTAATTTTCATTTCAAATGTTCTTTTTTTTAAATATATGCACACATATTATCATTTACATTAATTTTTAGTTAAATATACAGTATAGTTATGTATCTCTCTCATGAGGTACATTTTTTTCATTTCTTTTTCACATCTAATATATAAAAAAAATAAAAAGGTTAATTATTTTATATGAAAAATAAAATTAAAAGATACCAGAGCAGTGGATAAGTCAGTGCACCCACGTTCCTCTTACGTTCAACACCATTAAGTCCAGCATCCCCCTCTATTTGATAGTCCAATGCCGGTTATCTTCACCATCACCTACAACATCTCATATACCATTGAAACCCATTGAAGTCGAACATACAACGATGAAAATATTAAATCCCCTAATTCACTTTTGTAATTCATTGCTCTTTAAATTTTTGGCTTATGTTGTGTGATTAACGAGCGACTAATATTTCATTTTCTAGCTTTTGCAATTATATAAGTAATTCAAAGAATCATGATAATCTTCAAGTTTGTGTTCCTTATTGATTTTTTATTATTTGTTGGTGTAAGTAGTTTAAAAAATATTTACATGTATTTTTTTGTGTTTATTGTTGATTTTCTGACCTTTTAAATGATTTGTGACTTAAACTTCTTACTTTAGTAAATGGTATTAGTGGTTGTTGTCATTAAAAGTTTTGACGATTAGTCAAATGAACACATATCAAGAGTGATTTGTTTCACCGACTTACCTAACGGTCCGATATCTTTTAATTTTCTTTTTTCATTTAGAATTTTTATGTTTTATTAATTTTTTAATATATTAGACGTGAAAAAAATGACAAAAATACCCTCATGTGAAGAGTCACATAACTGAGTTAACTGTACATTTAGATAATAGTTAGTGTAAATGATAATATGTGTGCAAATTGTGTAATAAAAGGATATTGTATGTAATTATTAAAACTAAAGGACATACAATGGAATTTCATATATTAATAAAGGACATAATTTGTAATTTACTCTTTTATTAAAAATAAAAATAATTAAAAATAATTTTTTTATAAAGTATAAAATTTTCTAAGACACTAAACTTTTTTGTAACAACAATTTTAAATCGCTCTTCTCATAAAAAATTATAAAAGGTGAAATTTCCTAAAAACAATCTTATCTAAACAATAAAATAATTAAAGCTTAAGAAAAAGATGTTATTGTTTATTTTACTTGAATCAGTTATTTATACGTACTTTCAATTATACTTTATCTTAAAGTATGGTTTTATAGTTTTTAAAATTTTCATTACTATTTATTTTATATTTATTTATTTTATTTTATTATTATTTTTTTAAATTACAAATTTATCCTGCTTCTACTCCTAAGTTACACCAACTTATATCATAACTGAGTTTGAACCCAGAACCTCCTCTCAAAAAGATATTAACCTAGTTATGTAACATATAATCTTAATTGCAACAATTGTGACAAAAAATTTAGCTATTATTGAAACTGCCGACAATATCAACTAGTCTTAGTGATGATGTATCCGCGTGGGCTTAAATTGGTGACTCACTTTAGGATATTTGACTATTTTTGGTGGATCAACCAATTTGTGAATTATTTTATTGCATAGACATTACGAAAAGGATGATAGCTAAGTATAACAAGCAAATCTAGTGTAAATGATGTAAGTGGTGAAGTGGTTAATGTGTTGATCTGGTATACAAAGCAACCCAGGTTCAAATCTCACCCTTCCCGTTTTAACTTATGCGGCATCCAGATGAAGGTTTAACTCGGGGTTTCATCCCGGGTTCGATCCTGATGGGGGGCGAGGGTTTACGGATTCAATCTGGTTCCCGCGCATTTAGGGGGTATGACTTACGACTGAAGGCTAGGTCCATGATAACCAGTCCCGATAGATCGTCAGGTTCGGAGTCCTCTGCTGTTAAAAAAAAAACCTAGTCAAATTGGAGAATACACAAAATATTATATTATTATTATTATGGAATAACTACTTATTTTACCCGTAGCGCGTTGCCTCGGCATTATACGTGACTTGATAAATACAAACTAAAATCGATTTGACTCGTTGCCGAATAAAACTATGTCAAAAGGTAGAGTAATGATAACCTATTATATTTGACAAACGTACATCATATTTGACTCAACTCATTCTTGAACAAAATCTACGTCAAAACGTACACAAACATTGAAATGTAGACTATTTTAAGGTGTATGTAAAATAAGCACAAAAACGTTTTATATTTGGCCCAAGTCGTTGCTGATCCAAATTTACGTCCAAACATAGACGGATTCAAAAATACACCGGCACGTATATAAAAATGTGAGTGTAAGAAATTGTTTTTTAAGTAACATTGTACATGAAAGTATAAATGTTAGAAACGCAAATACAAACTTAAGTATTAGAAAAGTGAAAAAATTTGACAACCTCAAGTATTGAACTCGGACTTAAGTATTAGAAAAGTGAAAAAATTTGACAACCTCAAGTATTGAACTCGGGTTGATTGGGTCAAGAAACTACAACTTTAACCATTGAACCAAAGCCTGCATACCATTTTGACAACCTCAAGTATTGAAATCGGGTTGATTGGCTCAAAAGAATTGACAACCTCAAGTTCTCACTCTGATTATATTAGAAAACCAAGTCGTGTGGCCCAATCTTCACCGATATTGGTTTTTAAGTATATAGTAAATAATACAATTTCATTTTAGCTTTACTTAAATAACAATTACTATTACCATAAAAATAATAACCACATTTTCATCCTATAAAATTTAAATCTACAACCACTTAAACACTATTTACCAATAATTATCTTTTAGAAACGTGCAATTTTAATTTAGATAGAAAACACAAAATAACTTTCTCTGTGTTTGTGACACATTTTGATAAAATTGAGCACTTTGAAGTTTGAACGAATAAAATGTATGACTATCCAACTTATAATCACATAGCCATATCACTTTATATTAATTTAAAAAAAACTATGGAAAACACTATTACCAATAAGTTATCTTTTAGAAACGTGCATTTTTAATTTAAATAGAAAACACAGAATAGCTTTCTATATGTTTGTGACATATTTTTGATAAATTGAGCACTTTGAAAGAATAAAAGGGCATGACTTGTTGGGTTAATTTTAATCGGGTCAAGTCGAGTCACGGATCTAGTATTTAAATCATCTGTTATTTAAATTATGTAATAAGTTTTTATTTTGAATTAGTCTAAGTAGTAAAATAGATAGTTAAGTAGGAGTCTATTTTATAAAAGTAGTAACTCATGTTTACATTAAGTCTTTTTCTCTATTTATATGTATGGAATGCAAGTAATAAAAGCAAGACACTTTTGTGAGTGTGTTATAATCACATACCCATATCATTTTCTATTAATTTTCAAAAAGAACTATGAAAGAGATGGCATGACCGTGTGAATAATTTTAAATAGTCATGTCATCTCATGCTAAAAGTCTAGATATTTTGTTTAAGAGGGCACGCCATTAGGATATTTTCCGTAGTCACGTAGCTTACTATCAAGTTTTAAAAAAATCTATTTTAATTGATAACATAGCCATACCACTTTCTATTAATTGCAAGCCTGAGAGTGTGTTGGATGGATGGCTGAAGCTTAAACCTTCAATGGTTCCAAAAAATGTTTTATTTGTCGTTTAGGTAGGAGGTATCGACTAACATTTTTGAAATATAATAAATACATGTTACAGATGGAATCAATAAATTAATGAAACACTTCAAAAACCAATAAATGTTTTAGAGGAGTATAGGTTAACAAAATTAACCAAATTATATTTATAAAAATAAAATCCTATTTATTTTGGTTTGTACCCAATAATTTTGTCACAATCGACTATCAACTACACCGAACCACTTGCACCACATCGTTTGTATCCAACAACGTAGCACCAGGGCCGACCCAATATAGTAAGTAATTGTGTGTTGGGCTTGGGTGCCACCAAAATTAAGGGCCCTCATTTAAAAATATATATATAAATATTGGGCTTAACTTTTAAAACACCACAACAAAGCCCTAGATTCAGAATTATTAGAGACTGTTTGGCAACATCTGATTTAATAAGTGCTGAATGAATAAGAGGATCTGAACCAGTAAGAGGTCTGAAACAGTAAGAGATCTGAACCAATAAGTGTGTTTGGTTGTAAAAAAGAAAGTTTTTAAAATAAAAACCCTCAACATATTAAAATCAGAATATATTAAAATCATGAAAGTTTTAAAATAAAAACCCTCAACACACTCTCCCCCATTCCTCTCTCTCCGCCCTCACCACCACCCTCGCCGGAGTTCTTCATCTCTGGCGACATCACCACCGAGTCAGAGAGCGACATCGCCGACCACCACCGCAAGCCGCGACGTTGATAACGATGATGTGAACCACCGCACGTCGCCGACCACAGATTTGAACCACCGCACGTCGCCGACCACAGATTTGAACCACCGCACGTCGCGCGACCACCACGACGGTTCGGTCATAGGCCACAGATCTGACTATCACCCGCGACGTTGATAATGATGACGATGACATGAATAATGTCGATGGGGATGAGGATCAGTCACAGCCCACAGATCTTCTCCACCGCCGTCGTCGACCACCGCCCGTCGCCGAACACCACCCGTCACAGACCACAGATCTGACTCGGGTCAGATGCAAGCTCACGTCTGACCGAAGAAGAGGTTCGGTCAGACCTCTTTCTCATTAAGAGGTATCTAACCAAACGCACTTATCTGACCCGTGTCTGACCGAGTCAGACATTAAGGTCTGACCAACCTCATTAAGAGGCAAACGAACAGCCCTTAAGCTGTTAGCTTCGCTGTGTTTGTTCGACTTCTTCCAAGGGTCCTCCATCCATGCACACGATAAGGAATCTCACTGCTTAGTCTCTACACAATTGATGATGGCAGCGACATAACAAGATTGAGTTTGGTAACTGCATAGGCCTGCAGTATTGTTAGCAGCGATAGATAACAGATTGAGTTTAGCAGCGACATAGCAAAGATTGAAATTAGTAATGAGTCAGTGACAATATAGTGGTGTGTTTAGCAGCAACATAGACACGAGTGCACGACATCATAGGAGATTGAGGTTAGATAGTTCATTACTAATCTTGCTTTTGAATTTTGCCTTTCATAGTTCATTACTAATTTTACAGTAAAGGACTCAAGGTTACTATGTTAAATAGTTCATTACTAATTTGAATGGTAGATTGCTTTAATAGTTCATTATCAATTTAATTAGGGAATAGGTTGTTTAATTGTTTCTGATCTTGCCTCTGAATATGAGTTAGCTTTTGTTTAGATTATTTTTTTTATAAACTTGATTAGAAAATAGGTTATATAATTGCTTTTGAGTTTTCATTAGCTTGGTTGCCTGCTTTGATAGTTTATGACTAATTTGAATGTTCTACTTGTTAAGTGCTTTCAGATAATTAATTTGATTGATTGAATATTTGATTTACTTGGTTTTGATAACTTTAAATAGGTTGTTTAAGCTTTTGATTTGATGCCTTAGGTTGTTTGAGCCTTTGATTTGTTGCATTACTGTAAGGCCCACCTTTCTCAGGGGGACCTCACAGTTGGTCATTCACAGCAAAACATCGAGTTAAAACCGTCATTTACTCATATGTGTATAAATATATATTGCAGCGGAAAATACTGTAAATTTCAATCCATTACAAATGAAATATGAACATTGTCTGTAATTCTTAAAATCTATTTAAGGTCCTATTAATCTTTTCTTCATCAGGGATGCCAGTCTTCTAGTGCCAAGTAGCTTCAGTCCCATGCCTCTATTCCGTAGCTCTAACTCTTACCTGTCAACTGATATGCATACAAAAGTCAGCTTCGCTGAGTGAATTCTAGGTTTACTTTGCTAAATAACTTTCGTAAGAGGTATTAGCTTTATCAGTTGAAAATAGTTCTCGTCTATCAAGCATCAATACATACAGGCTATCACTTTATCGATACTTTATCATTGCTTTTCATTTCTCGTTATTTATTACTCTTCTTTATCCGTCAATTCTCTGTCACTATCGGTGCCTAGGCTCGCCTAGGACTTTACCGACACGCCAATTAAGGGCTTACAGTCGTACTCGATCGGGCCATTATTGTCATGCCAATTCAGGGCTTACAGACCTGCCTGTTCGAGCATTACTTTATCCGGGTGAGGGCACAACAAATGCAACCCTCCTTTAGCCATTGCTTGCAAGTCTTTACTTTATCCCTTGCCTGCAGGACTTTACTTGCAAGACTTTACTTTATCCAGGTACATGTTATGGGCCTCATAACCTTTCTTTATGTTTCACTGTCGTGTTTAAGTTATACATAATATAACACAACACAATACATAATAAGAAGCAAACTCTTAGTCTAAGCATTCACATTTCATCAATCATGAGAGATAAATCAGATAACTGACCCTCCGTGGGACAGCGGGGGTTCGGGGGCGGCAGCCCCTGATAGCGGGGTTCTAGGGGCAGCAGCCCTAGTGGGGTCCAAGGGGCAATGCCCCTGGCTGGGGCCGGGCTGCCAGGTCAGCGCGCCCGAAAATTATTTTGAACTATTTAAAGGGCACATTTTTCTTTAGGAAAATTTGCTTTCTTAATAAAAGGGTCTTAAAGACCGTCATCATAAAAGTATGTAATTTAGTATGCATATCACCCCAAAACATTGAAAACGGGTAAAGGAGGGGTCTAGAACTCACCTGAGCTCGTCCAAGTAGCTTAAATTCTAAGTCACTTAGGCTATAGCCTGAATACTCTAGCTGCACGAAAGTTAACATGCAAAAACGTCATTTTCTTCATAGTTTCGCCATAGTTTCGCTACAGCGAAACTACAGTTTCGCTTGCAGTTTCGCTGGGCAGCACTTCTGCTAGTTTCGCTAGACAGATTCGTTGCCTTGAGCGCCCAACTTTCGTTGGAATTCCCTATTCTTGCGAAGTCTATAGGTCAGTCTAGGTCTTAGCGAGATTTCCGGCGAAACTATAGTTCGCCCCAGCGAAACTGTAGTTTCGCTGGAACTTCTCCTAGTCTCGCTGAACTAATGTGCAGTTTCGCTGGATGAATACTTAAATTCGCTGGATCGGGGCCCAGTTTCGCTGGATAAACAAAAACTCAGATCCAGCCGTTTTTAACCCAAAATCTTAACTTTTTACGTCCAAATCCTTAGTTTACCTTCCATGAACTCAAATCTAAGCTTTTTACACGTTTTCATACGTAAAAATTCGACCTTTATGTGTTTCTTTAAACTTTTCAAAACCCCAAAACCCTAGAATCCGGGTTTGATCTACAGAGGGCCTTAGAGGTCGATTCTTACCTTGTTTTGTTGCTCTTTCCTTGTGTTTTGATGCTCCAATCCACCAGAACTTCAATCCTTCAAACCTTCAAGCTCCAAATCTTGAAATTTCTTCACTTTCTCTCTCTACTTTCTCTCTCTACGAATTTGGTGGCTAGGGTTGAAATGGTGAAATGGATCTGATCATGCATGGTTTAAGGGTTGATTAGGGCCCTTAAACCCACCAAGCCTAGCCCATTAAGGATAATTTTACCCATAGCCCACTAATTTACCCCTTTATTTCTTAAATTAACCCTTAAAAGCCCATTATTATTAAATAGCCTGTTTCGGGAAATTTCGGGGCGTTACAATTACGTTGTGTTAGGCATAAGATATTTAAGCAAAACAATTTTGATTAGTTTGCTATTTGATTACTTGATGTGGTATTTGGTAATATGTAGTTTTTTTAGTTGAAGTAGAATGATAAATATTTTTGAAAGGCCCCATTTTTTAATTTCGATTGGGGTCCTAAAAAACATTGAGTCGGCCCTGCGTAGCACCCTGGCCTCTGCATTTCGACCATGCCACATATGATTTTCTAATTTAATTTTTTAACTTAGTTAGTGCATGGGACATCAAAATCTACGGACCGGCTATGTTGTATGCGTTTATGTTCGTTGATAACATTACAAAAGAACCTAATCTGATTCAAATGAACACCGACAAACATAAATGAACAGCAATTCAAGTAATAATAGAGTATTTAAATTAAAGTGTACACACCATCATTAACATTTGAAGGTAAACAACAATAAATTGGACTCGTATTGACAGATGGTTTAAAATGGTATGAACTCAACTTATTTGAATAAATACGTAAACAAACATAAACAAACTAATGCAGCCGAACCTTAACGAACGAATACAAACGAACGGATACAGAATATAAACAAAAGAAACAAACGATAATGATCGTGCGTTTAATTATAGAATAAATTACAAATTACGTCCTTTATTAATATATGAAATTGCATAGTATGTCCTTTAGTTTAATAATCACATACCATGTTCTTTTATTAAAAGATTTTGCACACCTATTATCCTTTACACTAACTATCATTTAAATTTAAATATACAGTTAACTCAATTTTGTGCCCCTTCACATGAGGCTATGTTTATCATTTTTTCACGTCTAATATATTAAAAAATTATAAAAATAAAAATTTTAAATGAAAAAAGAAATTTAAAAAATATCAAATCGTTAGATAAGTCGGTGAAACAATTCACTCTTGGTGTGTATTCATTCGACCAATCGTCAGAACTTTTAATGACAACAACCTCCAATAACATTTACTAAAGTAAGAAGTCTAAGTTACAAATCATTTAGAAGGTCGTGAAATCATCAATAAACACCAAAAAAATACACGTTAATACTTTATAAACTACACACACCAACAAATAATGAAAAGTTAATAAGGAACAAAAACTTGGAGATTACCTGTGATTCTTTGAAATGCTTATGTAATTGCAAAAACAAGAAAATAAACTATTAGTCACTCTTTAATCACAAACCAGCATAACCCAGAAATTCAAAGAGCAACGAAATACACAAAGTAAATTAGGGATTTTAATCTTACCGTCATTGTTTATTCGAGTTCAATGGTTTCAATGGTGTGTGAGATGTTGTAGGTGGTGAAGATGACCACTATTGGGCTATCGAATAGGGGGATGATGGATTTAATGGTATGGAACGTAAGAGGAACGCGGGTTCACTGACTTACCCAACGGTCCGATATCTTTTAATTTTTATTTTTATATAAAGTAATTAATTTTTTATTTGTTTAGTATATTAGATGTGGAAAGAAAACGACAAAAATGCACCTCATGTGAGAGACGTAACTGAGTTGACTGTATATTTAACTGAAAGTTAGTGTAAAGGACAATAGGTGTACACATATTTTAAAAAATGACATTAGATGTAATTATTAAAACTAAATGACATTCCATGTAATTTCGTATATTAATAAAGGACACAGTTTGTAATTTACTCTTAATTATAAATTTAAACAAATAAAGGCTTTATAACGATCTGGTCTAACGATAAATTCATTTGCTTCACACATGGATCTGGTCATCACCGACTCAACTCACATGAGGAAATCCAATTCAAATTTCAGGCCTCATTTATCGGACGCACGTCAAGTGGGCCTGTGGTGCATCATTTGACTACTCACTGTAAGATTCCACACATATAAAATGCAACTCAAGATCAATGATATTCGAGTCATGTGCAGCGGCGGAGCTTGAACATCTCCGTAGAGGGGCGGGGGCGAACTCGATATTTATAAAAATTTACACTATCGGGCCAAAAATTTACATTAACGGGCCAAAAATTTACACTAACGGATTACAATTTAACACTACCGACGAAAAAAATAGGAGAGGCGGCGGCCCCCCCGGCCCTCACTATCCTCCGCCATTGATCATGTGTTTCATACTCAACAATTGCAATCATATTTGGTCCCTTTTAATTTGTGGGCCTGTTGTTTTGGTGTGTGGATGGGTGGTTGCCAGGCGGTTTCATGACAGTGGTTGAATTGTCGCTGGTTGGAATTTGTTCATCTTACCCGACTTCCAGTGGTCTGTATTATTGGATCGTCAAACTTGCCGGTGATGGTTTGGCACCCTTTGCGTCTTGAATTATGTTTGGTAAACTGCTTTTAGAATTCTTAACTTTTATTGTTGTATACTTGTATATCAGCAACTATATGAACTTATAAGTATAATTACTGAGAACAAACTAAAATTCATGTTTTAATTAGTTCCATCTGAAGACATGAGTTGGTTGATACATTAAAAGCTAAACAGTTGAAAAAGATTCAAACTGTTTGAGTCTTTTTCTACTATTTAACTTTTGAGTCAACCATCATTAAATAGTGTGTTGGTGAATCTATAACTCATGTTAAGCACGCGAAAGAAGACACGTGTATTCACGAGCTGTCATAACACAATTACACAATCCGTTTAACCTTTTTTTCCTTCATATTACTCTTAATAAAATGTATATAAACAATTACATTTAAACAATAAAATCACATGCCTGATGTTTTAAATTTTTACACAAAATACTCAATCACTTTTAGTTATAACATAAAAACAATTAAAAAAAAGATGTAAAAATAAACGGGTTAGACGGACCAATCTATTGCACACTCTTCAGTAGCCCTCTTTTCCCTTTGTCTCAGTGAAGCAATGCCTTTTTTCCCTTGTCAACCATTTTCCTACTCCAATCTGCCTTACTAATGGTCGCGATCGAAGCACCATCCGAAGACAACACATTCTGGTTTTATAAAGAATCCTTAAGGATAAACACGCACAACACGAGACGACTGTATTATCAACCACCACAGCTTGGCAACGGATATCTCGGCTCATGCATCGATGAAGAACGTAGCAAAACGCGATACTTTGTGGCCAACCGCACATAGGCACGGGAGTCCAATCTCCGTCCCTACCCATCATATCCTGTTAGAGGAAAGTTAGGTGGCAGCGACATGATACTTGACGCCCAGGCAGCAACGGGCAAAGCCCGTGTTGTCACACCCGACCGACGGCGGAATCATCGGAGCGGACGAGGGAATGATTGATTGTTCATAACACATGGTTGTCTAATAATGGGAATAATATTAAAATCAGATTACATGATAATAAGTTCAACATACACAAATACAACAATTGAAACCACAAATAGTAACTGTCTTTTATTTTAACTAAGTCCGGGTCTTAAATGAGCAGGTAGAAGTCCACTATCTTGCTTAACCTGAAATCATGTGAGAAAATAAAGTCAGCTAACGAATTAGCTGGTGAGTAGTCATAGTTTTGAATATACATATAGATTGATTGATTGATTGAGAATAATCCAATTCACAAGGTAACATTAAGACTTATATTGCAATAGTAAGCATATAGATAAACCGACACAATAGAAACCCCTTGACTTGACACTTGCATATAATAGACTCCACACATACACCATAGATTGACTCTTGCCTCTGGCACAATCACCACTCGACTATTCATATGGGGTGGGTTGTCCAAACCAGTAGATCTACATTGATACCAGGATTGATTGATTGAATTAGGGTTTTATTGTCGTCCAGTTTAGCATAGTATGTTCACGTAATTGCAAGTAATAACATAACCTGTCTTGAATTGAATTTAGAATGAAACAACATTAGAATATCATGATTGAATATATATCGTATCACATGATTTCCCCAAATAGGAAATGATATAAAAAGGGGATATGAATACTCACTTGATTGATGATATTAGAACCTGGAAGTGATAGATTAAACACCAACGATTTCCTTACGATTAACCTAAGGAACGGTGTCTCGAATTAGAATAATGATTTGAGAATGTGGGAATGTATTAGGATTTCTATTTGGTTTTGAATGGTAGTTTAAACTAAATAATTTATTTAGTTGAAATGTTTCGAAATAAATAAAATGAATTTATTGAAAATGATTATGTTTAGAATCTTAATAAAAATATACGGATCAATACACGTAACTGTTTTGATTTATTGTTAAAGTGTGGAAAACAAATAATTAATTTTATATAATTAATTATATGATAATTAATTAAAATATTTAATTATTTATATAACTAAAAGAAATGTAATTGTTACTTGAAATGATTTAAATATAACACTTTTATATTTAATCATAATTAAAACAATAATAACGATTATTTGAAATAATTAAAAGTAATATAGTGTCAAATAATAATTTAATAAATTAAATTATTATTAGAAGTTCACTTTTGTTTAAATAATTTTGTATTATTTGTAATTTTATTTATTTAAAACATTTACTAAAATAGGTAAAATGTTAAAAATAAATTTCAGTAATTAATTAAATTGTTCTAAAAATTTTTAATGTTTGTTAAAATATTTTTATAATTTTTTACAATTTTTTATAATTTTTGGAGGCTTAAAAGGCCCCAAAAAAAAATGGTTGAGGTGGCCCGGGGTCGAACCCGGGACCTCATGGATTGCAATGGGTGCAGGGACCAGTGAACCAAGGTCACAACCGCGAAGAAACCTCGTTTTAAATTGTTTTAAACACAAATTAAGCAGGATCCCAATTCATAAGAACCCTAGATCGAATGATCCCAAATTGAACCCGAATTCGACTTTGATTGCTTCTGCAATCATGTGACTTTTGTTCCCCATGAATGATCGAGTATGTGTGTGTGTTTAATTTACCTGAATTGAACTTAGATCGGCAGGAACAGATTAGAAACAAGCCGCGGCAATGGAGGTGGTCGAATGATGCTCCAACGATGATAATAATCGAATTAATCTTGAGGTAAGCTTCGAATGATGATATAGAAACAAAACCCAATGTTAATTTCGAGTAAAATCGATTGTAGGATGGTTAGAATACGAGTTGCAGGTCCGCGTTTTTGAGAGGTGTTCGAAGGTGTTTGAATTCGTTTCAAGTGAAATGGAGAATGGGGATTGATTAGAAACTGACTTATGGTAGTCCTCGTTCGTTTAATTTGATTAAAACAAGGTGTTAGTGCGATCTGTGGACTGACAAAAGTCCGACAACGCGTGGCTTGGGTTCTACACCGCATGCTTTCGAATTTTGGAATTGTTTAGTTGCACGAGTTCGAATCTCCCATGTGAAGGTGTCAGGAGTGTCGGTTTTGGTCAAAACCGCGTGATCTCGGCGTTTGAAGCTCGCCGGAGGGTCGGCCGGATGCCTCGCCGGCGATGAAGGGTGTTCGACGGGGTGATGGTGTGATTTAAAAAAAGTTACAATTTGGTCCCTGTAGTTTAGAAGTTATTTATTTAATGCTTTAAACTTTCTTTTAAAGTTTTGAAAATTACAAAATGACCCCTGGACCTTATTATTGTTATTATTATTAAAGTTATTATTATTATTATTATTATTATTATTATTATTATTATTATTATTATTATTATTATTATTATTATTATTATTTATATTATTACTACCACTAGTATTATTATCATTATTATTATTATTATTATGATTATTGTATTCTTCGGAATCAACATCGAGCAAAATCAGCTTTATTATTAAAAAAAATACGAAATGTTACAGTCTCCCCTGCTTTAGGAAATTTCGTCCCGAAATTTTAAATCACTAGGAGGCTGAATCGAAAAGTTGAGGGTACTTGGACTTCATTTGGTCCTCACGTTCCCAGGTGAACTCTGGTCCACGTTTAGACTCCCAACGAACTTTGACAATTGGTATTCGGCTACGTTTGAGTTGTTTGACTTCCCGATCCATAATTTCCACAGGTTTCTCAATAAAGTGCATAGATTCATCAATCTGGACTTCGTCGAGTGGAATGTGGAGATTTTCATCGGCAAGACATTTCTTGAGATTTGAAACATGAAACGTTGGATGTATATTGCTGAGTTCTTGGGGTAGTTCAAGCTTGTAGGCCACTTTCCCAATTCGCTCGAGCACTTTGAATGGACCCACGTAACGAGGTGCTAGCTTCCCTTTCTTTCCAAAGCGAATCACTCCCTTCCAAGGTGATACCTTAAGAAGTACGAGATCACCGACATTGTATTCCATGGGCTTACGTCTTTTATCAGCATAATGCTTTTGACGATTCCTAGCAGCCACCAAGTTATCACGGATCTTATGAATTTTGTCTGTTGTTTCTTGTATCAATTCCGGACCAGTAATCTGTGATTCACCAACTTCAGACCAGCAGATGGGAGATCGACACTTTCGGCCATACAAGGCCTCAAATGGTGCAATCTGGATGCTGGTATGGTAACTGTTATTGTAAGAGAATTCGATCAACGGAAGATGAGAATCCCACGATCCACTGAAATCAATGACACAAGCCCAGAGCATATCCTCGAGGGTTTGTATCGTTCTTTCAGTCTGACCGTCGGTTTGCGGGTGATAGGCTGTGCTAAGATTTAGTTGAGTCCCAAGGGCTGATTGAAGACTTTTCCAGAAATGAGAGATGAAACGACCATCGCGATCAGAGATAATATCTAAAGGTACACCATGCCGACTGACTATTTCATTGATGTAGATGCGAGCCAATTTCTCGACTCGATAATCTTCCCGAATTGGAATGAAATGAGCCGACTTAGTCAATCGATCAATGATAACCCAGATACTATCGTGACCACTAGCGGTACGAGGCAGCTTGGTGATGAAATCCATGGATATGCTTTCCCACTTCCATAATGGAACCTCGGGTTGTACGAGTAATCCAGAGGGACGTTGATGCTCGGCTTTGACTTTGGAACATGTGAGGCATTTAGATACATACAAGGCTATATCCTTCTTCATGCCGGGCCACCAATATTGGTTCCGAAGATTCATGAACATCTTATCTGCTCCCGGATGAATAGAATAACGAGCCTTATGAGCCTCATCCATGATGGTTGTTCGAAGATTATCGCGATTCGGAATCCAAAGTCGATTTAGAAAGTACAGTAGTCCGTCCGACTTGATTTCCAATTGGAGTTCAGCACCGCATGACATTTCCTCATACATGTTGCCCTCGGTGACTGATTCGTGTTGAGCTTCGAGTATACGGGTCAAGAGGTCGGTTTGGATGGTAACACTTTGAAGCATAACTTGACCTTTACGACTTAATGCATCGGCTACGACATTAGCTTTACCGGGGTGGTAACGAATCTCACAGTCGTAGTCATTGAGTAGTTCGACCCATCGTCGTTGCCTCATGTTAAGCTCCTTCTGGTTGAAGATGTACTGGAGACTCTTATGATCGGTGAATACAACACATTTGGTGCCATAGAGATAGTGTCTCCAGATTTTGAGTGCGAATACGACAGCACCCAATTCAAGATCGTGCGTCGTATAATTTTTCTCATGAATCTTCAATTGTCTTGAGGCATAAGCTATAACTTTGCCTCGCTGCATGAGAACGCACCCTAGACCTTGTTTTGAAGCGTCACAATAGACAACAAAGTCGTCGTTTCCATCAGGAAGTGTTAGAATCGGCGCCTCACACAACTTTTGCTTGAGGGTTTGAAATGCTTTTTCTTGATCAGGCCCCCAAGAAAAAGGCTTATCCTTGTGGGTCAAAGCAGTGAGTGGCACAGCAATCTTAGAGAAGTTAGGAATAAAACGTCGATAATATCCGGCTAGTCCAAGAAATGAACGAACCTCGGTAGGAGTCTTAGGTTCTCCCCATTTCTTTACTGCCTCGATCTTTGCGGGATCAACGTGAATTCCTTTGCTGTTTACTATATGACCAAGAAATTGAACCTCATTAAGCCAGAATTCACACTTTGAGAATTTGGCGTAGAGTTTCTCTTTCCTCAGAAGTTCGAGTATTAGACGAAGGTGGTTCTCGTGATCGGATTTGGATTTGGAGTATATCAAGATATCGTCGATGAATACGATCACGAATTTGTCTAGGTATGGTCGGCACACGCGATTCATTAAATCCACGAATACTGCCGGTGCGTTGGTTAACCCGAATGGCATCACTATAAACTCGTAATGGCCATATCTCGTTCGGAAAGCGGTTTTTGGGATATCATCATCGTGCACACGGAGTTGGTGATAACCAGAACGAAGATCGATCTTTGAGAAATGAGTGGCTCCTTGAAGCTGATCAAACAGATCGTCGATTCTGGGTAATGGGTAACGATTCTTGATTGTGAGTTTGTTGAGTTCTCGATAGTCGATACACATACGAAAAGAACCATCCTTTTTCTTCACGAATAAGACTGGGGCTCCCCACGGTGATGAGCTCGGGCGAATGAATCCTTTGTCTGACAGTTCTTGCAATTGGCTAGCAAGTTCTTGCATTTCGGAAGGCGCGAGACGATAAGGTGATTTTGCCACGGGAGTTGCACCAGGCACAAGGTCGATCCTGAATTTAACTTGACGAACGGGAGGAAGACCGGTTAGGTCTTCGGGAAAGACTTCGGGAAATTCTTGAATAACCGGAATGTCTTCAATCTTCTTAGGGTTCTTATCCGTTTTCACGATATGAGCTAAGAAAGCCACGTAATATTTGCGGAGGTACTTTTGAGCTTTGGTGCAGGACATGAGTTTAATCCCTTGGAAAGCTTTTCCCCGTAAATATTTAAGACACTTCCAGATGCGCGAGGGATCCGGATGATTTTCTCGAAACAGACGACTTCAGCATGGTTCTTTGACAACCAATCCATGCCTATAATGACGTCAAAACTTCCAAGTGGCATCGGTATAAGATCGACAGGGAATTCGTGTTCACTAAGTTTAAGGGTACAATTTTGGATGACAGAATCAATTGTGACGGATTTTCCATCAGCTATTTCTACTGTAAACGGTTTCCCTAACTTAGTTCGGGTATTAATAAGCAAAGGTTCAAATTCTAAGGATACAAAACTTTTATCGGCACCGGTATCAAATAAAATTGAAGCATATTGATGATCGATTAGGAACGTACCATTCACCACATCATTGGCAGCCTGAGCTTGTTGGGCATTGATGTTAAAAGCACGCCTTGTGCTGCGGGTACGGCATTAACGAGCTGAGGACATCGGTTACGGAAATGAGTTGGATCACCGCATTGATAACATGCACGAACTTGAGCAATTGCAGGAGGGTTTTGTTGGACTGGCGCATTTACCAATACCTTAGCAGCATTCCTGCATATGTTGAATGTATGGCCAAAACGACCACAACTGGTGCACTGACGACACTTAGCACCAGTAGGATGATGATACTTGCAGATGTTGCATTGTGGAAATGGCCCGGTGTATGGTTTCTTTGTTGGGGCTTGATTATTCATGGTTGGTTGATAGGTCGGTGCGACTTGGTTGATTGGAACAGCAGGGGTAACTACAGCAAAGTTTTGAGAGTTAGCCTTCCTCTTCCGGTTCCTGGAAGTTTCAGGCTTGTCTTCCTTGGTTGTTTCAGTAGAAGACTTCTCCATTTTCTTCTTGTCACCCTTCCTGGTCAAGGTACCGGCCTTGACATGGTTGTCGGTTAACTGAGCTGCTAGACGGATAGCATCTGCCAAGTTAGTAGGGTTCCTACCCCACACGGTATCCTGAATTTGCATAGGGAGACCACCTACGTACTTCTCGATAGCTCGAGATGAGGGAGTAACTAGATGAGGAACCAGAAGACTCAACTCGTGAAAACGGGTGGTGTAAACCAGATTCTCGCCGCTTTCCTGAGCCAAATCCCAGAATTCAGCTTCTAGTCTTTTGATTTCATTTCGTGGGCAGAATTCTCGTGTCATGAGTTCCTTTACTTCAGCCCACGTCAATGCCAGGGCAGCATCAGTACCACGGGTTCGTTTCTCCCCGTTCCACCAAGTGAGTGCGCGTTTCTGGAGAACACTTGTGGCATACCGGACTTTTAGATTTTCAGGGCATTCGCTGTTTAGGAAGGTGTTCTCGATGCTTTCGAACCACTGTAGTAATCCGGTAGCTCCTTCAGTTCCACTGAACTTAGTGGGGTTGCAAGAACTGAAATGTTTGTAGGTACAAGTTTGGGGAGGGTTTGGTGCAGTTGGGTTTTGATCAGTATTGTTGCCTTGGTTCAAGTGGGTAAGCAGAGTTGGGATAACAGCAGCAACTTCACGTGCTACCATAGTAGCAATCTTGCGGCCAGAGTTTCTAGATCGTGAACGGATTTGACGAGAAGCCATTCTGTATAATATGGAAAGAAGAAACCTCTATGAGAAATGGGTAATTGGTTTTAAAAACTTTTCAAAATAATAAGATCGTTAATGAGATTGTTTAGAATAACAATGAGAGGTTAGGAGTGTAAACGTTCGGTTCGCAAACCAAAACGAATACGTTGACTTATCAAAGTGTTTGTGTCCAGCACGAGGACATGCGTACCTATAAGCGAATACTCATCTCGAGGGTTCCCAGGTAAGGTAATCAAGTTGTATGAAATACCTTGCCTAGACAGAACACCTTAAGATACAGGTATCCCACTCTTCCAGCATTGCATGTTCTCGGTCATGTGACACGGACTTTGACGAGATTTGAAAACCATGAATAACAATCGAGTTTTGGAGTTTGAAATCACTTGAATTAGGCACACAATGCCTTAGAATATGAGTTAAGATTCGGGTGTACATTGATAGATTCAAAGTATAAGAAGAATCACTTAAGGCAGATAATCACATAATTAAGTATAAACATGTAAGGCACATAAAATCCTATCTAAGCATATAAAATACATGAGAGGACTCATGTGTAAAGGTACCTAGTTATAGTCTAGGTCATTCCATTTCTAATAACCTAATTCCCTATAACCATGGCTCTGATACCAATCTGTCACACCCCGACCGACGGCGGAATCATCGGAGCGGACGAGGGAATGATTGATTGTTCATAACACATGGTTGTCTAATAATGGGAATAATATTAAAATCAGATTACATGATAATATAAGTTCAACATACACAAATACAACAATTGAAACCACAAATAGTAACTGTCTTTTATTTTAACTAAGTCCGGGTCTTAAATGAGCAGGTAGAAGTCCACTATCTTGCTTAACCTGAAATCATGTGAGAAAATAAAGTCAGCTAACGAATTAGCTGGTGAGTAGTCATAGTTTTGAATATACATATAGATTGATTGATTGATTGAGAATAATCCAATTCACAAGGTAACATTAAGACTTATATTGCAATAGTAAGCATATAGATAAACCGACACAATAGAAACCCCTTGACTTGACACTTGCATATAATAGACTCCACACATACACCATAGATTGACTCTTGCCTCTGGCACAATCATCACTCGACTATTCATATGGGGTGGGTTGTCCAAACCAGTAGATCTACATTGATACCAGGATTGATTGATTGAATTAGGGTTTTATTGTCGTCCAGTTTAGCATAGTATGTTCACGTAATTGCAAGTAATAACATAACCTGTCTTGAATTGAATTTAGAATGAAACAACATTAGAATATCATGATTGAATATATATCGTATCACATGATTTCCCCCAAATAGGAAATGATATAAAAAGGGGATATGAATACTCACTTGATTGATGATATTAGAACCTAGAAGTGATAGATTAAACACCAACGATTTCCTTACGATTAACCTAAGGAACGGTGTCTCGAATTAGAATAATGATTTGAGAATGTGGGAATGTATTAGGATTTCTATTTGGTTTTGAATGGTAGTTTAAACTAAATAATTTATTTAGTTGAAATGTTTCGAAATAAATAAAATGAATTTATTGAAAATGATTATGTTTAGAATCTTAATAAAAATATACGGATCAATACACGTAACTGTTTTGATTTATTGTTAAAGTGTGGAAAACAAATAATTAATTTTATATAATTAATTATATGATAATTAATTAAAATATTTAATTATTTATATAACTAAAAGAAATGTAATTGTTACTTGAAATGATTTAAATATAACACTTTTATATTTAATCATAATTAAAACAATAATAACGATTATTTGAAATAATTAAAAGTAATATAGTGTCAAATAATAATTTAATAAATTAAATTATTATTAGAAGTTCACTTTTGTTTAAATAATTTTGTATTATTTGTAATTTTATTTATTTAAAACATTTACTAAAATAGGTAAAATGTTAAAAATAAATTTCAGTAATTAATTAAATTGTTCTAAAAATTTTTAATGTTTGTTAAAATATTTTTATAATTTTTTACAATTTATTTTATAATTTTTGGAGGCTTAAAAGGCCCAAAAAAAATGGTTGAGGTGGCCCGGGGTCGAACCCGGGACCTCATGGATTGCAATGGGTGCAGGGACCAGTGAACCAAGGTCACAACCGCGAAGAAACCTCGTTTTAAATTGTTTTAAACACAAATTAAGCAGGATCCCAATTCATAAGAACCCTAGATCGAATGATCCCAAATTGAACCCGAATTCGACTTTGATTGCTTCTGCAATCATGGGGCTTTTGTTCCCCATGAATGATCGAGTATGTGTGTGTGTTTAATTTACCTGAATTGAACTTAGATCGGCAGGAACAGATTAGAAACAAGCCGCGGCAATGGAGGTGGTCGAATGATGCTCCAACGATGATAATAATCGAATTAATCTTGAGGTAAGCTTCGAATGATGATATAGAAACAAAACCCAATGTTAATTTCGAGTAAAATCGATTGTAGGATGGTTAGAATACGAGTTGCAGGTCCGCGGTTTTTGAGAGGTGTTCGAAGGTGTTTGAATTCGTTTCAAGTGAAATGGAGAATGGGGATTGATTAGAAACTGACTTATGGTAGTCCTCGTTCGTTTAATTTGATTAAAACAAGGTGTTAGTGCGATCTGTGGACTGACAAAAGTCCGACAACGCGTGGCTTGGGTTCTACACCGCATGCTTTCGAATTTTGGAATTGTTTAGTTGCACGAGTTCGAATCTCCCATGTGAAGGTGTCAGGAGTGTCGGTTTTGGTCAAAACCGCGTGATCTCGGCGTTTGAAGCTCGCCGGAGGGTCGGCCGGATGCCTCGCCGGCGATGAAGGGTGTTCGACGGGGTGATGGTGTGATTTAAAAAAAGTTACAATTTGGTCCCTGTAGTTTAGAAGTTATTTATTTAATGCTTTAAACTTTCTTTTAAAGTTTTGAAAATTACCAAATGACCCTGGACCTTATTATGTTATTATTATTAAAGTTATTATTATTATTATTATTATTATTATTATTATTATTATTATTATATTATTATTATTATTATTATTTATTTATATTATTACTACCACTAGTATTATTATTATCATTATTATTATTATTATTATGATTATTGTATTCTTCGGAATCAACATCGAGCAAAATCAGCTTTATTATTAAAAAAATACGAAATGTTACACGTGTCGACCTTTTATTTAATAAATGCATCCCTTCCTGAAGTCGGAGTTTGTTGCACTTATTAGCTCTAAAATTACTACGGTTATCCGAGTAGCAAGATACCATCAAACAAACTATAAGTGATTTAATAAACCATTCCCAGTTTTACAGTCTGAATTTGTTCATACTTATACATGCATGGCTACACAATTTTAAAATGGATGTCCTTCAATGTTGTTATTCTCACCTATAGAGTCCATTAACACACCTCCCATCTTATATTTTTACAATCCCTCGAGTCCATTCACTAAATATTCTTTCAACATCACGTAATAACTTATTTTCTATCAAAGTACCAAATCTCTATTTGCAGCCTATCACCATTGTTTGAATCGATCTGGGGCACAAATCATGTTTCGTATATTGCCTCTTTCAACTATTTAACGTGTCACAGGGCAAAAGTCTTGCCACGTACTACAAATGTATAACGATCAATGATGTTTCATGTCATTCAAACACACGTCACGATTTAAAAAAACGTTGGCTATTTTAATAAGGTTACTTTGGTAAAATACTCCTCGATTTACCCAGAAAACAATTATATATTACAACTTGTAAATTCGCAATCAAGTGCAACTTATCTTATGCTATTTTGGGCTGCATGATGGCATGATCCACTTATATAAGCTCGGGTCACCCACAAAGATAGCAAATCCACTTTCAGGAGAAATCTTTGTGGGTGTTTTCAAAACTCAAAAAAAAAGTATTTCAAATTCCGGTGTTCACTGTTCAACAAGACCAACGGCGATCGATCAGCATTCGAACAGCATAGGTTCAATAAAAGATGGTGCGATTTCCCCCTTTACTTTTAGATTTTCAAAACGGAATCTTTCCTAGGGTTTCGAATTTTGATTTCAGTTTTACTAATATTTTCTGATTTGGGGATAGACGGAACCGCCGGAAGAACTCGAACCCTTGTTTGATTATAGTCGCGTTCAGCCCTTCGATGTCGTTTGCCTCGACGACGGTGCGTTGTTATTATACTTGTATCTATTTATGGTTGATTTTTGTTTTTATTTTGTTATGTGTTTGATCTGGATTACGCCTAATTGATGATTATGAGTGATTGAGCAGATGATGATGATGATTGTTCTTCGATGATTCCTCCCAAACGCAGGAAACACTGTGCTTCTGCTGTAAGCTCTTCTTTTCTACCTACATAAGTAGATTCAGTTTGTTGTTTTTATAAAAAACCTGCATCAAGTTTTGAATTTTTTAAGTGTAGAATGTGTGGCCTTTACCTATATTCTATATCGGTTTTCGTCGAGTCCAACTTGCCCATTAGTTATCTCTCATCTACACACTCTTGATCGTAAAGAGAGTATGCGGGAGGAGAGATAACAACCCGAAAGAGATTGGGAAGAACCCTTGAAAAATGAGGTTATTTTCCCTTTCATAGGAGAAGTGAGCTAAAACTACAGGCCACATTGGACCAGGACAACACCTATCAGATCAGGCCTGATATAGGGGTAACTGCTGAAGTCGAGAGGTTATCATTTTGAAAAATATGAACATGATGTTCTCCCTTTGCAACATAGATGATAAATAAGACACGCGATAGTGGGAATTTATTAAGCATGTTGCCTTACCTCTTACTTTAGCAAGCATCTTTAATTGTAAAGCTTGATAGATTATTTTGGTGAGAAAATTTGTTGTTTTGAATCTTAATTGTATTTAAATTGGCCAGGTTGAGAAGGTACGAGTTATGCGGGAAGAAATCATTATTGATGATGGTGAAGACAATGATGATTTGGATTGGTTGGAGTCGCCTCCAAAGATGCCTATTAACAAGGAGAAGCCATGTGAAAATTCAGTTATTAAGGAGTTGAGGTATAATAGTTACGTCAGATTTGTCAGCTTCTCTGCTGTATATATGCTTAGAAACAGATTATAGTTTCAATTATCCTTGGATGGCGTTCTTCTTTTCTTAAAGTTTATTAATCATTTGATGAAATGCATCTTTTTCCATTTTCATATATTCTTGATTTAAATACGTTAATAGCCCTGAAAATGCTTTAGAGTCAGATCTCCACATCACTTTATTACTGCCGCAGTGAGCTAATATTACATGCATTTATAACCTTTACTTTCATTTAAGTTATCTTGACGCCCTTTATATTGTAGGTACTGTATAGAATAGGATAGGCAAATTATGTTATTAATATTCTGTATGAAGAAAGTGTTCAGAAAATGGGAGCAAAAGTTATCTGCTACCTAAATTCTGTATAAGAAGCATCTCATATATTATCCAATCTTTAGTAAACGTTATCTGTAATTCTGTAAATCATGTTCGTCTGATTGAGGTCATTCAGATGCCAGAGCCATACATATGTGTGAAACCATTTCTTTCAAGCAACACTTGCAAGTTTGACTTTTGATTTTATCACAAAGCTTCACACGTGATGGTGCATGCGAGAGCATTAAATTTTCCTTCTGTAGAAAGTGGTTTATATTTCTGCATCCTTTTGTTGCTTTATATAGTTTTGTATTTGTGAAAATAGGCTGAAAAGGGAGGAGCTATTATCTTTTACTGAATCAACTAAAGAAATGGTGCGGACTGTTGAAGAGTTTGTCAAAAGAGATCTCAAAACCTTAACGAATTCAGATTGTGAAAGTCCCATCGAGAAGCCTCCAAAACCTGCTGTAGAAAGACCGAAAATAGTGATATCCATCCAAGACACAGACGGTTTAAAGCAGTTTCGAGTTTATATGGTTGGCCTTTTTGCTAAAAACATATGAAGTATAGACTAATATTATAGTGTTATATATAATATATGTTTCTAGTAGCTGTGTGTCTCTAGGACATAATATCTATATCTAATAATTGCGTATTCATGTTTGTTTATGCATGCTTTTGTAGGATGATAAGTTTGAGCGGCTTTTTAAAATGTATGCGGATAAGGTGAAGAATAAGGTAGAGAATTTAGTATTTTGTTTTGATGGGGATAAAATTGACCCCTCAACTACTCCTGGTAGTCTTGAGATGGAAGATGATGACATGATTGAGGTCCATGTGAAATCAAGTTGACCCAGGTACCTTAATTACATATCTTATGGCTGTGCTTGTTAGGCTTGAGTTCTGCTTTCTATCATATGTTAAATTTTTGTATTTTTTTATTTTCTATGAATAAATGTTATGATAATACTTGTTATGTAACAGCTAGTCTAATACATGTTTAGGCATTTGAGTAATAATTAGATGCTCAATCAGATGATACACCTACCATTGGGAGGATGGGAATACACGTTTATGCATTTATACATATTACCTCATGAACCGTAGTTCTTCACAAGTATTAATCCAATTTAGTTTTACATGGTGGATTAAATTTTCAATTGCCTTTTGGTTCACCTAACCATTTTACATTTGCGAATTCACTGCCATAAACAATTTGGTCCTGGGTTATTTGCAAGCTTGAAAACAACTCATTCTTGATATGTTGACTTTTACTTGACCTTTAAGCGTTGATATTTGTTAGTATAAGAAGCTATATAGAAGATTAGCTTAGAATAGTAGGATGCTTGCCTTGATGGATAGTTTTTGGCTAACTTGACCCTTTAGGTTGAAATGGCTGCTCTCACACCAATTTAATAGTACATGTTTACTTAAAAAACAAAAAGACCTATGTAAAATAAAATTCAGCATGATTTTGAGAGGCTCCATATGCTCAAGTGTTAATTCAGTAATTATAATCCCTACATGTAGAATTTTACGTAAACATTATATTTACGTAACTTAACCATACGAAATATTCACTGAGCCTAAATATTCAGTAAAGCTATAATGGCTTGTATCCCCGTATATTTCACTATAAATCTTTAACTTTTGTATTCTTCATATTTGTTTTTCAAACATTCATCTATCTAACTCATTGTGTTGGTTTCGGTTCACTTTCAGTTGCTGGTTTACATAGATTTTATATATTATGCAAAAGTTTGTGCCGGAGCTTGTTGATGCTGCTGCTATGATCCGAGTTGGTTTTGCTGACTATGTTCTTTTATTATAACTTGCACCTTCCTTTCAATTGTATGTTGAATGTCTAGAATGTACAAAATCACATATGACTCTTGTGAAAGTACAAGTAGATCATGAAATGATAGTGCTGCTTGTTTTGCAGTTGTGTGTTTTTGTCAGGTTTTGATACAATACAACGTATAAAAACCTGACATGATCCAATCGGTAAGAAAACTTACTTTAGCAATACATTTGAGGTAGTGATGTGATGCCCCGGGGCATCTTACAGTACAAAGTTTTTGGTCATGTTGAGTGGTTAGAAGATGCTCAATTTTTTGAGTACTTAAAATATAGACCAATTTTGAGAAATTTAAATGGTTACTTTTTTAGAAAAGCTTATAAAAAAGGGCGTACCTGGTGCTGCAAATAGCTCTCGCGTTTTCGCAGGGTCCAGGGAGGGTCCGTCCCATTTAAGGGAAGATGTACGCGGTCTTTCCCCCACATTTTGTGGGAGGTCGTTTCCACGGATCGAACCTGAGACCTTCGGTCCCTTAGGAACAGCTTTTACCGCTGCGTCAAGGCCCGCCCTCTTAGAAAAGCTTATATAAATCTAAAAAAACGTTTATAAAGAAACTTAAATGATTAGTTTCATGAAGTTGATAAAGAAACTAAAATGGTTAAAGTTATATACATATACATTAAACTAGTTTTACTAAACCCGTGTGTTACACGGGTTGAATAAATAAAATATTAATATAATAAAATTTATTAATTATAATATAATATTTTAAAATATAATATAACTGAAATTATGTATGAGAAATAAGTATAACTAATAAACAATGGCATCAACTTTTTAAAATTTTATTTTAATTTCTTTTTCCAAAAAATAATATGCATTTTGATCTAAAACAAACCATATAAAAATATCATTTTTAAAAATTTTCTTATTATAACTCTCAAATTTAATTATTTTTAGTTTTAAAGGATTGACTTTTTAAGAATACCAATTAATATTCCTATTTTTAAAAAAGTTTTATTCTTTAGAAAAATTTATTGTTTTATAAAAAATGTATTTATTTAGAAATAATATTAATAAAGATATATTTTTTAATTTATTAAATCTAAAAAAGTGTTAAATAATATTATAAATAATTAGGTAATCTATAACCCTGATAAATCAAAGTTTCTTTTGCCACTTGTCATTTCGTTAACCTATGTTTTTGCTACTTATTTTTTTTCTAGACACCCACACATCAATTTTCCATCCAAAAGAGTGTTATAGCAGTTTAATACTCATACAACTTTCTCTCTTTTATTAGAAATAAATTTTATTAATTACTATGTTTCTCTCTGTTATCTATTTTTTTAAATCAAATTATCTTTTTTTAAAATAGATTTTATGAAGGATATTAAAAATAACATTATTAATTAAAATCTAAATAACAAAAAACTAAAGTTTTATATAATATAAAATTTTCTAAAACATTAAACATTTTTAAACAAAATATTTAAAATTGTTTTGTTTTTAAAAAAATATAAACAGGTGAAATATTTTAAAACAGTCTTACTAAAACAAGATGAATAATTATAAATGATATTTTTTTAGAAACAAGATTTTTATAAAAATATTTTTTCATAAAAAATCTTAAAACGAATGTTTAAAAATAAAACTATTTACATAAAAGAGTTAAAAATGATATAAGTGTTTTATTTCTTGAACTATTACCTATATATAATTTAAATTATATTTTATATTAAAATATTATATTGTAACTATTCATATTTACTTTACATATATATTTTACATTAAAAGTTAATCCGTTTATTTAAGAAGTATTTAGCCTATCTATCTATATATAAAAAAACTAAAATAGGCGTGAAACCATTGTAGATCTCATTATACTTACTTTCTCATTTCTATATATTATTAATAATGATATTGAATATTAATAATATTACTCATACCATTTTTAAATAAAAATATACAAAAAATTTATAAAATACAGAATACAATGAATTTTTTTAAAAGATCATTTTTCTTAAAATAATATATTTAAAAATCATAATTTTTTTATAAAGTAAAAGTTTAAAATAAATACATTATTGTTTTTTTACTTAAAGTAGCTATTTATACGCACTTATAATTATATTTTATCTTAAAGCATGATTTTATAATGCATAAATTTTTATTAATAATTATTTAATATTTATTTGTGCAATCCGTGTATTATATGGCGACTAAGAGCACTCACATCCCATTTCTTATTTTCATTCTTATAATTACACTAAAAATCACTATCTTTTCTCTCTCATTTCAAATAAATAATATAATTTTATACCTTTTTCATTACTTTTTCTCTCTCCTCCACTCACAACCACTTTTAAAAATATTAAATAATTTATAAGGATTGAACAACGAATCCTTAAATTTACAGATGAACAATAATATTTTCTCTCTCCTTCACTCACAACCACTTAAACCATTCCATATAATTTAAGAACTCACACAATTTTAAACAATGGACTGTGAATGCTCTAACCTAGTTATTTAATAGGAGAGAGAAACAGAAAATTTTGATGAGAATGATTGTGGTGTTGACACGTATCATCTCAAGATACTCTTTTATTAGAGTAGTAAGATAAGATAGATTTAAATGATAACTTTATACAATTAAATTAAAGTTTCATGAAGTTCACAATTCATACAACTATTCAAAAATAGTTTTTTCATGAAAAAAATTATCTTTCAACAAAGATTTTTAAGAACTCTCAATAAAGAAAATTCTTACTAAGCATAAGGTGTCATGGTTTTTCTTCCAAGTGATTAGAGTTCCAAGTATTGTTATAAACATATGATGTAGTTTTGTAGCATGATGAGAAGTAGGTGGTCAACTTATAGAGCATATAAGCTCTACATAGCAAATGACCTTTGGCTTAACGATAGCAATGTGTGTTACATGACGTTTCTATCTAAAATGTTATGTTCAAGTCTTTTTATTATTAAGAATTGGTATATATACATGACGTTTCTATCTAAAATGTTAGGTTCAAGTATTTTTATTAAAAATTGGTATTTATTTAAAGTAGAATTTAGGTTCAAGTCTTTTTATAAATAAGTGGTATAGATTTAAAGTAAATTTAAATCTCATTTGAGTCCGACGCTAAAAAGAAAGTGAAGTCTATGTCCTCTTACGAAAATAACGTAATTTAAGAGGGTGTTTTTACAATTAACTCTAAATATTACGTCGTCTATTTACACCATATCGCAGAGTACCATTCCCAAACCCTAGCTGATATCTGCAATTTTTTGCTCTATACATGGTTTAATTAGCTTCAATTGCCATTGTTTGCCCTAGCTTGCTTCAATTTTGTGTCTTATTTGCAGATTTGTGATTGTTATGTCTTTGTCTTCTCTTTTTTCGTAGGATTGAGTTAAATGATAATATTAATTAGCTTTCAATTTAGGAGATCGAAATTAGCACTTTTAAGCTTTTTTCGTAATCTTAATCTTGTTTCTAGTACGATAGATCTTGTGTGTGGTTTTGCTTAACTAGATCGCAATTCTGTTCAACTCATCAGTTTCGTTATGAATTTCACTTGGCGCCGAATAATTGATTATTTGTTTCCAGAACATCTTCGATTTAATTCAACTATTTGTAGCTTCCATATCTGAATTTAGATCACACCTCATTTAGTGGCGGTTTTTTGTTTGTTTGTTAAAAAAGTGACTGTTGCTAGTTTGTTGTGTATCTCGAGCTTTTACCGGTATGATTGATGAGATTATTGCTAGAAGTTATTGTTATCAATACATAGATTGTTATTAGCTTGTCATTTGTGTATCTTGATAGAGTGAAGATTGCATAGGCGGATCAATGCACTGGTCTCATGGGGTGGGGACTAAAAACAAACCTGTAGAGATAAATAAAAAAATGCCTAACCTGACAAGAATACCCAAATGCAGGAATATAAAAATATCATAAGTGCATATACGAGTATGAAGCTGATAATAATAAACAAACTATTGATATTCGATCCGATCACACGATACCATATGCCTGTAAAGAACAATACATTATTAGATAAGGATCAAGGAAAATTGACATTATAAAAAATAGTTGATACTCGATCCGATCGCACGACACCATATGCCTGAGACATATACTTGCAAATTCTGATCTCAATTATCCTGGACCCTTATCTAATAATATATTGTTTTTACTAGTTATATGTTATAAATTTTGAACTTATCTTTTGAAATTTAAATATCAGGAGATATTATATAGAGTTAATTCGGTTATGTCCCTAAGGTTTAAAAAACACAATCATTTTCTTTAAAAAATTAAAAACATCAATTTATCTTTAAAACTTTCACAAGTTGTTTTAATTTCAGTACAAAAATTTTATTAGTTGTTTCAATTTGAATTTATAAACTTTTATATTAAAATTGAAACAAATGATAAAACTTTTGGATTGATGTTTGACAGGATCTCAGCCTCTAGTTTGATCAATTAGATTGTGTTCGCAGCGGATTTAGCATGATAATTAGCAATTAAAGCAAGAACATAAAGAATATTGCATGCAAAGTAAATGTAGAGAGAAGGAATAATTCTGCCTTAAAGGAATAATATTCTGTTTATTTCACATGTTTCGGCGTGGAATACAATCAGGTCACTGCCCTTTTATAGGCAAATGACCCATACTGTTGTCAGATTCCACTGACATTAAACAGTTATTTAACTAACTACTGATAGAACACAACTACTGAAGATGTCACAACAGCTGACATCTTCTTACAAAATTCCTAAGTGTTCTACCTATTACAAGTACTGAAAGGGAAACTACAGACAAGCTACAACGACTGAAGAACAAACTCTTCAGTCGTTTACAACTACTGAACTATAACAGCTGAAGAACAAACTCTTCAGCTGTTGTACAACTACTGAAAGGAAAAATATAAAACTACTGAAAGCAAAAACCATCACAACAACTGAAGAAGACTTCTTCAGCTGTTGTGACAAACTCTGAAGCTTCAGCACTTTGGTCTTCAGACTTTAATCTTCAGATGATTCATCAGCTGATGACTTCAGTAGTTGTCATCAGCTGATGTCTTTAGTCGTTGTCTTCAGACTTTGTGCATCAGCAGTTGATCTTCAGTTCTTCAGTTCTTCAGACTTTGATCTTCAGTACTTGTCTTCAGTACTTGAAGTCTTCAGTACTTGTGTTTATCAGTACTTTAGACTTCAGTGCTTATCTTCAGTACTTTGGGATCTTCAGCTGTTGTACTTCAGATCTTTGAACTTCAGACTTTGATTCTTCAGACTTTGTCAGAACAGCTGATGGGAGTCTTCAGCAGTTGTTGTGATGTCATGTGGGACTTAGAGGTTTTCCTGATCTTGGCTCATTGGTTCTTTTGGTCCAACAATGTTGATGTTTTAAACTTTTAAAGAAAAATACTTAATATCATCAGAACTTATGAAACAAAATTAAAATTAACTATGTTATATGTTTAAGATATATTAAACATTTATGGTGATGGTATGTGGCTATTCATTTTTATTGATTTGGTGTCGGTGTTAAAAATATAAATTATATAGAAATTAGAATTGCATGAAAAGTACTTAAAAATTATAAGGTTTTGTAATTTATCATGACTTTCATACTAAAATATATTTAGAAACTAGTATTAAGCCCTCCGCGTTGTGGCTGGGGGTGTAAAACCATACCAAATAGAGCCAATGTCACACCACCGTCATTGACCATCAACACCATAAAAATAAAACCAAACGCAAAGTAGATATAAAAACGTTAAACCACGCATGTGAAACCTAAAATTTAAAATAATAACTAAGTCGATCTAGGACTCGCATGTTACAACAGAGATGTTAAATGAGGAAAAAATAAACGTAACAACGTTAAACCACATCTGTACATTACGGCGTATTAACTCTCAATTTTAGACCGTAAATCAAAAGTTTGTAAAAATTAAAAGTTTTGATATAATCAAAGTTACAAATAAAAAATTAATAGGTGATAAATTATGAAATATATAAAAGTACTGAGTTAAAAAAAACTAAAACAAAAAAAGGTATGTACAACCATTTATGCATATAATACAACAATTAATGCATCCACAAGCTGATAATTAGTATTATTTAAGTTAAAAAAGAATTTGTTAAAAACATTATAATTGCCCTTCATGGATCTATCAAGTAGGAGACTTAAATTCAGCCAATGAGTCCTATATTAACTGCTTTAGGAGGAGGCACCCTATGACTTTTTAAAGTGGAGGTCATGGGTTGGAGTCTCACTAGGTGCAATATGCTCCAAGTGGGCCAAAGGTTTTATCACAGTGGACCTTTGGGTGGTGGGTTTCCCTTGGAATGGCGGGCAAGCCGGGTCACCAGCGCTGTCTGTATTCACGGGCGTGGATGACCTTTCGCCAATGGGTTTACCCGGATGACCGGATTTAAAAATTATTCGTTGGTCGTTAAAAAAAAAGGAGACTTAAATTCACACCAACACATACTCTAGTCCAATTAATGTATTCTGTATCATGCTTGAAACAATTTAGTGGCATTTTTCATGCTTTTATTTCTCTTGTATTGCTTGTCGTTATCTTATTCCTAACACTAAAATATTACTACAGAAGTTTAATACTATAAACTTTATATATGTTGTAGGCAGGTTAATACAATCTCTAAAATTATATGTTTGTAGTAAGGATGGATTTATTTCTTGTAAAACAATCCAAAAGCATTTGAGATTGGATTGATACATTTATCCGAATAAATAACCATTATTTCATTTGTTTATTTATTTTTCGACTAATTTTATATGTTTTGAGTAGTATTTAATCAACTGTCAAAAAAATTTTAAATCCACCAATCTTCACGGTCTCTAAGTAGGTAAACAAGTAAATATGGTGTGCGTCGTTCACAAAGATAATGAAATGGGAGATTATTTTAGTTGAGGTTCATGGCTTCGTCTTGTTCGTTGTCTCTCTTAAAAGCTCCTGGTTCTTTATTTTGTTGAAAAATATATGCACCTTTTTAGCAGCAAAATTATCTTATAATTTCCGTATTTACGAACAGTTACAAGTATTTAAACAACTAAATTCGTATGTAAGAGTCAATCACCAACGTTAGTGGCCCAATAACTTGGATTAAGTTTTGCACTTTTGTTAATAAATTTCCATCCAACTTCTATGATCTTTAGTGATGAGAACATGTAAATAAGTGAAGGTTATGAGTTTAAGTTTCAATTTTAGTAAAATTGTCAGAGTTGAGTCAGAGAGTTTTCTAAGCATTAAGTTTTCTCCTTAAGAGGTTGGGGACGCGGTTTTGATTGGAATACGGATGGATGGTCCCGATTAAAATAATACATATCATCCGAAGCAGGGTCGTACATTTACCGTTAAAAAAAAGAAAAACTAGGAGCGTAGGGGGTTAACTTGTAGAACTTCTAAAAGCGTAGGGGGTTAACTTGTAGAACTTCTAAAGTCATTGTCCTTATATGAATATAACACAAGTTTAAGAGGGCTTTCATGCAATTTACCTACCCTAAATATTACATCTTCTCCTTATAAATAGATAGCAGAGTACCATAAGTTCGCAAACCCTAGCCGAAATCATTCATATCTATGCTTTATCTATGCTCTAGTTAGCTTATTTTTTCCATCTTATTTGCAGATCTGTTGTTTTCATGTCTCTGTGTTTATCAATTCTCTATAAGTTTTGTATATATCAAAACACTAGGCACGATTTGACACTTTTTAGCTTGTTTGTTTATATCGAAATTCATGTTATGAGTTCACTTTAAGATCTACCATCTTAATCTTGATCTTAATACAGTGGATCTAGTTTGTGTGTATGATTTCGCCTCAGCTAGATCGATTTTGTTTAATCCATCAGTTTCGGTATGGTTTTTGTGACGGAAAAAGGTAACAAAGGTACGTTTGTTAATGTTAATAACTTAATATTCATGTTTCTGTTGGTTTTAGCTACGGATTTACTGTTCACATCCATTAATTGCCTTTAAATGTCTTCAGTTTTGTTTTATCTTACATAAAATACAGATCTGAACTTCAGATCACCGATTATTTGAGTCTTATGGTCATACGTTGTGAATTTTTTGTTTGTTTTGAAAGATTGTTGCTAGTTTCACCTGTTTGATTTCTCTGATTGTTGTATGTGCTTTCCATTTGTATAGATCTAGATAATATGATTAAGCTCTCATTCCACATATTACATGCAATTTTCTTCCTTTTCTTTAATTTTTTTAACAGCTAGTGATTAGTTGTTAATATTCGCTAATGTCAATGAGAAGGGGGAAAGGATGATCTGTGAGTAATGTGCGGAATGGTTGGGTTGGAAAGAATGAATATGTTTTCCTGTGAAGGATAAGACAGTTTTTTTTTCCAACCCCACCCATTCCACATATTACTTGTAGTTTTCTTTCTTTTTTTACTCTTCTTTTGTGTTTTCATGGTTGATGACCGGTGACTCGTATTGATAGTTGGTATATTTTGAGGCCATTTTAGAAGCGCTGTGCGCGCGGATATGAGAAGATGGATAAAATGATCTGCTTGTAATGTGTGGAATGGTCGGGTGGGAAAGAATGAATTGTTTCCTCATGAAGGAAATAATAGTTTTCTTTCCGACTCCGCCCATACCACAAATTACTAGTGATTTCCGCCTGTTTGACCAGTATCTATGGGATGTCGCTTATGTTATTGAGGTGTTCTTGAATCTCTCTCTTAGCATTTCTTTATATAAATCATGAAGATCATTCAATAATATAAATCTTGATTTGTATCAAATTCAAGATTATTCTGGAATCAGTGATTGTAATATACTTTGTGTGTTGTTATATATTGATTTTAACAACTACCATCTATTTTATTCGGTTTGAAGGCCTAAGCAAACCCTTTTTATTCTTTCTAAAATTTGTTGTATAAACTCTCTTTTTATCCTGTTTTAGAACCTGCGATAATAAACTAAAAGGTATTCAGTGAGTTATCGTAGCTGATGTTTAACATGTTATGTTTGCTATTTTTCATAATGGGGATGCTACGAGCTAGATTAAGTGAAGCAAATGTGTCTGCAGAATAATGACAATTACTCATCAAATATATTTGTTGTCTCCTTTGAACTTTTGCATAATAAACCAAATTAAAATCCCTAATCTACAAAAGATGATTGTGATGGTGATAATGAAGGTAATGATAGATTTTATTTGAGTATAATATGATCATATGATTGTAAATTAACATGAAATAATCATTTTATGCCTCTCTTAACCACCATAGCTTTATAGCCCGTACAGCCTAGACTGAAGCCACATGGTGCACGTAGCTTGCCTGTTACTGATGCGGCCACCGTATGACTTACATGCAGCGTTGGGCAGATCCTGTATTTGATATTTGCATACAGAATAACAATAGCTACCAGGACTTGAAATCAGAAACGTATACGTTATCTGAGAACTAGTTATTTGATTTGCATACATGTTGATAATTATCTTAGAACTAAAGCTGATGATGATTTACAGCACTAATCTTAGAATTAAAACTGATATTCAATTCTAGTGATAGAATATTAGAATGCGATGAGGATGAGTTCTGTATGTTTGTTTACGTAGGCTTGATTTTGGTTTCGTGCTGTGTTTTTGTTGTTTACTGTAATGATTTTGGTTTACCTGTTGTAGTTAACAACCCTGGACACATTAATTTTAGAAAACTCTTAGAAAAATACTTTTTAAATTTACTTAACCTTACAATCGGTTCTCAAGGTTTAAAGTTCAATTATGTAGGGTCTAACTGGATCTGATTTTCTGAAAACATAGGAACCGAGGATGGTATACACCTAGTACATGGTTTGAAACCGTAACATTCACTATTTTACCTATTTCAATTTCTTAGTTTGATTTTCTTCATTTATGGGCTATGGCTATTTGCAGAAAGAAAACCTAGTCCTATGAAAGCCACCACTTAATGAAATCGTAAGGGAAGTAAAAGAAGCTACTTAGAAAACATGTTATACTCTATTGAAGTTATAACATTTAGAAAACATGTTATACTCCATTGAAGTTATGACATCCGTAAATTTTTCTATTTCTCTTACTACAAAACAAAATTTATTCTTTTTATTTGGACTTGGGTAAATTGAAAATTCAAGATGATGCATCTAGCTCATGTTAAAACAAAATTAGATAAAAGTTAAATGTAACACTTATTAATCTACATATTTAATTGGTTTGTGCTTTCCAAAAAAATTAGCATACAGACGTATACAACTGCATGTATACACATTTGTAATGCTCGTATACACTATTTTCAGCATATATGCGCTTGTATATCACTGTTTATCCTACTTCAAAAAAAACCACACTCACGTTTTGTAAAACTTGAACCTACAACTTTTAGTCGGAGACAACTCATTATGATCATGATGTCTTTTTGAGAATATTTAGCAAGTCCCAAAAGTTATTCTAGGCTCAAAACATGTGTTTTCAAATGTGATTTGAAAGTTCAAATGACCACAACATACAATTAATTAATGCTTAATGTGGGGAGAACTTTTTCACCTCTCCTCCGTAAAACTCGACCTCTTTATATGATCTGTAAATACCTTTTCATCTCTTCTCCCTCCAGTGACGGAAAACAGAGATCCAGTTCAGGAAAGTTGCCGGAATATTAAATCACATCAATCCTCAGTACGAACACACAATAAATTAATATGCCGGAAAAAAAAGAAATGCAACTAAAAATTTTTTTCCCCCTACCAAACGTTGAACACATGATTATTTAATAAATAAATAAATAAATAATAATAAATAAATAAATAAATAAATAAATAAATAAATAAATAAATAATATATAAACAAAATAACAAGTGGTTCATATATGTTATAGTTGACTTTTATACTTATAAAGGCCGTTAAATCATTTGAAGCTGAATGAAGTTCACTTTTGTCTCCATGGCTTACATTAATATCAGAACTGTGTTGTTCATCTTCTTCATTGCAGCTATCTTCGTTTCGCAACCTCTTCTCATCACTGCATCAGGTTTGTTTTATCACTAGCTTATTATATATGTCTCTGCGTTTGTGTTACACATATTACCGTTCAATACATAATCAATTTTAAAGAAGTCGCACAAAGATATGAGTATGATGTATCTACATATGTATGTTTGTTTTGAATACAACCATAAATCTACGCACCATAGGCCTATGGTGTAAAAAATGGTATGTATACTTAAAACATATCATAGATTTTGTGTTTGATCTTTGTTTAAATATTAGAATACATACAAATGTGAGAATTTATGTTGTTGTGATGGTAATGATATTGGGGTATTGTAGATGGAAGCGGGGAATTCAGAACTCAACGATATGATCCGAGAACACCACCAACACCACAGGCAAATATGGTTCCACCCGAATCAAGCTCGCCACCATCGATTTAGACTTAAGTTTATGTTTACTTATGTCAAAAGACTCACAACTTGTATTATCTTCATAAGGTTCTATGTTAACAGACTTTGAAATGTTAAAAAGAAAAAAGAACACATAACATTGTGGTTGGTATACTTAACATTTTGTCACATTTGGCATTTTTGTGAGTTAAGATATTCTCGATCATTTTTTGTGATACCATGTTTTGTTTAAGATGGTAATGATATCATTGTATTTTTTCGTCTATGGAGGATGTCACAATTATAGAATTGATTTCTACATATGATATTATTTATACAAATTCTAAATCAATCAATAGAGTGAATTTAATAAAACTTACTCGAAGGAGATGATTCTATCTTTTGAGTATGAGATGATGAAAAAGTCATGATTAATCCGAATGGGAGTCTTATTTGCCTTCAATTAATGGATTCAATTTTATAATGTTATGGTTTCTTCTTACTCATAATGATAGGTAGGGAGAGAGAGACAAAGAAGAAGAATAATCATTAATTAATTGACAAAAGACTCTTAAATCATTTTAATCATCAAATTTATACATTACCCCTTTAGAATATTAAATTTCATCAAATTAGATACCCTAAGTATTAGGACCATACACACATAACACAAATAAATATCAAATAATCAAAAGGCCACATAAATATTTCTAACAACAATATGTTAATTTTAATGCATCAAAATCATTAAGTCTTATGTTTTAAAGTCATTAAAATAAAACTGTAAGATATATTTGGTTCAACGGATAACTAAGAAAATGGGTAAGTTGCATAGAGAGCTTTTGCCAACAGAAGAATTCGTAGGATATCTGCTGGTGAAGATTTGAGGGGGAAACCGAATGTGGGTGAAGATCGACTTCATCGATGGTTGATTGACAAAACAATATCCAAAGAAATAACGATGGATATCACTAAGGATTCTTGACGCTCGCTTTACCGATAGATTACACGCTGATCATTGATGGAATTTAAGAAGATAGTTTTTTTTAATGCATGACGGAAGAATCGTCATTGACAGCTCACTAACTGATAGTTTCAATTATTTGACAATTGTAGCATTTTACTTATAAAAATGGTTAAATGGTTCAAGAACTAGACTCTCATGTTACTATACTACTAATGTTACCACACTTGCATTCTTTGGGTTAAATCCACCACTTTTGGTTTGAGAGTAACCACTTTGCAATCAAAATGTCATTTGGAGAAAGTCTCTAATGCTATTTTGTTTTCTTTTAAATAGTAACGTTCATAATTTTTCATTATAAATTAACTTTCGGTGAAATTTAAACGCATATCCTTTTGTTATAGATCTCCATCTCTTATCACTAGCTTCAACCCTTATATTTTTCTCCCTTGCTAGCCTTCTTGATACGAGATGATAACCGTTCATATTGATTTTGACGTTTCAAAACCGACTCACCGAAAAACACTATTAAAAAAAACTCTCTACAATAGAGAAACACTGTTAAGACAAGTTTAAAGCTAAGACATAAAAATCACCATATTTTGCTTGTTCCAACAACTCTAGGTGAGTGAGGGGTTGTTTGACAAATTCTGAATGATTAAATGTCAAACTAATAAGACCATTAAGTGCTGAACCATTAAGAGCTTGTATATCGTTTAACTAGTCAAAGACAAATGTCTGACCAATTCAAATAAGAGGTTTTAATAATTCAACATTAGTATAATGCTTAACTATTTTGAGACAATTGTCTGAATCATTCAAACATTTGTTCGCAAAACAAACAGTTTAAACCAGCTCTATAAACAAACTGAAGTAAAGCGGATAATTGGTTTTGTGTTATTTTCCTTTGATTTATAATGGTCAAAAATAAAAATCTTTAGCTCTATATTCATGCGGAATGACCATTTTACTGTTAGTTATTTGGTATCATAATGGTTTGTGCTATGTAACATCAGGATGTAAGAGATGCATACTAGGTTGACACTTCAGAATTCCCCTGACTTGTATAAGTAATCGAATATCAAGGGCATTCGATGGTATACTACGTGGATATCTGTACCAGGTATGCATCACTTGTAAAAATCTAGTTGCTTATAAAAAAGCAGATATTTGCTCTTTATATTGGTGTTTGGAGGCATGATTAGAAATAATTTAACCGAATCAAGCTTACGCTAAAGGGCCAAAACCAAGTTTATGCTAACAGGCCCGACTAACTAGTTTGGGTTTTAAAAAGGTTCTAAATGTACACTGACCTAACAACACAACAAGAGCACACCAGTTCACCTATCTAATCAAGAAGCAGCTTGTCCTTGACCTCTAAACAACTCCTGCAAAATGGAAACAAAATAAGTAGACCATTTTATTTTTTGTTTTTAAAAGCTTTTTTTTAATCATTCTAACGAAATGTTAGAAAATTGTACCATTTTTTTTGCAGTGACAGCCTGATGAACACGTTCTCTCCTCTCCCTTTGGCACTCTCCACACCAGCTTACAAAACCCTTTTGGTGTTTTCTCAACTCTCTAAACACAGAACTGCGAAGGTGACAGTTTTGGCACGTTTATAAGAACAATTCGACTATACAAAATTAGTTAAAAGAGAAATGGGTTGAAAATCAACCTGAAGTTAATATTTATGTATACACTTTCTGAATTTAGGCTATTATTATCTTAATAATAATGCTTGTGTAATCATGCTATTGCATTAACTAGTTAAAAATGCTTATTAAAATAGACAAAAAAGTGCCGTCTGTCGACTGGTACTAAAAATGGCATTCGTTCCAGAAACCATCTTGACCCTCTCTTTGACCAGCTTGAACTACCCATCTAGCCACCTATTCAATATGTAGTAAGGCCTGGTATTTGGAGTTGCATAGCGATCTCGAATTTCCAAAGGTTGTGTGCAGGATTTTTTTAAGAATCAAAGTAGTATATAAAATAACGTCGATGGTGGGTGGTTACATGTATAATGGGCATACGGGAGCAGAACAGATCCTACATACTGTATATATAACATCAGAGATTCGATATTTAATAAGTCACCAAAATTGTTAATTTTAATAAGCCAGAAAAGAAAAGAAATGTTTTGTTTGTTCAAATATTATGATAATTAGTTAGCAAAAAATGCAAAAGGACAAGCTCATTCCGGTAAAACGAAAATTTACGTAATATAAGCATATGCTCGATGTCATAAGCATCTGCTATGTTATTTTAATAGCCAAATTTTTAAAAAATATTTTCAAGAAAAATTTCCAAAAAATAGACGTTTGACAGACAACCTTTGAGACATAGTTGTCAATAGCGAATAGCGGTATAGCAACAGCTCACCTATATGCTACGTAGCAAATTGCAGTATATAGCGTCCGCTATTTCGTGTTTAGCGATTAAGAAGTATAAAATTTAAGAATGTTTTATATTCAATAAATAAGCATGTTTAGCAATAAAGTAGTAGAAAATTAAACAATCACCACCAAAATTGCTAAAACGCTGTATTACTAATCATCTGAATCTCATATTTAAAATATAAAAAAAAAACCGCTACAAGTCGCTAAGCCACATAGCGGGAGATGGTCTGTACCCTACATAGCGCGCTATAGCGGTCGCTATAGCCGCTATTGACAACAGAGCTTTGAGAAAGTAATTAGCAGACACACGACTCACGAGTGATGATTTGTATCTCTTGACAATATATGAATTTATATAAATCACACAATGGCACTAAATGCAAAGTTGAAAGAATTTTATACCTTCTACACCAAAGCAGTAAGTTGATTCTCTGGCCAGCTGTAGTAGCTCTGGCACCATGTCGATGGCGACCTCGATGGATAATTGCATGGCCCGGAACATGAGAGTAATCAAAGATCTCCTGTCAATACATGCAATTTCAGGTAAGTTATCACCCAAACAACAACTGTCATTCTAAAAAAGGCTATTCCAATAGCTGAATGGCAGACGTTTTCTTTGCTATAATTAAGTTGTTTCTAATATACTCAGCTTTTGAATTCACTCAACCATCACATATCAGCTCAACCCTCAAAACAACAAATTCTATCATCAGTTATATCTCATGGCTTAAGCCAAAATTGAAAATCAAAAAAGAGTAGCAATAAATCAATTTGTAAAGAGGAAGAAAAACTTTAGAAAAGTTATAGAAACTTTTTACCTGAAGATTACCAAAGAAAAAAAAAAGAACTAGAACAATATAACACGTACTTCAGGTAGTGCTTCTGTATTCATGTGTTTATCACATCGAACACCTCTAAAATACAACTCTCCACCAGAGAACTGCTTGCCCAAGCAAACATTTAAGGTCACCTCCGAGTCATCCACATGAAACCCTAGAAATGCAAGGCATCAGACTTATAGACCAACTACAACAGTACAACACAACTAGAACGATACAAACAAAATTACAAAAAGTAAGGTATCAATTCTAGATGAATAAAGAAAAATAAGCAGCACAAACGACTACAATAAACATAGCCTTAAGCGATAAGATAGTGTGCCATTTATTTGTAAAAATGAAAAGAAACAGCTTTTGTAAATGATGTGAATAGCATCAGAAAGAAGCCCTATTTATGGTTGTTCTGTAGCAGTGGAGGCTGAATGGGGAGCCACAAACATAAGAAATAGCACCATGTCCATGAAAACAACTTGATTTAGTTTTGTTTCATGGGCTGTTCTTATAACAGAATTTTCATTCATAGAAAAGAAGCACAATGAACATGTATAAACAAGTAAACAACGTCATAGAATATGAGCAAAGTGAAAGAAAAAAGAACGAGAAGATGACATACCCAATTCAATATCTCTATTAAAACCATACTCAACCACAAATCCATGATGTGAATCAAGTGCAAATCCTCCAACATCAGCAAAGAAAACTGCGCAAATTTTTTAATGAAAATGGTTGACGATTAAGGTGCATGACTAGCAGCATCATTCAGCTTTCACGACATATTATTACCTGCTTTTAGTTGATACTACTTTGTATAACTTACTTTTTGAGATATGACGTATAAAGTCTTCCATTAACTTTTCCAGCATAGAATTCATTCCAATGTCATCAAGAACAGCCCCAAACTTATTCATCGTATTAGGTCGCATAACTCTGAATTTTGTTTCAAGAATCCATTTTTCGAAATTTTCTACCTAAGCAATCAGAACCTGGTAAGAAAACATAAAAGCTAAACTACAAAAAATAATTAGAATTAGAATGCCTGAAGGTTAGGCGACATGAACAGAATGATACCTCAGCCACCAACATTTCACAGAAACGAGGCTGCAGCATATTGAATGTATAAATTCCTGGAGCAGGTTCAGACATTATACTTTTAATACTTTCATCTCTGTTCATCTCAATGACCATGAATGCTTTTATGAAGGAAGGCACAAAGAAGTCTGTGGGATTCAATCTATATAAATCTCTATATAGAGGCTGAAAGAAATGAAGTGTATTGGGACAAAGAGAATGAGTGAACGGCTATTGAATAAAATACAAAAAATGGAAAAGGCAACACTTAAAAGAGGTAAACGTAACTAATCTCATATGATAGATTACATCTAACAAATTGCTATATGATGTCAGGAAACAGGATGATAATGTTTGACCGTATGAACCTGTAATTAACTCATATATATAGATTAGCATGTCCAGCCATGCACAATTCTCTTTGTTTAAAGGGCATGCCTAGATTTTCAATTAGCTATTGGAGAGGCGCAATAATCTTAAATATGTTAATATTTGACTACTTGAAGGACGTGTTATCTTTCATCCTTGGCAATCGGATCCGCAAATTAAGTATATCAACCTCAGCAGACCAAGATTTTTTTCCCTTGTTGTAGTATATATATGCAAACATATAGTACTTATTACTTCAATTTTTAGGTGATTATGTCATTTTTAAGACAATTGACCTAAAAGTACAACAATCCTTGTAAAGATCGATTTTGGGCAATTGGGCAGGCTAAAGAGGTAGAAATGAAGCCAAAAAACTATAGAAACTTAATCATGGGTTGCGTTTGTGAAGTCTTGATTGGGCTCGGGTTTAATGAAGACAAGAAGACGCAAGGTAGGAGACAGCCTTAATTCTTTTTTTGGGTCCATTTAGTTTTCTTGTGCATTAACATTGTAACCCTTAATCTTTTATTTTATTTTCTCTCGCAAGATGGTTCGTGTTTATGTGTCAATCAATACACGAATCCCTAACATCACACACATTTGATGTGTTACTTTACAAGTCATACCGTCATAGCATGACTACAAGATTAAAATGTGATAGTCAATTTCCAAATTAACTTTCTTGGGATATTCTTAAACTAAGATTTCAGTTTCCGAATTAATCCTTTTTAGAATAGACCCAATCAAATGAGCTCGACATTGATCCATGAATACTTACTCCAATCCACATCGAGTATTAACCTCAAAGACACACAAAATCGATGGAACTACAATAAAGGCAATCCTATGTGTTTCACTCTGTTTAATAATATACTGAAATAACATAGTCCTTGGGTACTTTCACATTGATTTTTTAAGACAGCAAGACTAAAAACTGGTTATGGATCTTTCTATCTAGTATAAGTGGACATATGATAAATCTCATCCAAGGAGTGAAGGGGGCGCATCACTTCAAATATATATAAAAACTAAAAGTGTCCTTGGTTTCTAACCAATCAAGTTCAATAAGCCTCAGATAAATTAATGAGAACACCTCAAGAAATTATATTCAAGAGGGCACCTCAAAGCTTACCTGATAGCTGGATGTAATTCTCCGCCTGTATTCCTTGTGCTTCTGGACCTGTTGAAACAAAGCAAAGAAAAAGACAATTAGCTATTATAAAAGATTTTAATATTTAGTCTTAGACACAATCTTAAACAAAGCAAAGGAAATAACAATTAGCTATTATAATAGATTTTAATATGAAGTCTTAAAATTAATCTTCATAGAAAAGAAGAAACCACCAATAAGCACCATATGAGCATATCGCATGTTTGAGACAAGATCTGCCATGATAATGCACCAGGATTAAAAAATCTGTAAAGAATTTATGCTAGCATATCATATGGCTATTTATGCATTATCTAAATATATATAACTACATAAGAACAAAATCTGGAAACTGAAGAATAAGCACAGTACTGAAGTTGTTCCTTTTGTGGAATTATAAATTTGATAACAGAAAAAAATTCCATGGTTAAAGGCTCATGTGCAGTAAAGAAGCATAGTAGAATGCTGAGAAGGATAGAACCAATGACCAACCAATTCTTACTGTAAAGCTTCATAAAAAAGCAGAACAAGGAAATCAAATATTCAATTTGTAACTAAAGATCACCAAGGGAAAAGTTAGAAGACAAGATCACCAATAACCATCTCTTGTTTTGCATAGGCTAATGTTTATCGCTTTGTTTTGCAGGTCCACTAAACACGAAGAACCACAATAAACGTAGGAAGCCCAGATAGCATAAGTTCCCAGTTCACAGATTTTTGAAACCTGGTATTAATGTAAACTTTTTCCCTATCTGAACAAAACACAAAAATGTGACTTTCCAAGCACTTGGCACCACCCTGGTATACGCATTCACAACAGGCAGAGAAGGGGAAGTTTGTAGCTCTAGAACTAGTGAGCATGAAATAAGCTTCAAATAACTTGTGGAAGAAAAAGACACCAAACAAGATCTTCGCAAATAAAAAGCATATAACCAATAGGCAAACAAGACATTTTACACATTTCAGTAGCTCGCTTTACATCAGCTCTAGAACACAAATTACAAAGAGGTAATAAAAACCTACACTTCAGTGAACATCCATCAGACATACAATCAAAGAAAAGCAGCAAATTTAAGCAAGTCGGGTTCTCGGGCACCAAATATAGGACAATCCACTTCCCACTTCCCATGTCTTTCCTACATACCTAAGTCCAAAAACACAATTAATTCAATCTATTTTTGATTTACTTTCCTAATTCAAACCTAAGTTCACCAGGTCTTACAGCATAAGTCAAAACTGGGAACATCCTATGTGACAACAAAAAAGAATATCCACAAATTGCTGCATTTCTATATAAAGACAGCAGACAGCATGTCACTAAGCATGGTAAGTTGCTCATTCATTTCCCTGCAACCCTCAGAACCAAGATTCTGCGATCCAATCTTTCAACCTATTAACAATTCAGCATTCTAATAACAGTCAACTTCCAAAACCTAGCGAATACAATACCAAAAATCAAATCCTCATAAAGTCATTTGCGTGTAATCACAAGGACACTGAATAATCATTTCAAGCCTACAAATAATAGAATCAGCTCAATTCATCATACTGCAAGTGAATACACAATAACACATCGCGGAAACAGAATACTCACCCGATCACGCTCTCCTTCAGTGGAATAGCGACGCAGAACCTCCCGCATGTACCTATGCTTGTTTTCTCGAGTAAGATTCAAGAGGTTCGGCGGCAAGTATCGCTCGAGCGAGCTGAAAAGCAGAGGAGTAAACTCCGGTTGAAGATCTTCGTAGCTATCTGGATGGTGATCTTGACGAGGATTCAATCGGAGTCGGAAATTGGAAGTCATCGGCAGTGGTCCAATTCCGTTGGCATTTCCGTTGCCGGAGGGGACAGGCGTCGCCGGAAGAGATGACGACGGAGAATCGTTTCTCCGATCAGTGGCACCATCAGCAGGCATGATGAATGATGATTGTTGGTTGAATTTTGAAGAGATAAAATTAGTGCATGTTAGGGTTCGATGTGTGCAGATGATAGTGTGATAGTGTGTTGTTTGTCGCGAGATCATGAGTCGTGTACTGTGACTCGTGATGTTTCAGCATCGCACCCCCTACTTTACTATGTTCGGACTTTAGTCCCTAGCTTATAGTTTATATTAACTTTTACCTCCTCCTTATGTTATATACACCTAATGCGCTTATAAACTTCGAACCGCTACATTTTGGTGGTGGCGACTAAAACAGAGATGTCAATAGTAGCAGTAGTGGAGTTCGGGGGGGGGGGGGGGGGGGGGCGTTAGTTTAGCAACAATGGTGGAGTGGTGGCAACAACGGCGGTAACGATGATGGATGTAGTGTTGAGATGGTGGGGGAGGTGAGGATGGTGTTTGTGTCGGCGACCAGTATGTGTTGATGACGTACGTTGGCGGTTTGTTTTATTAATCTGATAACTTAAAATAAACCATTTAGCTAGTCAAAGTTATTCAAATCAACTTCTTCGCCTCAATTACTTTAGTGATGAGGCACAATGATTTGTAATCAACATCTTTTATGGGTGTCATCAATCATATTGAGATGATGGTAGTTAGATTTTGACTTTTCTTATATTGTTGTGTTAAAATGAAGATGTTAAGATTAATGAGTCATATTGTTTGGATAACATATCAAAATAGGTTTGGTTCAATCTATTCATTATTGATAATTTTAATACAATAGTAATATAAATCTAAGAGGTTATATGGATAAAAATAAATATTAGACAAACTGCTACATGTTTTGCTCATTCGGTATATTCTATATTAGCTAAACGTTTTGAATTGACATGTTCTAATGACAAGTAAATGATGAAATTGCCACTTGTATAAAGAGATGTCGCATTTTTCAAAGTTATATGCTTTATCTTGTTTCTATGGCTCACTTTTTGCCATATATTATCGAACTGCAATGACTGTCGGGGGACACATTGTTCCTGACATATTAATGTGAGACTTGTTAGATAAAAAATTTGAAAAATCTAAAGTATATTGGTATAATAGTTGTTTTTATTTATTATGGATAATAATAACTAAATGTCTAACGGGCTAGTCCCATATCCCTTTAAGCTGGTTTATCCATAAATGACTAATGGGGTAGTCCCCTCCCCATATATAAGTTTATGCGAGTATGTGTGGAGCACGACACGTCTAGGCCACCAATTTATTCAAACATCGGTAAATAAAAAGCAAAAGCCATTGGTAACCAGGTCAACACAAATTAATTAGAACGTTCAAACCATGTTAGTGTGAGATGTCAAATGGTCAGACGTGACAAAAGTTCTTCAAACATGATATTGGAAAAGGAGTGTCATATCATGGAAAAGGAGTGTCAGATCATCAACAGCCTCAAATGATGCCGACATATCTAAAAATGATAAAGTCTTGATAATAACTCAATGATAACCTGCTAAATAGTTATGTCTTGACAATGATCAAATACTTCAAGATTAAGAATATCAAAGATGTTGTTGCCACCCGAGAATAAACCACTCATGTTTTAAGGTAAAACAAACAAGTTAGACGATAAAGAATGACGAGCCTTAAAGAAATCAGATTGAGTCATGGTTCTAGATAAATTTGATTGTTTGTAGGATGCAATAGATTGATTGCCAATTCTATGATTGAGCAACTAGAAGAAGGGTTTGAAGGCATAGGTTTATTTAACATCTAAACAGAATAGTGACGAAGCATGTTGTCATAATATTAAAATAATATTAAATCATACATATCAGATTATGTTATTCAAAACTATATTGAACAAAGAATCTCATTATGACACATTTAACCACACATCTCACATAGGCTTTTATTATAAGAAAAAAGAGGTGCATTGTAAAATCATAAGTTTCTACTCATTTGTATTCTACCTCTTTTGGTTTTGGTTGAGAGATTAAAGTGACGCAAAGTTCAAATAAGTCATGTTTAAACACAAAACATTCGAGTCATTTGCTTGAAAATTGAAAGTTCAAACTTTTAGACCAAGTAAAAACTTTTGGTTATCAACTAAAAAACGAACTGACACATGAGCTATAACCGATTAACCAAAACCGATTGGTTTCTAAAAACTCTAAACCAAAACCTTCAGTTTCGGTTTTAGTAAGGACTCAAAACCAAACCAAATCGAATTGTGCACACCTCTAGATAAATACGTTTATGTAGTATAAACTTTACAAATTCATTAATATTATGACGGTATGAACTTGTACCTAACTTTGAAACTGAAGATCTTAGATTGTAGACATCGTAAACAATGATAGGCTCTTGCATGTGCATAAATTTATTTTTGAATATAAGGCTCTTTTAATAAATGATTATAAAATGGTTTAGAAAAATGTGAACGTTAAATAGTCAATCTTTTTGGTACAATTGCTATCCTTTCTAGCAATCCAGTTATAAATGATCATTGTCGTGTGGTCGATTAAAAAAATCAATTAAAGAATGTTTAATCACCCTTAATAGTAAATGGTAAAAATGGTTGTTGGTACACATGTCCCCAGTTCTAGTCTAGTGAGCTGAAATGTAATAAACTTCTATCTTGTTACACATATGTAATGTTAAATCAATCTAATGAGAATCTCTTCTTTATATGGTTGTTGATTATATAATGTTATATCTACTTATTTTATTAGTTGTTACACGCTTAATATGACCATGTTATATAGGTTTACAGTTGTGAGACACAGTTCTGAATCATTAAAGGTTCATGAATGTGTTTGACTAAACATCTCTTTCAGTCGCACGACTGGACCATGCGAATGGTCCAATCGCACGGTTGAACTAAGAGGCTGAGTCAATCGGACGGTTGAGTCATCAGTCTGACTCAAGCGTACGAATGAATCAGTCGTATTACTCAATCGCACGACTGAGTCAGTCGCAAGACTCAGTCGCACGAATGAGATCTGTAACCTATAAATACCACTTAATTCGTGGAAAAACGTGACACTTCGAATACTAGAAACCCTAATCGTCCCAGAACGTGCTGTTCGACCATTCCAACTTCATAGAGCGTTTCAGATCATTCCGAGTCAATTCATAACGTTTTCTAATCGTTAGGATTGATCTTGAATTCGTTCTCACTGATTGGATCGCCAATCAAATAGGATTCCGCACTATTTGATCCGGTACAACGAAGAATCAGTTAGTACTCCGTACGTACACGGTCCTAACAAGTGGTATCAGAGCTTTGGCTCTTGATTCTTCGTTGATTCAATCGTTTTTGTGAAAAAGTCTACGTTTTTACGCAAAAAGATTCATTCTTTTGGCTAAAAATCGAGTCTTTACGTTTGCATGTTCTGAAAAGTCAGTGTTTTTTGAGTTTCAGCCGTCTAGGGTGCAAAGAATTGCGTTCTAGGTCAAAAGTGTTCAAAAATCGCGTTTTCAGCCGACCCAGTCGCACGATTATCTTAATCGTACGACTGAACTCATTCGCCCCGGTCTTTCGCACGTTTGAGTCATTCGCCAGTCCATTCGCCCGGTTGAGTCAATCGCAGTGTCAATCGCCCGATTGAGTCAATCGCCCACTCCAGTCGCACATCTGAGTCGTTCGGTCTGTTCAGTCGTCTAAGTCTCTCAGTCGTCTGTTTCAATCGTACGTTTGAGTCCAATCGCATATAGCCCATTCGCACAGCAGTTTAATTCTCAAGTTAAATTAATTCAAAGATGGACTCAGAAAATTATGCCATGTCAGCTGGAAAGGATTCACGAATTCGAATTTGTTGTTACTGGAAAATGAGATAGGGAACCATAACAAGCCACCTAAACTATTGACAATAGAGGACTTTCCACAATGGAGACAACGTTTTGAAATCTATCTTAATGGTGTAGATACTAACTTATGGAACTCTATTGAGGTGGGTTATAAAATACCAGTAGGGGCTGATGGTGTTCCTTTGACTTTGAGTGGACTCTCCGATACACAAAAGGTTGCCTACAATGCAGAGAAGAAGGCTTATGCTATTTTGACTCAGTCCATTCCCAAGCCTATTTTTCATCAGTACTCAGAGCACAAACAAAGTAAAAAACTAATGGAAGTCCTTGAAAAGAGGTATGAAGGAAATTCTAACTTAAAGGCACTGAAAGGCAAAGCTTTGAAGAAGGAGTTTGATAACTTCTCGGCAATTGGGAATGAAAGCTTAGATGAGATAATCGATCGTTTCTACCATCTGATGAGTGAACTTAACACTCATGGAGTTAAGACGTCAATGGAAGACAAGGTTTTAAGCTTGGCAGATGGTCTACCTGCAAAGTGGGATTCATTCATTTCTACTCTGCGATACAACTCAGTTTTAGAAACCCTGGATATCAATGACTTTATTCTAAAACTGAAAGAGGAGGAAGTGCGACAAAAATACAAGGCTAAGAAGGGTTCTTATGCTCAAGACCCCTCACTCTACAATGTTGCTTCTACTTCCAACCCTACTGCAAAGTCTTCTGGTGCACCTTTGCAAACAGCCTTTGTGTCCAATGCATCTCCAACTTCTGACCAAGGCTCATCATCTGCAAATGAGTCTCTTGGTGCATCTTGTGTTAGTCAAAGTCCTATTGTTACTCAGTCTGCAAAGTTGACAACAGAAAATTTGGGAAAGGTAACAGTGGAGGTTGCTAAAGAGCACATGGATCTATTGGCTGCTGTTGTGCATTCGTATGATGGTTTGGTGGCGGGGAAGATTGGTAATTGCCACCTTGCCGATGAAGATTATGAACAAGTAGATGAGAATGAGCTGGAAAGAATGGACATCATGTGGGCTCTTGCAAGCGCTGTCCGAAGAGCAAAGAAATTTGTGAAGAAAACAGGGCAGAATCTCGTGGCTACTAAAGATACAACTTTTGGTTTTGACAAGTCTAAAGTCACGTGCTTCAATTGTGGAGAGAAAGGCCATTTTAAAAGGGAGTGTTCAAAGCCCAAGAAGACTGGGAATGGGAATCCTTTTTCTTCGTTCAATAGGCAAGATAGAGACAAGAAACCAGCATCCACGGGAAGTGATTCTAAAGCTATGGTAGCACAAGGAGATGAAGGACAAGACTGGTCATTTAGATTCGTGTCTGATGAAGCTAACATAGCATCTGTGGAAGACTTGAACGAAGACTCGGCGAGTGAAGGCGAAAGCTCAGCTGAAGTTGATACTGCTGATTTGGAAGAGACGTTTGATGCTGTTGATGAAATCGTCAAGAATGAATTAAATTCAGAATCTGAAGCTCAAGCTACGTCTCAGAATGCTTTCATGGCTGGCACATCGACATCCACACAGGTAAAATCTAAAGATGAACTATTTAATGAACATGTTTGTGTCGAATGTGAGAAATTTAGAGAAAGCATTGATCTAAAGTTTGCTAGGTTATTAGATCACAATGATAACTTAGTAAATGACTTAAAACTGTGCTCAGAGGCTAATCGTATATTAAAACAAAATGAGAGCAGTTATAAGGAGAAGTTAGATGCATTGCAGAAGCAACTAAAGGAAACTGAAGTTGTTGTCTTTAACCAAGAAAATGACATTAGATTCTACTTAAAAACCATTGAAGAAACTAAAAAGGAAAAAGCCGTCTTACAAGTAGAAAATGAGTCATTGCAACAAAAACTACATAGTCTCGCGAGTTCTTCGCACATTTTGAAAAACTTGGTTAAAGAACGCAACAATGGGGAGGGTTTGGGTTACAAGGTAGTTCCACCACCACATGAATTCCTCATGAACACAAAACAACGTCCAGTTAATAATAATCAAATTAAGGATCATGTGGTGACAACTCCTTTGGTGAGTGATCCGGACAGGGCAGTTCAGTCTGCTTCTTCGGATGATAATCAGAAACTCTCAGCATCAAGAATGGTCAATGTTGAGAAACAGGTGGAAACAAATGTACAAACAACTCTTGGTTTGGAATCAAAGTCAAATATTACACAAACCAAGATTTCTAAATCCACTCAAGCTAAACCAGTTAAAAGGGATAATGCTCAACCTCAACGACAAATTAATCAAAATGTTAAACAAGTTAAATTTGTTAAAGAGGGTACATATTCAAAGATTGAGACCAAAAGACCCATTCCTGAGGTTTACTCACCGCCCCACAAGAGATCTCCTAGTCCTGATGAATGGAGATCCTGCTATACTTGTGGTCAGCGAGGTCATATTTCAACCAATTGTCCACGCTATCAGACACAAGAATTAAAGTTGAGTTAACCGACAAAGTCAAAGTAGATTCAAAACAGCGATCTAAGACCCCGGTGAGATCGAAAACACCCATTAGGCATAAAACACCTTCTAAGTCGTTTTCGTCCCCCCACGTGAAAGACAACACAGACAAGTCCCCGACAGGTCTGTGACACCGGCAAGCAAAACTGTTTCTGAATCTAAACCATATACTCAAACTGTTAATCAGTCTAAAGTTTATCATAAACAATCCTTTCACAGGGATGGTTTATGGAAAGCAAAGACATCTGGTGAATCTGACAGCCAGGACAATCTGCAAGTTGACATTCCACCTACTGATAAAGGACAGTGGGTTGAATTCATGATGGTTGATTCCTCTGGGAAACCCAAGCCAGTCAAGGCTTGGGTCCCCCTCCTTAACTGATTGTTTTCAATTATGTGCAGGTTGTCCGCTACAGTGCTTCATCAAATACATGGATTGTGGATAGCGGAGCTTCCAGGCACATGACGGGAAACAAGTCTCTTCTTTTTAATGTCAAACAAATTAAAGGGGGACATGTTTCTTTGCTGGGAACAAAGGAGGATACATTACTGCTCAAGGCGAAGTAGGTAATGAGAAGGTAAAGTTTGATAAAGTAAATTTTGTTCAACAACTAGAAAACAATTTACTTTCAGTGTCTCAGATATGTGACAAGGGCTTCAAAGTTATGTTTGACAACCGAAAATGTTACATACTGAAAAAGGAGATGGAAATTCCAGAGAAGCAGGTTTTGATGTCTGCATCCAGGTACAATGATCTATATGTCTTGGATATGTCTAATGCTTCTACCTCTGAATCTACAGCTCAATGTTCTTCTCAAAAGCGACAGAGAAGGACTCCATCTCATGGCATAGGAGGATGGGACACATAAATCAAAGGAAGATGAATCATCTGATTCACAACAACCTTGTTGAGGGAGTTACAGTCAAGAACTTCCAACTTCCTGATTTTTGTGTCTCTTGCAAGAAGGGAAAGCAGACCAGGAAATCTCACAAGACCAAGCACGTCAACACAATTGAGATGCCTCTGGAGTTGCTACACATGGATCTATTTGGTCCTGTAAGCACGAAGAGTATAGCAGGAGACTGGTACTGCTTTGTAGTCACAGATGACTACTCAAGATTCACCTGGGTGATGTTTCTGAAAGCTAAATCAGAAACGTTTGAATCATTCAAGGTGCTCATCACGACTTTAGAGTCACTCTACAAACTGAAGGTAAGGAGAATTCGTTCTGACAATGGCACAGAGTTCAAGAATCAGTGGATGGATGCTTTCTGCAAGGAAAAGGGAATTGTTCATCAGTTCACCTCAGCATACACGCCACAGATGAATGGAGTTGCAGAACGAAAGAATCGAAGCTTAATTGAGACTGCACGAACCATGTTAGCTGATTCAAAGCTCCCAGTTCAGTTCTGGAATGAGGCAGTTGCAAATGCCTGCTACACACTTAATCGTGTGTTAGTAGTCAAAAGGCACGGCAAGACTTGTTATGAGCTACTTCAGAAGAGAAAGCCAAATTTGGAGTATCTGGAACCATTTGGAGCTCCATGTACATTGCTAAAGAAGACTCAGGATGGCAAGTTCAGCGAAAAGGCCGATCAAGGAATATTCTTAGGATACAGCATCCCAGACAAGCGAGTTTACAATAACTCAACGGGTCAGGTCGAGGTGTGGTGCAACGTTGATGTTCAGAGATACATCACACCTCCTGCTGGAAAAGGTCCATCATCATTCTTCGATTATGATGGCTTTTTCAAATCCTTCAATCTTCCACAGCTTGATTCAGAGGATGACGCTGCTACCCAGATGATGTATGATGTTCTTAACTCACCAAATCTGGATTCAGGCAACATCACACCTACTGCTGGTGCCTCAAGCTCTTCGTCTCCTGCTCATGATGAGAGTGATGATTCATCAGATGATGAAGAAGCTCCTGCTTCTAACACTGAGCAAACAGCTAATCAACACAGTGAATCATCAGCTGCTATACCAGCTGCAGGAAATCCGGATACTGAAACAGTAGTCACCAATATGGATACTGAGGTTGTGGTTCCTACCACACCAGTGACTAGGATCAGTGTGAATCATCCCCCCTCGTCTATCATAGGGGACATTCAATCTGGTGTGCAAACAAGAAATCAGCTGTACTCTGCTGATTATGCTGCAGTCATGGAAAAGGGTTATGTCAATGACGGGGCTTTCTCATGTTTTGTCTCACAAATCGAGCCTAAATACATCTGCGACGCCCTGAAAGATGAGGCCTGGGTCAATGCTATGCAAGAAGAGCTACTCCAGTTCAAGAAACTTGGAGTCTGGACACTAGTTGACAGGCCGAAAGGAGTTAAGGTGATTGGTACCAAATGGGTACTAAAATGCAAGAAGGATGACCAAGGTGTTGTGATCAGAAACAAGGCACGCTTGGTTGTTCAAGGCTTCAGACAAGTCGAAGGCATCGACTACAATGAAGTCTTTGCTCCCGTAGCTAGAATGGAAGCTATTCGTATCTTTCTAGCCTACGCCTCTTACATGAAAATCAAAGTTTATCAACTGGATGTTAAGAGTGCATTCTTGCATGGGGAAATCCGTGAAGAAGTTTATGTCAGTCAACCCGAAGGATTCGAAGATCCTTACCATCGGGACAGAGTCTACAAGTTAGACAAGGCTCTGTATGGGCTACATCAGGCTCCTCGAGCTTGGTATGAAAAGCTCTCCACCCACCTGCTGAAGCATGGTTTTCGCAGGGGTGTGATTGACTGTACATTGTTCATCAAAGAAAAGGATGGTGACTTGCTTCTGGTGCAGATCTATGTGGATGATATCATCTTTGGATCTAGAAATGAAGCGTTATGCAAAGATTTCGAATCTGTGATGAAGGCAGAATTTGAAATGAGTGCAATGGGAGAGATGAAGTTCTTCCTGGGATTACAGGTGGATCAAACACCAACTGGCATTTTCTTACATCAGACCAAGTATGTCGGCGACATTCTCAGTCGGTTTGACATGGAAAATACGTCTGCTGCCGGTACCCCTCTCGCCACAAATCATGATGTGGCTCCTGATGAGAATGGGGATTTGCTGGATGCCACTATGTATCGTGGGATGATTGGATCTCTCATGTATCTCACTGCCTCGCGTCCAGATATCATGTATGCAACATGTCTATGTTCTAGATATCAAGCGAAGCCAAAAGTGAATCATCTGATTGGGGTAAAAAGGATTTTCCGTTATCTGAAGGGTACTCCAACACTGGGTTTGTGGTATCCTCATGACGATGACTTCGAGCTTACTGCGTACAGCGATTCAGATTATGGTGGCTGCAAGATGAATTTCAAATCGACGTCAGCAGGGTGTCAGTTCTTTGGAAGACGGTTAGTCACGTGGCAATGCAAGAAGCAGACCTCGGTTGCCTTATCAACCTGTGAAGCTGAATACGTTGCTGCTGCAAGTTGCTGCTCTCAAATCATCTGGATTCAACAGCAAATGCGCGACTACGGTTTGAAATTTTCTAACACTCCTATTTATGTTGATAATTCTGCTGCCATAGCTGTCACTAAAAATCCTGTTTAACACCCAAAAACTAAACACATCGGGATTAAATATCATTTCATACGCGATTGCTATGAAAAACAATTAATCGATGTGATTAAAATTAACACGGATTTTCAGCGCGCTGACCTCTACACCAAACCGTTTGATAAACCAAGATTTTTATATCTCCTAGAGGTCAACGGCGTTAAAAAGAAAAGTGATGTGATTGCTGAAGAAGCAGATTCATAGTCCGACTTGTGTCTTTAGTTTATTTCTTTCTTTCTTTCATTTTTATTTTATTCTTTTAATTTCCATGTCATATAAAATCCAAAAACACAAAAAGATTTTCTGTTTTAGAATTTTAGGGGGAGATTTATTTCAGTATTCATTTACTTATTAAAAAAAAAAAAAAAAAAGGGGGGGGAAGATAAGTTAAGCTGAAAAGGCATAGACAAATAGACTGGAAATGCGACTCGATAAAACTGGAAAGTGATAGCACACAGGCACCGAGTTACTTGGAATATCAAATTGGTTTTTCGGTTCTAAACATAAAAATCATAAGTCAGAGAAGTCTAAGTCTAACAAAATGGGAATATGATAGAAGCTTTGACTGGTATTGTAATTACTTGGAGAAAGTAGATCTAGGGTTGTGTAAGTACACAATACGATGTGTCAGTAGATTCAACACAATAGACCATTAGACATCATCAGTGAACAGGCTTAAACTAAATTTATTCAACCAGTTGTGTGTTCCCATGGTATCCCTGGTCTGCACAATCAATCAATGTCCAATAAGGGTGAGGAGCAAGCTAATGCCACAAATGTGCGCAAAGACCTGCAAAACAGAGCAAAAGATGACAAATGTTATTGAAATAATGTATATGCAAATATGCTGCTCTAAGAAGATAAATAGGTACTGCGCCTCTCTGCTGTGCGATGGCACTGACCTGAGGCTAAGCATAACCTATTCGTTCTAAGAATTCATTGTTGTTTGCGCCTCTCTGCTGTGCGATGGCACTGACCTGAGGCTTGGCATCTCTTTGACAATTCTTAGAACCAAATCTTCTAAGTCCAAGACCGCTCAAAAATCTCCTGAGGACGATTGATTACCATATACCTGTGGAATACACAAATACGGTTTGACCTAATTCATCTAATTAATCGCTGATGTGTGTCAAACGTCTGTGTATGGATTTAAGTGGACAAACATACTGACAATCGTCGTGGCTGCATTGCCTGATGTTCAAAATCAATAAGAATTACATATTAGTTCAAACATGATTCCTAGTTAGATATTAGAAGTCTTCGATAAGTGAAAAACTGTGCAATCAAATCATGCAAAATGTAATAAGCACTAAATGTTCCAAGTGATGGTGTATATGCCTGTCTGATTCCACGAGAGTCCATTCCGGATAAAATGTTAATGCTAATAAGCTATACAAGCCTGCCCTATCAAAAATCACAAAAATATGTCTTTCTATTTATAGGTTAAATTTTTGTTTAGTCTTAGTATAATGTGTCATGTCGGACTGTGTATATTGCTATCTGTTAAGCGTCACTGAAAGTGCTTAATGTCTATCTAAATAACTTGTTTCTGAAAGGTTAAAAGGATCACGTCTGAGGTGATCGGGTGGTTAAATGGATCACGTCTGAGGTGATCGAGTGGTTAAATGGATCATGTCTGAGATGATCAATTACACATAATGTTTTATTAATTGTTTAAGGAAAACTATGTGTCAACAAAAAAAATGACTAATATGGCACAAGTATAGCCTAATCGCACTACTTAATCATGAGTATGCTTAGTCATGCGAATGGGCTATACGATTGAACTCAATCGTAAGATTGGACCATAAGTATGAGCCCAATCGGCCGATTGAAAGGGTCGATTAGGTCAAACGTGCGAATGGAGATCAGTTGATCGAATGAAGCAGGTCGATTGAGTGAATCGTACGACCCAGTTCCAATCGATCGAATGAAACATGCGATTGGACTCGATCGTACGTGTTGATTTTGAATCGGCCGAATGAAAGGTACGATTGAGTCAGTCGGCCGATTGAGCTGAGTCTGTCTATAAATAGACCCCTCAGTCGATCGCAGACATCATTCGCCCTAAAATACTCCTATTCGCACCGTTACTCTGCAAAATTTTCGTTTGATCTTTAAACCTTTTGATATACACTTTCTGACGATTTGCACTTGTTACACAGGTAATACGCAACACAAGGATGCATCAGAATGTAAAAATTGATGGTTAATCAGTTCACATTTGCCCTAAATGTTGATTCGTAACAAATCGGCCAAATAAACTGCTTTAATCACATGAAATGTTAAAATCAATGATCGAAGTAGTCTAAGTACATGATTGCGAGTCTAACAAGCCTGAACTTAACCTCTAAATTCGTAAAAATGATAAAACCAAGTTTGAAATGGAACAGGGGTCTGTGATACGACTGGTCTCCCCGATGAACTTCAATCGACCGATTGAAAGAGGAGACTCGTTCATTCGGCCGAATGGAGGATGCGAATGGGTTGAGTCTGCCATACGATTGGTTGCCCCGAATGAACGTCAATCGCACGATTGAAGGAAGTGATTCATTCAATCGGCCGACTAGGTCATTCGAATGAGTTCATTCGGTCGGACAACTCAATCGCAGAATTACATCATTTGACTAAACCCAGTCGCACACTTCATTCGCTCGAGTGAACTGCACTGATTTCTGACTTAGTCAAACTCTGTTGTTCAAGTTTCTAACATACGTTTGTTATTGTTACAGGAAGATGGCTAACCGTTGGCAAATTAATCCAAAGCACAATATCTGTGCTAATCTGGATTCCACCTCAAGAAATGGTGGTGATTTTGTTGGTATTATTGACTTCCTGAGAAGATCTCGGATCTTCAAAGCCATATCTACTCCATGTACACCATATCAGTCTATCCATCAAGCATTTTGGGCAGGAGCTTCGGTAGACCGATCTGTGGAACCCTACCGCATCCTAAGTACCATTTTTGGTAGGGCAATTGAGATCACAGCTGGAGATATTAGAAGAGTTTTGGACTTTGGAGATGATGATTCACATCCAGTCAGGATTCACCCTCTTACAGTTCGTGGATGCTTTCTGCGAATTGGGTACTGTGGAGACATTAGCTTAGGTGTGCTGAACAAGAGCAACCTGAGCCCACAGTACAAGTATTTAGCTCATGTGATTCTAAAGTGCATTGCTGCAAGAAGGGGTGGGTTCGATGACTTATCGGACCAAATTCAGAATGCTTATGTGGCATTGGTCCTTAACCACCCTTTCAGCTTCTCCAACATGATCTTTAATTATCTGATTGAGAACTTGGAGGCTAAGGGAAAAGAAGGTTTCTGTATGTATCCACGCTTTCTTCAGCTCATTTTTAATGAGAAACTGCCTGATTTGCCCAAAGAGAGGAGTGATGCAGTGGTGTTAGAGATTATGGATGACACTACTCTGGGAAGAATGAAAGTGTATAGGGGCAAGCAGGTGAAGCCCTTGTTCAAGAGGTTGATAGGGCATCTGGCCCGGGAAGACTACATGGCGCCAAGGAGGCGAAAATGGCGTCATGACGATAGCGATTCTGATACTGAGGTGATTACTGTATCATTGGTTGACTCAGATGATGATGATGATCTTGATGGAGAAAATGTACCAATTTCTCTGAGGGACCATCTACTTCTACAGCTCAGCCGTTATCACCACACACAGACACGGCAACTGCAGGGTTTGTTCCTGACTTTTGCCCACCCGATGATGAGGAAGAAAGTGATGAAGAAGGTTTGACCAGGAGAGTTGGCAGCAAAGTGGTTGCCACCGAGAAAGGACTGAGAGATGTTGGTGGGCAGTCTGGTACATCAGGGGACACACGCATTGAGTCTGATCCCTCGTATGCCCCTGATGATTCTAGCAACAGAGGGGGAGCACCTTTGTCAACGGGCAAAAGGAAGAAAACCATGGCGCGTCCGCATGGTAAGAAAGGAAAGCGACTAAGGTTCACCACAGCTACCACCTCTACATCATCCCAAACATCTCCATCTACCACTACTATCCCTTCACCTCACACTGTCACATCCACCACCACCACCACTGTACCGACTACCACCTCATTCACTCCCTCTCCCATACACACCACTTCCACCACTGTACAGCCTACCACATCATTCATCCCCTCCCCTATATTCACCACAGCCACCTCCACGACCACCACTCAACAAACAGGCCCCTCACAGTTCCCATCCAGCTCATTCATCCCACCAGTTTCTGTTGTAGAACAGCTTGCTGCCCTAAACAGCATGGTGGTTAAGCTGATGGCGTCTGATGCGGAGAAAACGGCTCAGTTACAGCAGCTGAGAGAGTTAAGTTCCACTCAAACTGCTGAGATTCATCAGCTACGCGAGCAGATTTCTTCCCAAGCCCAGGTGATCACCTCACAGACAGATCAGATCACTGGGTTACTTCAACATGAGGCAGAGACAGATGCTAAGTTGGGAAAGCTAGAGGCGGCTCATAAGACTCTTGTGCTAAAACTGAAAGGTACTCAAAGTGAGCCCCTCAAGATTGGAGAAGGTGATGGTGATGATAATGATGATGATAGTGAGGATGAGGAAGACGATGATGAAGATGATGAGGATGATGACGATGATGATGGTGGTGATGAAAGTAATGATGATGATGAGAAGAAAGAAGATGATGAAGGTGAAGGGGGAGAAACTACCGGAGATCAAAGCGATAATGTTGCAGGCGAAAGGCGTACTAAACGCCGACATGATCAAGGCCCCTCTTCGTCTACTCCAACTGAAGATCCACCGGAGATACAAGGCAAAGTTCAAGACTAGACGTTTATTTATTTTGCTGAAACTTTGTACTTGAAATTATGTATTCTAGTCTGTTATATATAAAATTTTGTGGATATAAATCATCTTTGGTTATGTGATCAATGTATACTTACTTGCAATATATTTGATTTTGTAACAGGATCAACCACACAAGTCGATGAGCATGATGTTATGCCCCTTCGTCAGATTGAGACCAAGTTGACTATGATTCTTGATCTTCAAGGGATAGTGCAACGGTCTGTGGGTTACTCAGCTGAAGAAGGGGAAATCATTCACGACTTGACAGATGAACAGATTGCAGAACTGTTCAGTCTGAATCCGGATGAGTTGGTAAAAGATGCTCCCGCAGTCGATGTAGTCAGCGATGAAGAACTTCAAGATGTCGACGAGGTGGAGATTGAGGACGTAACGGCTGATCATTATCCCCAACACACTAACGCCGAAGGCGAAGTGCTTCCAGATGTGGGGGAAACTTTTGACAGCAATATATTTGATAAAGTGGAAGAGATGACAGCAGCTAAGGCAGCTGCAGAAGAGATTCCTCAGGCAGATGAAGCTGATCGTGCAACCAAGCAGGAGGAATGGATTGCCTGCCTTGAGGAAATGAAGAAACAGCGTGGGCCTCCAAAGTCAAATGCCTACACCAAGCTTTACAAGATTAAAAAGCATCAGAAGGTGTCAGGAAAGATTATCAGCTGGGCATACTTTGATGATCTCAAAGTATATGCAGTGAAGAGAGAGAAGGGAATAGAATATTTCAGATTTCCTCATGATTTGAAAACTCTCCCAGGGTTTGAGCTTAATCGTCTAGCCAACTTGAACCTCCTATATGTTGTTCCAGGAAAGATATCAGGATGGTTTGAGCAGGCACTAAAGAAAGAGTACCATACTAGGTGGGTCAACTTTAAACCTCAACAGCCAAGAAGGTTATTTCATAGGACTGAGGTTGACCCCACCTCAGGAAGACCAAAAGTGGTCTTGAGATGGCACCCTCCGCGCACGATGTCGCGTATTCCATTGAGGGAGATGCCTCAGGATTTTGCACCCCATTTCAAATGAGTCATATTGTTTGGATAACATATCAAAATAGGTTTGGTTCAATCTATTCATTATTGATAATTTTAATACAATAGTAATATAAATCTAAGAGGTTATATGGATAAAAATAAATATTAGACAAACTGCTACATGTTTTGCTCATTCGGTATATTCTATATTAGCTAAACGTTTTGAATTGACATGTTCTAATGACAAGTAAATGATGAAATTGCCACTTGTATAAAGAGATGTCGCATTTTTCAAAGTTATATGCTTTATCTTGTTTCTATGGCTCACTTTTTGCCATATATTATCGAACTGCAATGACTGTCGGGGGACACATTGTTCCTGACATATTAATGTGAGACTTGTTAGATAAAAATTTGAAAAATCTAAAGTATATTGGTATAATAGTTGTTTTTATTTATTATGGATAATAATAACTAAATGTCTAACGGGCTAGTCCCATATCCCTTTAAGCTGGTTTATCCATAAATGACTAATGGGGTAGTCCCCTCCCCATATATAAGTTTATGCGAGTATGTGTGGAGCACGACACGTCTAGGCCACCAATTTATTCAAACATCGGTAAATAAAAAGCAAAAGCCATTGGTAACCAGGTCAACACAAATTAATTAGAACGTTCAAACCATGTTAGTGTGAGATGTCAAATGGTCAGACGTGACAAAAGTTCTTCAAACATGATATTGGAAAAGGAGTGTCATATCATGGAAAAGGAGTGTCAGATCATCAACAGCCTCAAATGATGCCGACATATCTAAAAATGATAAAGTCTTGATAATAACTCAATGATAACCTGCTAAATAGTTATGTCTTGACAATGATCAAATACTTCAAGATTAAGAATATCAAAGATGTTGTTGCCACCCGAGAATAAACCACTCATGTTTTAAGGTAAAACAAACAAGTTAGACGATAAAGAATGACGAGCCTTAAAGAAATCAGATTGAGTCATGGTTCTAGATAAATTTGATTGTTTGTAGGATGCAATAGATTGATTGCCAATTCTATGATTGAGCAACTAGAAGAAGGGTTTGAAGGCATAGGTTTATTTAACATCTAAACAGAATAGTGACGAAGCATGTTGTCATAATATTAAAATAATATTAAATCATACATATCAGATTATGTTATTCAAAACTATATTGAACAAAGAATCTCATTATGACACATTTAACCACACATCTCACATAGGCTTTTATTATAAGAAAAAAGAGGTGCATTGTAAAATCATAAGTTTCTACTCATTTGTATTCTACCTCTTTTGGTTTTGGTTGAGAGATTAAAGTGACGCAAAGTTCAAATAAGTCATGTTTAAACACAAAACATTCGAGTCATTTGCTTGAAAATTGAAAGTTCAAACTTTTAGACCAAGTAAAAACTTTTGGTTATCAACTAAAAAACGAACTGACACATGAGCTATAACCGATTAACCAAAACCGATTGGTTTCTAAAAACTCTAAACCAAAACCTTCAGTTTCGGTTTTAGTAAGGACTCAAAACCAAACCAAATCGAATTGTGCACACCTCTAGATAAATACGTTTATGTAGTATAAACTTTACAAATTCATTAATATTATGACGGTATGAACTTGTACCTAACTTTGAAACTGAAGATCTTAGATTGTAGACATCGTAAACAATGATAGGCTCTTGCATGTGCATAAATTTATTTTTGAATATAAGGCTCTTTTAATAAATGATTATAAAATGGTTTAGAAAAATGTGAACGTTAAATAGTCAATCTTTTTGGTACAATTGCTATCCTTTCTAGCAATCCGGTTATAAATGATCATTGTCGTGTGGTCGATTAAAAAAATCAATTAAAGAATGTTTAATCACCCTTAATAGTAAATGGTAAAAATGGTTGTTGGTACACATGTCCCCAGTTCTAGTCTAGTGAGCTGAAATGTAATAAACTTCTATCTTGTTACACATATGTAATGTTAAATCAATCTAATGAGAATCTCTTCTTTATATGGTTGTTGATTATATAATGTTATATCTACTTATTTTATTAGTTGTTACACGCTTAATATGACCATGTTATATAGGTTTACAGTTGTGAGACACAGTTCTGAATCATTAAAGGTTCATGAATGTGTTTGACTAAACATCTCTTTCAGTCGCACGACTGGACCATGCGAATGGTCCAATCGCACGGTTGAACTAAGAGGCTGAGTCAATCGGACGGTTGAGTCATCAGTCTGACTCAAGCGTACGAATGAATCAGTCGTATTACTCAATCGCACGACTGAGTCAGTCGCAAGACTCAGTCGCACGAATGAGATCTGTAACCTATAAATACCACTTAATTCGTGGAAAAACGTGACACTTCGAATACTAGAAACCCTAATCGTCCCAGAACGTGCTGTTCGACCATTCCAACTTCATAGAGCGTTTCAGATCATTCCGAGTCAATCATAACGTTTTCTAATCGTTAGGATTGATCTTGAATTCGTTCTCACTGATTGGATCGCCAATCAAATAGGATTCCGCACTATTTGATCCGGTACAACGAAGAATCAGTTAGTACTCCGTACGTACACGGTCCTAACAATGGTGTCGAATTCACAGGGAATCACATGAAAGTGTTAGTAACGATTAACCTAAAAAAGTTAACATTGAAAAGTAAATTACTTGATTGATTGAATTGAAATAATTAAATTAACAAAATAAAAGTTTAGGTTTTATACAATCTTGGGGAAAAAGCAACCCGCTTCGGGATTTCGGTTTGACAAAGTTATGTTTACTTAGTTAAACTTATTGAGAAGTCAATAATGGTGAACTACACATGATAATATCTAAGTGGAAATTATAGGTTAAAGCTTAGAGAACTTCATTCGCACAATCCCTAATTTGAATTATGTAACCCTAATTCTAATAATGAATCACACAATGATTAAAGAAAACTAATATTATAGAAAACTAATAGTAGGTTTAAACATAATCAAATCATTTAAATAATCAAATCATGAATTGAATGTAATAGAACTTAAAATGTTTAAGATCCAATCTGAAAACTAGATTACAAGCTAAGAAAAATGAAAAATTACACAAACCCGTCCCCCGAAGTGAATCACAACTGATTTAGCCTTGCATCATTATCGGTTCTTCAACACAATTACAATTGATTATTGGAACTGGGATGAACTTGATATTGGACAGCTTTGGAATGGTGAAAGATGGTTGCTTTTTCGTCCTTAATTGTAGTCTAGAGAGGTAGTTTCAACTCTAAGGTTAATCCATTTTTTAAAACCTCTCAATTAAGGTCCAAACTCACCAAAACGCAACACCCAGCGTCATTGGCGCCTCTAGCGCCAAATATGCTGAAAGTTTCTGATCAACGGTGTTTTCTGATGGTATCGGCGTCGGTGGAGGCACCCCTGCAGAAACTTGATTTTCATGTGTAACTCTTCAATATCTTTCCGTTGATAGGTCGTGGGTCTCGTAACTCTTTTCTAGCTCAATTTATGTCCGTTTTAAGTTACCATGGTGTTGCAATTTCTCTTTTACGTTTCTTCACCTTCCGAGCTTTAATTTTCGTCCCGTTTCTTTCAACTTATTCGTATACTTCATGTTTAACCTACAAACACCAGAATATCCCAAAAATAACTATATTCTCATAAATTGGAACGTAAAACATAGAAATAAAGTCTTTAAACATTGAACTTTCACCACTCAATCAGTAACTCCTTGTAATTGTAACATTTGACCCAATCCAACTTGTAACCGAACCCGTTTTTATTAGTCAATGGAATCTATACTATTTCGATGTGAAGTATTGTCATCCGAATTATAATCATATAGTTTATAAATATAATTTTATAAAAATTAGAAAATTATAATGTCACTTATGAAGTTTAATTATCAAATTTGAAATTTAATAAAATAAGTTTCATAAAACATGAAAGGGTTTTCAAGGATTTTATATATATATATATATATATATATATATATATATATATATAAATTTATATATATATATAATAATAATAAAATTTATTATTCAAAACTTAACCTTAAAGAGTTTTGGGTTGAAAGTGTAACAATTAGAACTTGTTTTATAAAACTTTAAACATAAAATATTAACAATGTAAACCAAGGGGGGGCAAAGTGTAACATTTTTTAAAACCAACCCCATTCTCGTCGCCCCCCTTCTCCCCCTCCGACCACCGCCTCCGGCTGTTTTTCCGGCGAGCCACACCCCCCAAAACAACGCGGTTTCAACCCAATTAAACACCCCCGTCAATCTCGCATGAAAGATTCGAACCCAGGACCAAATCCAATTCGTAAATAAAGCTCGTGTACGTGTATACTCGAACCTGAGATTCCCCTACCCAAATCAAACCAATTCAAAGGGGAAATCCATCTAAATTGACTCGACAAATTGAACAATCACGCGTTAATTATCATCCTAATCAACTAAATCACACAAATTGATTCATTGACAGCTCAATTAATCGCAATTCGGGTAAGAAATTTCCAATAATAACTTGGACTCGTTATAATCGAACCCACCCAAATTACACCTATATAATAGAGGGTAAACCTTCTAATTCACTCACATAAACTCTCTGTAATCACAATTCGATCAAAACACACACGTACACATCGATTCAAGATCGGGTTTCAACCGCGACGTGCTCGGACACAGCCCCATCGATCTCCACATCATTTCGGGTAATTAAACACACTTACACACTCGATTTTACATGGGTAATAAAAGCTCCATGGTTGATATGATTATTGAATTCGTTTTCGTGTTCAATTTGATCAAATTTGGATTAGGATTCATATGGGAATGGGGAAACATCTAAGTTTATGGATAAAACAAATTTGATTGAGTCCTTTGACAGATCTGGGCTCTAGCCTAACTGGTAAAACCACCATCTTCTAACCTTGAGGTCTCGGGTTCGAATCGGGCCTCCTCCTTTTGTTTCTTTTTATTGTTGTTTTATTTATTTTAAAATTCAGAAAATGTATATTTTCTAAAATTATTTTAAAACTATTTTTAAAATTATTTTTAAAAACATAGCTACACTATTTTATAAATTGCTTGTAAATTTAAATTTCATAAACTATTATTTTTAATCAAACATAAAGCGTTTCAAATTGTCCAAAAACTAACAAAATAATTTTCCAAATTAATTATTCCTTTGACCAATAATTATTTATTAAAATTATTTTCATTCTTTAATATTTCAAACTTTAACATTATAAGTTGATATTTTATAAAATCACTAAAAGTCGACCTAAATCTTTCCAAATTATTTTTATTTCTTTTAGTCACATAAGTAATTAAAAATTTTAATTAATTATCATATAATTAATTAATAAATTAGTTATTTGTTTTTTTCACACTTTAATAATAAATCAAATGGTCACATGTATTGATAGATATATTTCTATTAATTTTCAAACATAATTACTTTTAATAAATTTTTTTATTTATCTCAAGACATTCAAACTAAATAAATTATTTTATTCAATACCCAGTCCTAATAGAAACCCTAATCCATTCCCAAATTCTCATATCACTATTACTCTAATTCGAGACACCGCTCCGTAGGTTACTCGTAAGAAAATCGTTGGTGCCTAATCCATCACGTTCAAATTCAAATCTCATCAATCAAGTAAGTATTCATTGCCCATTTTATGTGTTTATATTTTGGGGAAATCATGCGATTTCTATAATCAATCATTGCTATTTTATTTTTATTTATAAATTCAATTCTTTATATGCTATGTCTTTACTTGTAATAATGTATTCATAGTTAGATAATGTATTCATAGTTAGATAAATTGGATGATAACACAATCATTAATTCATGCAACCACGGTAACAATGATAGATATATTGGTTTGACAACCCACCCCATATGAATATTCTAGTGATGATTGAAACCGGATTCACATATTCTATCACGACTTCGTCTGCAGATCAAGTCAGTTTAGTCATTTGGATTGATTGTGTTGATTTGTCTTTTTATGTTACATTATTGCACTATAAGTCTCGACATTGCCATGTGAATTGAACTATTCAAACGCTTAATCAACCTATATATATGTACATCCAAAACCGTGTTTACTCACCGACTAATTTTAGCTGACTCGTTACTTTTCACATGATTTCAGGTTAAGCAAGTTAGTGGATTTCTACATGCTCATCTAGGACCCGGACTTGGTCAAAATAAAAGACAATTATTATTTTGTTATTTGAATTATTGTTTAATTGTATTGGTATTCTTTAATGCAAGTGACGTTTAATATTATTTCGGTTTATTTAGTTCCATGTGCTATGAACAATCGATTCCCATTGGTCCGCCCCGATGATGCCGCCGTCGGTTGGGGTGTGACAGTAATCTCTCAAACGGAGCAAACGACCCCGGTTGTTTTATGTTCTAGTCCAACGGGTTAGCTCGCATACGAGGCTCTTTAATTAATCTACTCTGCCACCAATTATGAACTTCTTTTTGGTGACTTGTCACGTCAAACTAACAATATGGTCTATCCTACTTTCAGTTGCAAATTCAGGAACGGTGTTGTGTTTCATACACCAGTGATTTGATGGAACGTAGTAAACGGTCGTTTAGCATGCTGTAAACTGCCGTTTAGGAAGCTATAAACGGTCGTATATGATGGTGCAAACGGTCGTATCTTTTTCTGCAAACGGTCGTTTAAGACTCTGTAAACGGTCGTTTAAAAATCTGTAAACGGTCGTTTAGGTATCTTTAACTGTCACACCCCGACCGACGGCGGAATCATCGAAGCGGACGAGGGAATGATTGATTGTTCATACACATGGTTGTCTAATAGTGGAAATAATATTAAAATCAGATTACAAGATAACATAAGTTTAACATACACAAATACAACAATTAAAACCACAAATAGTAATTGTCTTTTATTTTGACTAAGTCCGGGTCTTAAATGAGCACGTAGAAGTCCACTATCTTGCTTAACCTGAAATCATGTGAGAAAATAAGGTCAGCTAACGAGTTAGCTGGTGAGTAGTCACGGTTTTGAATATATATATAGATTGATTGATTGATTGAGAATAATCCAATTCACAAGGTAACGTTAAGACTTATATTGCAATAGTAAAGCATATAGATAAACCGACAAATAACAACCCCTTGACTTGACACTTGCATATAATAGACTCCACACATACATCATAGATTGACTCTTGCCTCTGGCACAATCACCACTCGACTATTCATATGGGGTGGTTTGTCCAAACCAGTAGATCTACCATTGATACCAGGATTGATTGATTGAATTAGGGTTTTATTGTCGTCCAGTTTAGCATAGTATGTTCACGTAATTGCAAGTAATAACATAACCTGTCTTGAATTGAATTTAGAATGAAATAACAATAGAATATCATGATTGAATATATTGTATCACGTGATTTCCCCCAAATAAGAAATGATATAAAAAGGGATATGAATACTCACTTGATTGATGAGATCAGAATCTGGATGTGATAGATTAGACACCAACGATTTCCTTACGATTAACCTAAGGAACGGTGTCTCGAATTAGAATAATAATAATTTGGGAATTTGGAAACGTATTAGGGTTTCCATTGGGTTTTTAATTTATTTAGTTTGAATATCTTGAAATATGTAAATGAATTTATTGATAGTATTTATGTTTAGAATTTAATAAAAATAATTGTATCAATACTCGTAATTGTTTGGTTTATTATTAAAGTGTGGAAAAATAAATAATTAATTTTATTAACCAATTATATGATAATAATTAAAATATTTAATTATTTAAATGACTAAAGAAATGAAAATGAATTTGGAAAGATTTAATTATAAAACTTTTATATTTAATCATGGTTTACACGATTAATAAATAAATAAAATGTCAAGATAAAAATAACGAATATTATATTTGATTGTTAAACAGGTGTATATATTGAAATAATTGGATGATGTGATTTAAAGTCTATTTTTTTATAAAAATTTAACTAGTTATGTTATTTATTTGAAACAATTAATAAAATAAATAAATAAAATGTTGAAATAAATTTCAGAAAATAATTTGGTTGTTTTAAAAATTTCTAATATTTGTAAAAACGTTTTTTATAATTTCTAGAATTTTTTCGGAATTTTTAAAGCTTAAAAAGGCTTCAAAAAAATATTTAAGGTGGCCCGGGGTCGAACCCGGGACCTCCTGTGCAGAATGTGTGTTACGAACCAGTGAACCAAATGGCCGTGGCCGCGTTTGGTTTGGGTTCCATTTGATTTTAACCTTCTTCAGCTCTTTTCCCCCAAACCCGTTTGAGCCCTAGATCGATCCCAGCTAAATCGAAGTTCAATTCGATCCCTAATGCATCTGAATTCATGGGGCTTTTGTTCCCCAGTTAAAAACGAGTGTAATGAACTAAAAAATTACCCGTTTGATGTTGAATTGGATGCTAACCCGATGAAGAACAGGTCGCGGTCGATGTGGTGTTTGATGGGCGAGCAAACATTGATGGAATTCAAATTAATTTCATGGGAAGCTTCGTATGGTGATCGAGACTCAAAGCCCTTTGTTAATTTTGATTAAAATCAATCGAAGATTGGGTTTCAAACAAGTTGCAGGTCGACGAGTTCGAGTGGTGTTCGGGGGTGATGTTTATGTTTGTTTTGATGAAATTGAAACCAAAGGAAACTTATAAATGGTTCACAATTCCTTAGTGCAGGTTTTCTTTTGATTATTATATGGTTAGTGCGATCGATCGAGGTCAGAGATTCCTGACCAAGCGTGGTGCGATCGGGGAAGGAGAAAGGGGGTGGGGTTGGGGTGTTTTTCGAGAATTACAGAAATGGTCCCTGTGGTTTATGTTTTGATATTTTGTGCATTTAACTTAAATCTCAAGTTTGTAAATTATCATCAACACCCCCTGAAATTTGAAGGGTTATTATTTTATGTACAAAGATTTATAATTGAACTTATATTTCCATTATTATTATTATTATTATTATTATTAGTTATTAATGTTAGTATTAACATTATTATTATTAGTATTAATATTATTATTATTATTATTATTATTATTATTATTATTATTATTTTGATTATTGTAATTATTATATTAGATTTAATTGTTTACAAAAGTTTTTTTTTAACGAAAATACGCGATGTTACATAAACGGTCGTTTACTTTGTGTCAAACGGTCGTTTACCTTTTGGTCGATTTAAGAAGTCCATTTCCCCATCCACTCATCCCAAACGACCGTTCAATTATATTACACCTCCATACCTCTCCTCTCTATCCATTCCTTCAATCATCTTCTTCATCTTCATCATCTTCCTCATCTTTCTCATTATTTTATTATAAAGGTTTGTTTATTAGTATTATTCTAATAAACTAGTTTAATATATATTTTATTGTGTTACTAATTTTAATTATTGTAGGTAATGGCTTCAAGTTCACGTCAAGACACAGCGTCGGTTCGTGTTTCTAATCATCCTTGGCTCCAGTTTCGACGAGGGTCAGATGAATATAAAAGACTTCAGAAACTTTTAGATAAAGAATTTGAGGCTTCACGTTCGATATCTTGGAGTTTGTTACGGGACGTGGGGGAATTTACTCGTGCTCGTGAAATGATGAACGAGCCGTGGAGAAGATTTTTTGCAATTAGTGGTCCACAATATAAGGAGCTTTGTTTGGAGTTTTTCTTCACTTTTAATTTCGACTCGAACAATCATAACTACAGGTATACCAATTTAATTGGATTATATATAATTTCATGTTTACATTTAATTGAACTTATATTTTTTTAACAGTGATACCGATGCTATCAGTTTTTTTCTCGGGGGGGTGCCACGTAATTATTCAGTGGCCGATTTTGGTGTTTCGATGGGTTTATATACAGTTCAAGAGACCCATCAATCTGATTTTTTGGATGGTCTTACACAATTTCCAGAAGATTATAATGATGAAATATTTTGAGAAGAAATTGGTGATGGCCAATATATACCTAACAATAAAACAAAAGCTACAAGAATGAACGATCCGTTGTATAGATATCTTCATCGTGTTATTGGTCATACTATAGCTGGACGTAGGATGACTAGTGGTGGGGTGACTAAAAAGGATATTTTCTTTTTATTTTGTTTGATTAAAAGGAGGCCTTGTAATCTGGCATATATGCTTGCTGATTATTTTACTTCTTGCACGGGTACAAAGAAAACCGGACATATTTGTGGTGGTACATATGTTACTCGACTTGCCGAGTCTTTACATATTCTCACCCCTGACAACGTGGCAAGTTTAAACGGGCCGGTACTTATGTCCGGATTTGTTGATCGTGAACATCTTATACGGATGGACATGATCGCAGATTATCCACAAGTTAGGTGGAGGTTTAAACATAATAATCAAATGTGGATACCTCCATATCAAGATCCTCCTGATGATCTGTAATTTTTTTTATGTTTTAGTTATTGTAATAAAGAATTTATTTATATTTTATTAATTGTAATAATGAATTTATTTATGTTTTAGTTTTTGTAATAAAGAATTTATTTATTGTATAATAATTATTGGGAAATGTGCCAGAATTATTCACAACCGGACATACATGTTGGGAAATGTGCCAGATCAAACCACAATTCACAATTGTATACATGTTGTTCAATAATCGTTTACAGAATTATTCAAATGGAAGATGCCTATAAATTTCCTTTACACATTTCACAATTCACAATTCACAATTCACAAGTATTCAAATTCATTTATTCACACACCATCGTAATTCAAGTCAATAATATTTCAATTTTATAATGATTGGGTGTACCAAACAAGAGAAGAGTTAATGGATTGGGTGCAAAACACTGCACACGCCCTTGGATATGTTATTGTCACACAACGAACGAAGAAGACTGTATACGGATTCGTCAACAAGGCATTTCTTATGTGCGATCGTGGTGGTGTATACAAGTCAACATCAGATTCAACCACACATTCAGGCACAAAGAAGAGAGGTTGTCCATTTCAACTTATAGCAAAATATCATGAAGAAGATCGAGGTTGGAAAATACATGTTGTCTGTGATGAACATAACCATGAACCTTCTAAATTTTTGGAGGGCCATGCTTATACAAAAAGATTGTCTAAAGAAGAGTATGCATTGGTGGAAGATCTTACAAGAAAAAATATGCAGCCACATGATATTCTTACGGCTTTAAAAGAAAATAATGATAAAAATATATCCACAATTGAAACCGTGTATGATGCACGGACAAAGATACGAAAGTTGGATAAATTTGGAACCACCCCAATGCAATCACTTCTTCAATCTTTGCAGATGGGCGGATACATCTATGATTTTACTACTGATGACGAATCAAATCAATTAAATGATTTGTTTTTTGTTAACCCCACTTCACTAAAAATATGGCGTGCGTTCCCGCATGTGATTATTTTAGATTGCACGTACAAGACGAACAGGTATCGCCTCCCTTTTCTTCAGATTGTTGGCTTAACTTCAACAAATAAGACATTTGTATTGCTTTCGCATTCATACGAAATGAGAAAAAGATAATTTCAAGTGGGCTTTAAATTGTCTGAGAAAACATTGGATGGGTATATGCTACCACGTGTCATAGTCACTGATAGAGAGTTGGCATTAATGGATGCATGCCAAGTAATTTTTCCAGAAGTGACCCGATTGCTTTGTAGACATCATATACATGAGAATATCAGAAAGCATTGCAGATCATCTTTCAGGTCTCAAACTGAGTGGGATAAATTTATGTATTACTGGAGATTTCTGCTTCAATCTCCAACAATTGAGGCCTATTATGAAAATCGAACGCGATTGCAGACAAAGTTGATGAACAAGCATCGAAGTATTTTCCTGATCTATTAAATTTATTGTTTTTATTTTAATGAAATTGAAACTAACATTTTTTATTTCTCTTTGCAGATGTGTTTAATTATTTGGATGTTAACTGGTTGCAAAATTATAAAGAGATGTTCGTATCTGCGTGGATTGATCAACATCTAAATTTTGGAGAACGAACAACAAACAGAGTAGAAAGCCAACATGCTCTGTTAAAAAAACATTTGAATTCTGACAAGTCAAATTTAGATAAATTTATAACAATTTTAAATAACATAGTACGTTTATAGGAGACACAAATAAAGGCAAGTTTCGAGAAAGTCGGATAAAAATAAAATATCAACATAAACATAATTTATTTGTTTCTTTGTTATCAAACGTTTCTCATGAAGCTCTGGATATATTACTTGGAGAGCTGACACGAGTTAATGAAATTCAAAACCAATCACAAACCTTTGGCTGCTATATTCGTACTAGTTGCGGTTTACCATGTGCTTGTGAAATCGCACAGTATTTAAAAGCAGGCAAACCTATTCCACTACATTCGATAGATATATTTTGAAGGAGGCTTGACTTTTCACCGGTATCGTTAAACGAAGACGAAGAAGATATTCAATGTGATGACGAAGTTGAGAGGTTCAAAGAAGCTTACAAGAAACAAAAAAATCCAACAATGAAAAGGAATTGGTTCGAAAGGATAAAAAGCATAACGAATCCTATCAGCATAAATCTTAATGAGCCTACGGTGCAAAAAAATACTCGTGGAAGGCCAACACTCAAATCTTAAAAACAAAACAAACCAAACCCTTCACCTGCTGAACCTGCTCGAGATCATACCTACTCGACAGATGATTTTGTTAGTTATGATTTTATGGGGTTGAGCCCCCCAAAACATACTTCAAACGTAGATAACACAACTCAATCTTCTCTATATCATCATCCTTTACTAATACAGATTCCAACACTTTTCCATCCGTATATAACACATATAGAGAACGTAAGCAGTGATGGTAACTGTGGGTTTCGTGCAGTTTCCTTCTCCTTAGGATACGGTGAAGAATATTGGCTGAACATGAGGTATGAGCTTTTAAACGAGTTACATAACAATTCTAATTTGTGCAGAAATCTTTTCTCCAGCTCATATGATGAGACAGAACGTAGTTTATCATGGCTACAACCGGGTCCAGCTCCTCATCAACATTGGATGATAATGCCATACACAGGATTATTGATCGCCAACAGATTTAATGTGATTCTTCAATGCTTATCTCCCACTGAAAGTGCAACTTATTTTCCGCTATGGACAGGTCCGGATGAACTCATGTACCACCAATTCATTACTATTGCACATGTGTATGGTTGCCACTACGTCTCTGTGCGTTTGGAGGGTGAATATCCATTGCCTTTTATAACGCCGTTATGGAATTTTCACAAAAGTAATAATGCGGCTGCGTGGGAAAGAAAGTACAAGGAGAGACTTCAAAGATATAGTCAATATATACTTCGAAATAAAACTGTTACTCGTTTCAATATAGATTAGATTAGTATCACATGTAACTGTTCATCTTATAAGGTTCAAATATTTTAAACTTATATATAAATTATTCGTTTAGTAAATTATAAATTTATTTGTAAAATTATCTATAACTTAAATTTATACGAACTATATAAGGTTCTAATATTTATAAACTATATCTAAAAACTTAATAATATATAAATTATTAGTATAATATAATTATAAATAAAAAAAGTAAATTTATAAATATAATTAATAAAAATTGAATAGAAAAAATCATATAATAAAAAATTTAATATAATTAATAAAAATTTAACATAATTAATAGAAAAACTTAATACTTATATTTATTCTTAAATTTAAAATAATAATATTAAAAAATACAAACGACCGTTTAGTATATAGTAAACGACCGTTTACTATTATGTAAACGACCGTTTGCAGCTCTGCAAACTACCATTTATAACCATGTATACGACCGTTTGCTTCTTCCTAAACGCCCGTTTACTCCTTGACAAACGGTCGTTTGTCAAGACCGGTGGTGTATGGATCAATACTGCCTTTAGGAATTTATTCCTACTGTCACTATGTTTTCAAATGCTTCAGTTTTACAGACGTGGACATTAAGATTTCGGGTCGGTTCAGGTCAGGTCACGTATGTCATATAATAAAAGTATGATTCAATAATAAAAAAACAATATCATCAAATGTAAAAACAACTAATATTTCATTGAGATTTTGAGTAAAAAATATTAGCTTTACCTATTGTCTCTTTTGTCCATATATCCAACCATGAATTACTTTTGCCTTTGATCTTAAGTCCAAGACTCCAAAATATTATGTACGAGAGTATTAGGAGTGGTCTTAATTTATTTTATTTATAACCTAGACTTTACATGCATTGGGTATTTAGTTATAGTGCGCTTATTTAGTTATTTAATTAATTAACTCGTGCTCTTTTTTAAAGTTTAAGCTTATATTGTTTTTATAACTAATGGAGTCATCATAAAAAAAACATTGTTGTAACTCTAAAAACTTATACATCTATTAACATATGCATGAGCAAGTTTATTGTATTCCGGTGAGGTGAATACATACTAAATACACCCCCGCCTACTTTGAAACCATATGTCATGGAATCGTCCTATGAGCAACATGGGACGTTCTTGAATCCTAATGGCCAACTATTTCATTTCACATATCATCAAGATTTGTTGCTTTCGTCATATCATGTAGTGGACTCGTTAAGAAAACGACCCCAACGGCCAACTCCTAACTAGGACATTAAGAGGTACAAACACCTCTAATGCACATGTTCCTTACTTCTCAAGACATCTCTAAAGATATGCATAATTAACCAACTACCCATCATTTAATCACGTTACTCAAGGAGACTCGATATACAAACAATAAACTTGTTACATGTAAAACACTTACTCTACTAATATCATTCTAGAAGAAAATAACAATAAATAAAGCCTTAATTTGTTGGTATTCAAAATATATGATTTTATTCATCACAAGACTAAGGCCTTGAGCCATTAAAAAATAAAACATTTTCATTACACATTTTGTTACTACCAGACCGTAAATTTGGCATCTAGGATACATATGTGTAATAGTGTCAAGAAATTAGAAATCCAATTCTTACTACTCAAGAACCAATGTTGTATGAACAACTAAACTGAAGAAATACAAGAATTAATCCTAATCACTCAAACTAAGATCAACCGCATTCGAGTCTTAAAATGATAACTAAGAAATAAGATGGAGATAGTTCAAAAGATGAAAACGACAGTAGAGACAAAATCTAAGAAAGAAATGCAACTGCAATCATAGAAGATATGAAAGCAATTTGTAGTGTGGATAATAGAATGAACTTAGAAATATTCTCTGTCTCCGCTTTTTAGTAGAATATACATGTGTATGTTTGTTGTCTTCATCCTTAAAAAAAAATAATAAAGAAGGTAGATAATCACCAACACTTGTGCATTAGCCTTTTTTATATTAAATGACATGAACCCAAAATAGTCCATATTCAGTTATGTGATGATCCAATAACAACCCATGACTGGTGTGAGTCATGAGGCCTTCTTCTGTAATAGCTAGCTTTGGTCTTCAGCCCAATATGATAGAGCAGGCCCATTTAGCTCAATAATAACACAAAAACAAGTTCTCTATTTCATACACCAGCTGATTTGACATAGCCAAGTAAACGGTCGTTTCGACCATTGCAAATGGTCGTTTAGACCACTGCAAACGGTCATTTGGACTATAGTAACGGTCGTTTACTATTAGTGTGATTTAACAATTCAAATTTCGTTTGCTAGCCTTTCAACCGAACCCACAACCCACTCCATCAATATATACCACCATTTTCACCATTTTCATCTATCTTCACCCACCGTTATCATCTTCCTTCATCTTCATTCAACTCATCTTCTTCATCTTCTTTACCTCATCCACGTAATTTACCGTCATTATTTTTTATCAACATATTCACCATCTCATTATTATTCTTTTTAAAATAAAGGTTAGTTTATTATTATTATAAGAAAATTGAGTTTAATATATATTTTATTTTGTTACTAACTCTAATTATTTTAGGTAATGGCTTCAAGTTCACGTCAAGATACAGCGTCGGTTCGTGCTTCGAATCATCCATGGCTTCAGTTTCGTCGAGGATCAGATGAATATAAAGACTTTAAAAACTTTTAGATAAAGAATTTGAGCCTTCACGTTCGATATCTTAGAGCTTGTTACGGGACATGGGTGAATTTACTCGTGCTCGTAGCATGATGGACGAGCCATGGAGCATATTTTTTTGCAATTAGTGGACCGCAATATAAGGAGCTTTGTTTGCAGTTTTTCTCTACATTTAATTTCGACTCGAACAGCCATAACTATAGGTATACCAATTTAGTTGGATTATATATAATTTCGACTCTACATTTAATTGAACTTATATTTTTTTTGACAGTGATAACGATGCTGTTAGTTTCGTGCTTGGGAGAGCGCCACGAAATTATTCTGTGGCCTAGTTTGGTGTTTTGATGAGTTTATATACAGTTCAAGAGACCCATCAATCTGATTTTTTAAACGGTCTTACGTAATTTCCGGAAGATTATAATGATGAAATATTTTGGCAAGAAATTGGTGATGGCCAATATATGCCTAACAATAAAACGAAAGCTACAAGAATGAACGACCCGTTGTATAGATATCTTCATCACGTTATTGGTCATACAATAGCTGGACGTAGGATGACCAGTGGTGGGGTGACTAAAAATGATCTGCTCTTTTTATTGTATGATTAAAGGAGGCCTTGTAATCTGGCATATATGATTGCTGATTATTTTACTACTTGCACGGGTATAAAGAAAAGCGGGCATATTTGTGGTGGTACATATGTTACTCGACTCGCCGAATCTTTACACATTCTCACCCTGAGTCTTTAATATAATATAACTATTTATAGTTTTATATACTAAATTGGTCATTTACTAAATTATAATTTTATCTTAAATTTATATAAAACTAACTATAAATATTTAACCATAAATATAAATAGAAAAAATATAATATTTAACCATAAATATAAATAGAAAATTTTAATATTATAAAACTTAAAATAAATATTTAACCATAAATATAAATAGAAAATTTTAATATTATAAAAAATTAAATAAATAATTAAAAAATGAAAACGACCGTTTAGCCCGGTGTAAACGATTGTTTGTCAATCTGCAAACGGAAGTTTATTTCTCCGTAAACAGTCGTTTAGTATCATGCAAACGGCCGTTTACAGTGTGACAAACGGCCGTTAAACGGCCGTTTCCTCCTTGACAAACGGCCGTTTGTTTTGTCTGGTGTAAAATGCGGTGGTGTAGGAAACAATAACTCCAAACAAATTTATGTGAATACTAGCTATAGTAATCCGTGTGTTACACGGGTTGAATAAATAAAAAATTAATATAATAAAATTTATTAATTATAAAATATATTTTAAGATATATATCATTAAAATTATGTATTAGAAATGGCTGTAAGTTATAAAATAGTGATATCAACTTTTTAAAACTTTATTTTTTTCAAAAAAATAAACGTTTTGTTCTAAAACAAACCGTATAAAAATGATATTTTTAAAATTTTCTTATTATAACCCTTAAATTTAATTATTTTTGGTTTTAAAAAATAAATTTTTAAAATACCAATTTTAAATAGTTTGTATTTTTTAAAAAAAGTCTTATGCTTTAAATAAATTTATTATTTTATAAAAAATGTTTATTTAGAAATAATATTAATAAATAGATCTCTTTATTAATTTATTAAATTTAAAAAAGTGTTAAATAGTATTATTAGTAATTAAGGTAATTATTTAGTAGGAGAGAGAGACGGGAAATTTTTGGTGAGAATGATTGTGGTGTTGACACGTGTCATCCAAGATACCTTTTTATTAGAGTAAGAAGATAATATCTTACATTAAATTGGAATAATTCATATATTTCAACAAATAGTTATTAGTCTTTTTTGAACCGCGTAATAGTTATTAGCTAACAATATATTTCTTCTTGTTATAAAATTTTTTTAAAATCTTGATAATAACACATGGTATCCATACGACCACGTCACTGGCGTAAACCTACGATAATACTGGTTTACGATATACGAGGAAATAATATATACGCATAAACAAAGTAATATGTATCTATGGCAATTTTGGTGGTCCACATTCGAGGATAATTGTCAATATCTAATAAATAAGAATGCTTAGGCGGAAGATAAATCACAACTGTATATTAATATTAATAAATTAATATATATATTAAATAATTAATAGATTATAAGCAGACAAATCTCGAAATTAAAAACTATTTACCCCACGTGAGTTTCCTCAAAGATGTATGACTAATTAACAACCAATGAGATTCAAACAGTGCCGACATGTGTAAAGAAACGTTATACTAAAATGCTTATCCGACATGTGTAAAAAAACTATTTACCCTTGAGTCTCACTAGGTGTAAAAGTGGACTAAGGGTTTTAATACAGTAGGCCTTGGGTGATCGGTTTTCCTTGAAATGATAGGCGAGCCAGGTTACCAGCGTTGTCTGTATTCATGGGCGTTGGTGGCCTTTCGCCAATGAGTTACCCGGGTGACCGGGCTTAAAAAATATTCGTTGGCTATTAAAAAAAAACTAAAAATGCGTAACTAGCAGATATTTATTAAAATTAAATAATGTATGAGTTAACTATTCTAAGAAAAATCTGCAACTAATAAATATTACTATCTGCGTTTTGATGTATACTTCTTCGTAGTAATATACAAGTCATCAAAGTACAACATAAAAATCGTCAAATTTAATTCAAGATTTTGTTATTTATTGTGTTTTTCTTTCATACATCTTTTAAAAGATGATATTTTATGGTGTGTTTATTTTTACTTAAAGCTTCATAAATATAGATATTTTTTCAAAGAATGTGTACTAATGTCCAAGTCGGGTCGTCACTCGTTTTTATTAATACAAAAACAACACTCTTCTATAAAATTAAAATTTAAAACAAAATCATTTATTATTGAACAGAACTAGAATCATTTGAGGACTAGTAATATCTTAAAAACCACAAAACTAATATCAACATGTCATATATTTTTAATTTTAGACTTTTTACAAATAGTTGTGTATGTTTATATACATTCAAAACCATAAAAACACTAAAAACAATCATACAAATATTTTCATATGATTTTAAAAATTTTATTCATTTAACTACACGTATATAGATAGTATAACCTACGTATTAATTACACATGTGTAAATCACAAATTCATTTATTCTTTTCTTCCTAAGCTTCAAGAGAGTTGTCTAAATATTACATTTCAATCATCTCCCTTATATAAGAAATAAAAAAAAATTATACGTTGATAGAATTTCTCGTAGATCTGAATTTTTTTAAAAATGGGGTTTTTTGAGATAGAGAGTTGACAAGAGGGGTTTTTCTTTTCGGGTTTTGACATTAGGGGTACTCGCCCTTGTCATGGGCGGGTTCTCGGTCTTGGTCAACGTGTCACGGAGGCTGTCAAATCAAACTCAGAACTCGCCCCTGCCATGGGCGAGTTCTTAAAAAGCAAAAATTATTTTTCGATGGTGAGCAAAAACTGAATCATGATTAGTGTATTATATATGTTAACGAAAAATATTGACATATAAATGCTTGAGAGTATAATAGTATTTTTTAAAAACGTAGAACCTTGAACTTCAGAGAGATAAAATGTATGTCTATATAAATACAAGTTGTTTTAAGTTTAACATCATTATAGATAAATTTAACTTGTCATTTTAATTAGTTTGACGTATGATAAGAAAAAATAGTAGCTAATTAAAATTTATTACATAATAGATAATCATATTTTAAAGTTAAGTATAGCAAGAGGGTTAGATGCATTATTATAATCAATAATATTATCAGAGACTCGTTATAAAATTAAAACTTGAAAGTTATATACATCATTGCACAGATTATATAGAGGTATTATTGTATAATTTGTGCAATGATGTATATATAATAATACATCTATATAACCTGTGCAATAATGTATATAACTTTTAAGTTTTAATTTTTAACGAGTCTCTGATGATATTATTGATTATCATAATGCATCTAACCCTCTACATTGCTATTCTTAACTTTAAAATATGATTATCTATTGTGTAATAAATTTTAATTACAAACAAACAACATACAAACATACCCAGTGTATCCCGCTGAAAAGCAGGGTCTGGGAGGGGTATGTGGTGGCAAGTCTTTCCTCTATCCAGAAAGATAGAGAGACCGCTTCCGAAGAGTCCCCCGTGTAATAAATTTTAATTATCAACTATTATTCCTTATCATACGTCAAACTAATTAAAATGACAAGTCAAATTTATCTATAGTGATGTTAAAACTTAAAACAACTTATATTTATATAGACATACATTTCATCTCTCTGAAGTTTAAGGTTCTACGTTTCTAAAAAATACTATTTATACTCTCAAGCATTTATATGTCAATTTTTTCGTTAACATATATAATATACTAATTATGATTCAGTTTTTGCTCACCATCGAAAAATAATTTTTGCTTTTTGAGAACTCGCCCATGGCAGGGGCGAATTCTGAGTTTGATTTGACAGCCTCTGTGACACGTTGACCGAGACCGAGAACCCGTCATAACAGGGTGGATACCCCTAATGTCAAAACTCAAAAAGAAAAACCCCTTTTATAAGCTCTCTCTCTCTAAAAAAAACCCATCTTAAAAAATTCCTTAGATCTAAAGATATTTGTAAATTCATTCTGACCCTATTTCATCCAATCAAAGCAGCCACACCCCACGCAGTATACGCGGCTTCATCTTTCTATATTTGATTCATTCATCCCCATTTCCATTTCCATTTTCAATTCCATTTCTATTTCCATTTCCATTTTCAATTCCATTTCTATTTCCATTTCCATTTCCATTCCTATTCCAACAATGCTCAACTTCACCGACTCCGGCGAGATCACCAAAGTCTTCCGCCGCTTCGACGCCGACGCCGACGGCAGAATCTCCGCCGACGAGCTCCTCCACGTCATGAGAGCGATCGGATCCGACACATCCGACGAAGAAGTGAAGCAAATGATGACCAAAATCGACACCGACTGCGACGGCTTCATCAACCTCCAGGAGTTCGCCGGATTCTGCAAAGCATCCGCCGGCGACGACGTCGACGAAGGGATGAAGGAGCTCCGTGAGGTGTTTGAGCTCTACGATTTGAACAAGAACGGCTTGATCTCGTCCACTGAGTTGCTCCAGATCTTGACTCGGTTGGGGGAGAAGTGTACGGCCGATGATTGTGTGAAGATGATCAGATCGGTGGATGCCGATGGTGATGGTTATGTTAACTTTGACGAGTTCAAGAAGATGATGTCCAATGGTTCATCGGTTGGTGATGGTGCACCGTAGAACGGTAGGTCCCGCTGTAGTGTAGTCTGTTTCTTACTCTATTATTATATTAATTATTAATTATTATAGCAGGAATAATATTGTGTTATAACTTATAAGAAGACACAATAGTTTAACTTTACTGTTTTAAAGGAGAAATATTATAGGATATTGTTTTTTGGTTTACTACATTATCTTGACTAAATGGATTGTGAAATTAATACTTAATACTGCTTACTCAGTCAAGATACATAATAGTATAGAGAGAAATACGCACTTCTTAGTTATATTGTAACACCCTCAAATTCATAACAATATATAATAATGAGGGTGCTATTAGTTGGGTTATTATAACAATTCAGAGACTACAAACACAGCGGAACTTTACATATATTAAAAACTGTTTACATCGTTAAACATATTTACAAGACTTTAACCAACATTCAAACTTTGTTAAGTCTTTAAGTACTTCATTCCCAAAAACCCAACTTTTGTGGCCAGTATCGTACACCATAACCGGAAGCTAACTCTGTGGGGGACCATCACGAGCACCTCTATTACTACCTGGCATGCATTAGAAAACAAACACAAAATCAGATAAACTGGTGAGTTCTAACATACACCACATTTCAATCGTAACAATTCATCAACTGTTATCACACCGAATGATCCACACACACATTTATCAGTCCATTTATTTATCCCAGTATTGATATGCATATCGAATACTCACAAGGTATTTATGGACATCTTTTTATCAATTTTAATTTGGTGGGTGAAACCTCCACCTCGCGCGTTGACGGGTCAAACCTCCGTCTAGAAATTGGTGGGTCAAACTTCCACCTCGCGCGTTGACAGGTCAAACCTCCGTCTATAATTGGCGTTGACGGGTCAAACCTCCGTCTATAGTTGGTGGGTCAAACCTCCACCTCGCCATTAATCACCATTTACCATTTTCAACTCATATTCACATCTTTATTTATTTATATGCATGCCAGTGCCCGATTTTATCAAACAACATTTATCAAACGACATTAACACATAAAAAAGGGCAATTAGAACTCACCTTATCAACTTTCTCACGACAATCTACACAATCCACGTACACGAGGTAACTAGTTCTTCCTCTAATCAAGGTATATCTAAAGCAATAAACCCTGATTCAATAACTTATTCTCAAACAGGGCCCTCATGCGATTGAACACTTATGCGAATGAGCAATTATGCGACTGGACCCATGCGAATGAACCATGCGACTAAACCTTCAGTCGTACGACTAGCCGTTCATTCGCACGATTGAGTTCTCATTCGTATCCAGTGTTCACTCGTCTTTATTCGGCCTTCCAACCAGGCGACTGGGTTCCAATCGTACGATTGAACCTCCATTCGTACTCAGTCGCACGATTAGACTCTCATTCGTGCGATTGGGTCATGCGATTGAGCCCATTCGCCTGAAACGAATCAGCAGCTGTGTTCTTGACGTTTTTTGATCCAAACTTACTCAAAATTTGAGTTTTAACCATCCAAATCATACCATATTCAAAACAAATCCTATACACATCGTTTACAATGGTTTCGGACCATTATTTCATCAAACTTCACAAAAACTTGGATTTGAATTCCTGGATTTTAAATTCAGAAATGAGCCAGACCAATTTACTGATTTAAACAGGTTATTGGATCAAATTCAATCATACACACAGCTTATAACATCTCCGGATTAATTCGTGATGTTCAAAACTCACCAAAACAGGGTTTCGCCTAGGCAATTTCGTGAGAACAGGGTGTTTGGGTGTGAAGGGGTCAAGAAGACAGAGATGGAAATCTGCCCTTGAACCCCTGCACCGCCCTACTTATCCATAAACTAAACTTAACCGCCTCACCTTCAGTCGCACGATCGAACCATTCGTACGACTGAACCGTGCGACTGAAGCTCATACGCCTACGATTCGTACGACTGAGTCTCAATCGCACGTAAGGGTGCGACTGAACTCTAATTTTAATCAAATAAATAAATTTTGAACTTTTGGATGTTACATGTATGCTTTCTCACCCCGACCCCATATGTAGAATGTCAATGAAAATCTTGACAAATGATATCATGGCGTTGATTATGGTTCATGGTTGTGTGTATTGCGGCATGTACGTGTACTCCTTTATATGATGTATAATTGCATATTATTGTCATAGTTAAGCACATGCTCACTTACAACTTGATTCGTACTTTGTAAGATAATATATTAACGTTTAAAAAGGAGTTTTTGAATTGTGTTGGGAGTTTTCTACATGGGGCCTAATTGCACCCCCTTCATCTAGAAAAAAAGAATCATCAAGGCTAAATGTGAAGTCATGCCCATGTATTGTTGGACCCGCATAATGTCATGGATCAAACTCGAATCACTTTACGTTTATGAATCTCTAACGAGATCTAAACATGTATCCTTAGTTTCAACCTAACTATAAAATCACAATGTTTTTGTCTAATATTCATATCATAATATATTTAGGCTATAACCATGATACTTGCCTTATGATATCCTTTCGATGTCATGATGCGTTAAAGAAGTTTAGGAGACGTGCAAAATGAAAATAAACACATGATAATTGTTTGATGAAATAAATTAACACTACTTAAAGTACGTTTATGGATTACAATCGAAAAAAATCAAATAACAGTTGAAAACTTTGACTTATAAGTGTATAACCAATAAATTAACATAAAGGTGATTAATTTAGTTTTTTTAACATCAATTCTTAAATTTTTAGGATAAATAAACACAACTTATATCTTATAGTTGTGAGACACACCACTTAACTATCAGCTTGTCCTGACAATAATACAACTTCAAGTTCTCATATATTTCGACAATATCACTAGGATGTCGTGACTATATATAATTTACATGACACTTAACAAAAGATAAATTCCATTCCTAATATATAAAAAAGGGATTTTTTCATAAAAAATACACAAAAGCACTAAATTCTAACTAAAGAAATAAAACATACAATAGTAAAATTAAAAATCCTAATCAAGTTCCAATGGAATTCGTATATGCATTCATATGGTTTCGGTTGATGTCTATTCGACAAACGCCAGACCAAAATCACACATGTTTGAAGGGGCGCTTTGATGCCTATAAATACATCGATCACTACCTCCATATTTGTACCGAAAATATACCACAAAACCAATAAAAAACTTTTCAGTTCTCTTTCCTTTTGTATACGAGAAATACAAACTCGTTGTTGGTTGTTTTGCTTATAGGAATATATACAACACTCATTAATTAATCCATGTTGTTATCGCCTCTACATTGCACGCATGAAGTTGAATAACGATTTCTCGGCTATATAAGCACAATATTTGCCTCATGAAATCTATACAACACTCGCTAATTCATCCACATTATCACCTTTATGCACGGATTTGAATAACAATCTACGTATGTTATTTTATTATATCTTAATAAACCATACAATAAGAACAAACTACATGCAAGTCTGAAAGACCACGAACATGAAATTTCTATAAGGATAAAGCTTACATGTGTTGTTAGTAATCTTTAAAGTAACAACATTCGGCATTCGCAAATAACTTGAGAAAACAACATAATACATATATTAAAACCAATATTTTTATTTGCTACTTTTAACAACTAACTCAAAAAACCTTCAAACATATTTTCATAACAAAATTATTTGTTAATCATAAGACTTAAAATCTTTTAAAAGAAACATCATTCCACACACATTGATCTTAATTTCTATTAGTACATATACTACAGTTAAGAATGATATTTTTGAAAAAATAATCCTTGAGCACTTGAGCCCATGATACAACCAAGTTGTCTTCATAACATACACCACAAACTTTCTAAAAATATCGGTCACCCGAAAGGTCCAATCATAACATCAGAATCACATACACAAACCCAAATTCCGGAAGAACCCCAGAAAATAAGGTCAAATTCACCTTAAAAAATCAAGAAAAATGGGAAGCACAAACGCCCTCATCCACAATCTTAACCTCAACGCAAGCAGATGTTTCAACTGCGTGAATTCGAGAACAAATCATCCAACTTCGTTGCAAATCAATCAAAGAAAAACCCCTTTGCGTATTTCAATTAACAGGCGAAGAAAGATTAGCAAAGTTGTTTGCTTTGCTCTTGAAGATGTAAGAGATACGCAACAAAGGCTGGGAATTGGGGGGTCAGGACCAGTTCTCGAAGATAGACCTCGTAAGTGGCAAATTTGAGTTCTTGTTGTTCTTCGTTAGCTAATTTGAAGTTTTAATCACTCGCCTTTTATGGGTTATCTTGTTTATATGTGATAAAATCATAAAATCCCTTTGTGAAATCTTGTACTGATAACTTTAATGTCTTAATTCTAGTTGATACTAATAATATTATGATGATTTTGTATGCGTCCTTGTTTTGATGATAGATTCATTTGTTAGTAATCTGAATGATGTTTTGTTGGGTGCCTGTTGAATTTTGTTGAAGGATGTTTGCTAGGTTTTAACATCAGGATATTAGGAACATAATTCTAGGTTATATGATCATAAGCAGATGATGAGCTTATTAAGGGAAACTTATTGAATCAACCAAGGGTAGACTTGTAGTTTGAATCAACCAAGAATACTCTAGTTGAAATACGCAATCTCAAACTACTTATTGAGACAAGCATAAACATTTTTCTTCATACAAATGATCTAAAGTGATTTGCCTTTAAAAAAGCAATAAGCAGATTAGTTGTTCAAATAAGCAATCCCAAATTGTTTGTTGATCCAGTTACCACTGTTATCTATTTTATGTGATTATCTTTGTTATATGCATGTAGTAATGGCTTATATGGGACCCACGAAATGAAAATGAGATTATAATAACCTTGTTTTCAACATTGTACATATAGAGGTTGCTGATGACATCCAAGAAGATGCACTAGTAAACAATGGTTCAGATAATGGAAGTGCTCTTTATAATTTTCTGTACCCGGATAAAGAGCTCCTGCCTGAAGACAAAGAAATGACCATATTTGATCATCTTGAAGAGCTAAGAGAGAGAATCTTTGTGTCGGTTTTGGCAGTTGGGGCTGCCATAATGGGATGTTTTGTGTACTCAAAGGATCTCATAATGATCCTTGAAGCTCCGGTTAGATCTCAAGGTGTTCGGTTCCTACAATTAGCTCCTGGCGAGTTTTTCTTTACAACTATAAAGGTTATTGAACCCATTTGCACTTCTCGTGACATACATGTTTCGTTTATCAAACATTGGGGGGTTTTGGATTGGCGTTCTGGAACTGTTTATCTGATAATTGTGATTTGTAAGTCATCATAATCAGTTTATAATGTGCGGATATAGATATCCTACATTTGGTTTATTCATTAATTAGATGCCAAATAATCAGTTTCGTACTATCTGCAACAAAACTTACTAATTTAGGATGAACCAAATTACCTATGACCCCATCTTTAAACCCAATTTTAGAGACGTTTAGGTTTATTTGGGGTCAATAATCATAAAACCCAACTGGCTTTCAACATTTTGAGGGTTGGCCCTTGCACTTTGTTCATAGTACGTATACCCTTGAACTATGTTTGACTTGTTTAAACCTATATGTATTATTAGATTTATGTTGAATTTAAACGACCAACATTCATCACTTCATCAATTAAGTCTTTCTAACTTTTTTTGTGTTGGTTAAAGCCCTGAACTTTTTTGCTTTAGTGGTGAAAGCCAATGTTTTATTTTCATCTAGTTCAAGCTTATTTTAAAAGCTGATTACAGGGTAAAACTGCCAATCCTTAATTTGACTTTTAAGGTCAAACCGTAACATATAGAACTGAAAATCATTTGGGTTATAATACATTTATTTTTGGATATGCAGGTGTCAGGTTATTGTGGCCTTCTTTTAGGAAGCCCTGTGATTTTATATGAAATCATAGCTTTTGTTCTACCTGGATTAACAAGAGCGGAAAGAAAATTCTTAGGCCCTATTGTTCTAGGATCGTCGATCCTTTTCTACGCCGGGATTGTTTTCTCATATATAGTTCTCACTCCGGCCGCCTTGAATTTTTTTGTTAATTATGCGGAAGGGGTTGTTGAATCATTGTGGTCAATTGACCAATACTTTGAGTTCGTATTGGTACTCATGTTCAGTACAGGCTTGTCTTTCCAGGTAATCCTCTCCCTTGTAGATCGTGTTTGACTTATAGAGTCAAACATACTAGTTTTTATCTTATATTTTTACAATTATTTCGTAAAGCTATTGAATAGTTCGAGTTCTTGTGTTATCATTGTAAGAAACTCTACAAGTAGAAAATCATTGGTGTTGGAACTTCTAACCGGTTTATCTCAAATTTAAATCCAGATAATAGTATGTTTGATCTCAAAAGTCAAAATCTTTAGGATAAAGCCTATACTTGTTTTATTACTTTGAGGTCAAACTGTATCCATCTTCAAATTTGATACTAGTTTTGTAATGTTTTAGTTGTTTAAGAACCATCTAACTGTGATCTCTGAAAGTCTATATATATTTATACATGTTTGTATTTATTTCCATTTGTATGTAGGTCCCAGTTATACAATTTCTATTAGGGCAAGTGGGATTAGTGTCAGGTGATCAAATGTTATCGATATGGAGATACGTCGTAGTTGGTGCAGTTGTTGCAGCTGCTATCGTGACTCCTTCAACGGATCCTCTGACTCAGATTCTTCTGGCCGGACCCCTTGTGGGTCTTTACTTTGGTGGTGCATGGACCGTTAAGCTCATTGGTAAATGAATGGCTTGAGACCAGACCTGTCCCTGAGGCACAAGGAACCATAGAATGATAAAAGACTTGATACAGATGTACGAAGATCGTGTATTTTTGTAGAATATATTCATTGTTTGTAACTAGTACATAACATGGTTCGATTATAACAACCATTAACTGTCATTCTGTTCCACCCCGAACCCATATCACCCATGTACATTGACTTCTGGTATTGTGGTCAGGTTTGGGTTAGGTGCAACATGCCAGTACATTTGAATCACTTAACCCAAATGATCTTTAACTCCAAAATCTGCTGTTGTTTAAAGTAAAATGAAAATCATTTGGCTATCGAAGGTCAGCTTAAGCAAATATCAACATCAAACGGATAAAAAGGACAAACCCAATGCTACAAAGCTCCGATGTAAGCTAGGTCTGGGAGATTGTCAGGCCAACTTGGGATTGATGTATGTACCTTATCCTGCAGAAATAGAAATGGTTCTATTACCTCAAGGTCACATGGCATCACCTATACTACCACTCCAAGGTTCATCCCCATCAACCTTAAACAGATGTAAAATAAATAACATTATCATTTCATCACCAAAACTTGTTTTTACAATACACATGTTTTGAACAAATATCAATTGCAACAAAAACCACTGTTGATTTCATACAGATACTAATGACAAGAAGAATCTAATCATCTATCTCAAGGTTCTTCATTTCACTCGCGAGTTCATCCTCACATGAGCCCCCTAACCCTAACTGAAGCTGCTTTAGAGAACTCCTTAAACCACTACTTGCAAGAACAAAAGCATCCAAAGAGCCATTAACATTTTCCAATTGTTCTTGCAACTCACCAACAAAGCTCACCATTTTCTCAGAAGCAGTTCTAATAGCAGAAATTTCTTGAGGGGGATAAAGACAAGCTCCAATCTCATCTACCTGCAGTCCCATGCTTCTCCAAATATCCAATAATTTCTCCAAAGATTCTACCATTTGATTACTGTCGCTTTGTGTTTGAGGGTTCTTGAGTAGACTGGTGATTGAGCGGATGGTTTCTTTGATTGTTGAAAGGGTTCCAGACACAACTTCAATGGCTAATTCAGTAATTTTCATTTCTTCGGGTGACAAGTCACTGCCTAAATCTTCGTCTGATGAGTTCTCACAGTCATGTGTATCGTTATTGGAATTTGAAACCTCGTCAGACAGGCCTGTGGAAGCGGGCTTAAGCTCCTTCATTTCACGAAGAACATCGTTAATGGAAACTGCAACTTGAGTCATGGATCGGCCTATGGCAGTAATGTTTGTCCCGGGGGTCTTCTTAAGAGATGAGCATGCCTCCCAAACAGTGCCTACAATCTGAGGTATTGAGAGTTGGTGTGCCTTACTGCTGTTTCCTGTAATGTTCATATTTATGGCATGAGGAAGCATTTATATTCTAGGCAAGTTACACGAAAATTCTAAAGTTTGACTGACACGTAGTTCTATCTGTCATCTCGCAAAAGCAGATCTTATCAACAAAATATTCCAACCAAATTTGATCACATCAGTCTGTTAGTAATGATAATAGGTAATATTAGAGGTGTCAATTCTGACCCATTGAAATAATGCTCATGCGTTATGTATTTAACCTTGACAGGTCAAATGGTTTAAGCTAAGAGATTTAGCCCCCCCCCTGTTTTCTCTCTAAAAGAGTATATTATCATTGTAATGATATGGTTCTCATAATCATACATAGCACATTAGTTATTCATGAAAAAAGATCAAAAAAGTGTGTTGCTCATCCCAACCTGAAGCTATTTTCACCATTTACCCGAGTAGCGAGTACCCGACCCGCTTGCCATCCCTAAAAAGTTTCAACATGAATTGGAAATTTTCACTGAACATCTTAAGAAGGAAAGTGCTGCAGTTTAAAAAAAAATACGAACATTTTTTATTTATATACTCTAGCAGAAACATAAAGTCTAATGTGTTAAGGTGTGAAGGCCTTTGGGCTTTCGGATGGAGTTATGGGCCTGGCCCATTGAAGCTTCTTAAAACCCTAATTATTCTTATATATAGAGCATGTCATTGTATTGTAATCTTGTCTCTTGAGCTTAATAAAATACCTAGTTGCAGAGAGTGGACGTAGGTCATCTTGACCGAACCACTATAAATTCTCGTGTTCTTATTGCTTTCGTGTGCGTGCGTGTAATAATCTGTTTATTTCCGCTGCGTAAAGATACCTAACAACTGGTATCAGAGCACCAGGCTCTTGAAGATTTTCGCCGCCGCCGCCGCTATCTAGGGTTTCTGCCGCCGCCGTCACCTAGGGTTCCTCCGCCGCCGCCGCCACAGTACAGCGCGTGAACAGTGTTTCCCGGCGTGAACAGTGTTTCCGGCATGAACAGTGTTTTCCGGCGTGAACAGTGTTTTCCGACCGTGAACAGTGCTGACAGAATTTTTTCTGTTTTTCAACTGTTATTCAGTTCTGTTTTGCTACTGCTGTTTTTAAGGGCTATTTTTGAGTATTTTTTGCGATTAGAGTTCCGGTCGGGATCTCTTGGAGTTGCTGGTTTCGCTCAGGTTTTGCAAGTGAAGCGTCGGGTCGGGTGTTTTAGGTTCTAGGGTTTTGGTTGGAAGTACTGGATCTGGTTTGTCTATCCTTTGTTGACTGGTTATCAACTATTCAGCGTGCCTGTTCCGTTTGTTTTGTCTCTGGTTTGCTACTATGACTGAAGACGGGAAGACTGTGATCGAAAAGTTCAATGGCACTGATTTTGGTTGGTGGAAAATGCAAATAGAGGCATTACTGTGTCAAAAGGATTTGGATATGGTACTGGAAAAGAAACATGAGAGTATGGAGAAAGCTGAAGAAGCAATTGGAATTCCAAGGACAAGAAAGCTAGAGCGGCAATTATGTTATCTTTGACGAAGAGCGTTGCTTTTAACATCATGAAAGAAACCACTGCAAGTGGTATGATGTTGGCTCTGTCAAATATGTATGAAAAGCCGTCTGCAACTAACAAGGTGTTCTTGATGGGGGAACTGTTCATGACGAGAATGAAAGAGGGAAGCTCAGTCACCTCCCACATTAATGATCTGATGTCTATTCTTACTAGATTAGAATCAGTGGCAATAAAATTCGATAATGAGACTCGAGCCTTGGTGTTGCTATCTTCACTACCTGATAGTTTGTCCGGGACTGTAACTGCTGTTACAAATTCTATGGAGGCTAACGACATGACATTTGAAAAGATCCGAGACATTGTGATAGGTGAAGACACAAGTCTGAAAAGTACAAATGTTAGATCATCTTCTGAGATGTTACATGTTGGCAGGGGAAGGGAAAATAGCCGAGCCAGTGGGAGTCGGGGAAAGAGTTCAACTCGGAGTCGGAAAAATGTGAGGTGCTGGATCTGCAACGAGGATGGACATGTTAAGAGTCAATGTCCAAAGAAAAGTCTGAACACTGCTGCTGAGGATGTCAATGATGGTGACGTGTTAATTCTTGAGGCTGAAAACAGTGTGGATTCTTGGATCATGGATTCTGGTTCTTCGTTTCACGCCATACACGACAGTGAAATGATGGTGAATCTGAAAACAGACGATTTTAGGAAGGTACGTCTCGCTGATGGCAGAATGCTTGATGTAATGGGCATGGGTGATATTGATTTGGTGATTCCATTGGGAACTACATGGAACTTGAAGAATGTCAAAGTGATTCCAGGTTTGAAGAAGAAATTAATTTCTGTTAGTAAATTGGATAAACAAGGACTGGAAGTCAAGTTTGGTGGTGGTAAATAGAGGGTAATCAATGGGAACCGGGTGATTACTCGTGGTAATAAGCATGGGTCATTGTACATGGTGGAGGTACCTGCTGAGGGACTGGGACTGATCAACCCGGTTAAGCAAGTCAAAGTCGGATTCGCTAAATCTGCTGCTAAGAGAGTTCATTTTGCAAACATGAAGTCTGGAGCAAAGATTGTAGCTGAATGGGGTCATAAGTCTAAACCAGTCAGAAGATTTTGTGACAGTGGGAGCATGGGGCATGTTCCGGGTACAATCAAGAAGAATCGTTGGGTTTTGAAGACTACGACTGAAAAAATCTCTCCTGGTGATTGTTTGCTGAATTTGGAGAGTGTTAGTGGTTCTCGGTGTATCCCTGAATCTGGTGGATCGTGTAAACCAGTTGAGACAGAGGATGGGTCGCTGGTGGAATTTACCACGACTGGGTTGGAGCTCGGGGGAGCTTCAACAGGCCCTTTCAAGTGATTGATGAGAAGGGGCCTCTGCAACTAGGGGATTTGGATTGAAATCTTAGCTTGTTCTTTGGAATTGAAGGCTTGGAGGATTTCTGTTACTTGAAGATTACTGATGACAGGGTTGCTTTGTACTTAGATAGCTAGCTGGAGTATTCCCAAGGCCTTCAAGTGGGAGATTGTTAAGGTGTGAAGGCCTTTGGGCTTTCGGATGGAGTTATGGGCTTGGCCCATTGAAGCTTCTTAAAACCCTAATTATTCTTATATATAGAGCATGTCATTGTATTGTAATCTTGTCCCTTGAGCTTAATAAAATACCTAATTGCAGAGACTGGACGTAGGTCATCTTGACCGAACCACTATAAATTCTCGTGTTCTTATTGCTTTCGTGTGCGTGCGTGTAATAATTTGTTTATTTCCGCTGCGTAAAGATACCTAACAACTTGTATCAGAGCATCAGGCTCTTGAAGATTTTCGCCGCCGCCGCCGCTATCTAGGGTTTCTGCCGCCGCCGTCACCTAGGGTTCCTCCGCCACACCCGCCACAGTACAGCACGTGAATAGTGTTTCCCGGCGTGAACAGTGTTTCCCGGCGTGAACAGTGTTTTCCGGCGTGAACAGTGTTTCCGCGCGTGAACAGTGTTTCCCGGCGTGAACAGTGTTTCCCGCGTGAACAATGTTTCCGTCGTGAACAGTGTTTTCCGCCCGTGAACAGTGCTGACAGAATTTTTTCTGTTTTTCAACTGTTGTTCGATTCTGTTTTGCTACTGCTGTTTTTGGGGGCTATTTTTGAGTTATTTTTTGCGATTAGAGTTCCGGTTGGGATCTCTTAAAGTTGCTGGTTTCGCTTAGGTTTTGCAGGTGAAGCGCCGGGTCGGGTGTTTTAGGTTCTAGGGTTTTGGTTGGAAGTACCGGATCTGGTTTGTCTATCCTTTGTTGACTGGTTATCAACTATTCAGCGTGCCTGTTCCGTTTGTTTTGTCTCTGGTTTGCTACTATGGCTGAAGACGGGAAGACTGTGATAGAAAAGTTCAATGGCACTGATTTTGGTTGGTGGAAAATGCAAATAGAGGCATTACTGTGTCAAAAGGATTTGGATATGGTACTGGAAAAGAAACCGGAGAGTATGGAGAAAGCTGAAGAAGCAGTTTGGAATTCCAAGGACAAGAAAGCTAGAGCGGTTATTATGTTATCTTTGACGAAGAGCGTTGCTTTTAACATCACGAAAGAAACCACTGCAAGTGGTATGATGTTGGCTCTGTCAAATATCTATGAAAAGCCGTCTGCAGCTAACAAGATGTTCTTGATGAGGGAACTGTTCATGACGAGAATGAAAGAGGGAAGCTCAGTCACCTCCCACATTAATGATCTGATGTCTATTCTTACTAGATTAGAATCAGTGGGAATAAAATTCGATAATGAGCCTCGAGCCTTGGTGTTGTTATCTTCACTACCTGATAGTTGGTCCGGGACTGTAACTGCTGTTACAAATTCTATGGAGGCTAACGACATGACATTTGAAAAGATCTGAGACATTGTGATAGGTGAAGACACACGTCTGAAAAGTACAAATGTTGGATCATCTTCTGAGATGTTACATGTTGGCAGGGGAAGGGAAAATAGCCGAGCCAGTGGGAGTCGGGGAAAGAGTTCAACTCGGACTCGAAAAAATGTGAGGTGCTGGATCTGCAACGAGGATGGACATGTTAAGAGTCAATGTCCAAAGAAAAGTCTGAACACTGCTGCTGAGGATGTCAATGATGGTGACGTGTTAATTCTTGAGGCTGAAAACAGTGTGGGTTCTTGGATCATGGATTCTGGTTTTTCGTTTCACGCCGTACACAACGGTGAAATGATGGTGAATCTGAAAACATGCGATTTTGGGAAGGTACGTCTCGCTGTTGGCAGAATGCTTGATGTAATGGGCATGGGTGATATTGATTTGGTGACTCCATTGGGAACTACATGGAACTTGGAGAATGTCAAAGTGATTCCAGGTTTGAAGAAGAAATTAATTTCTGTTAGTAAATTGGATGAACAAGGACTGGAAGTCAAGTTTGGTGGTGGTAAATGGAAGGTAATCAATGGGAACCGGGTGATTGCTCGTGGTAATAAGCATGGGTCATTGTACATGGTGGAGGTACCTGCTGAGGGACTGATCAACCCGGTTAAGCAAGTCAAAGTCGGATTCGCTAAATCTGCTGCTAAGAGAGTTCATTTTGCAAACATGAAGTCTGGAGCAAAGATTGTAGCTGAATGGGGTCATAAGTCTAAACCAGTCAGAAGATTTTGTGACAGTGGGAGCATGGGGCATGTTCCGTGTACAGTCAAGAAGAATCGTTGGGTTTGAAGACTACGACTGAAAAAATCTCTCCTGGTGATTGTTTGCTGAATTTGGAGAGTGTTAGTGGTTCTCGGTGTATCTCTGAATCTGGTGGATCGTGTAAACCATTTGAGACAGAGGATGGGTCGCTGGTGGATTTTACACGACTGGGTTGGAGCTCGGGGGAGCTTCAACGGGCCCTTTCAAGTAATTGATGAGAAGGGGCCTCTGCAACTAGGGGATTTGGATTGAAATCTTAGCTTGTTCTTTGGAATTGAAGGCTTGAAGGATTTCTGTTACTTGAAGATTACCGATGACAGGGTTGCTTTGTACTTAGATGGCTAGCTGGAGTATTCGCAAGGCCTTCAAGTGGGAGATTGTTAAGGTGTGAAGGCCTTTAGGCTTTCGGATGGAGTTATGGGCCTGGCCCATTGAAGCTTCTTAAAACCCTAATTATTCTTATATATAGAGCATGTCATTTTATTGTAATCTTGTCCCTTGAGCTTAAAAAAATACCTAGTTGCAGAGAATGGACGTAGGTCATCTTGACCGAACCACTATAAATTCTCGTGTTCTTATTGCGTTCGTGTGCGTGCGTGTAATAATCTGTTTATTTCCGCTGCGTAAAGATACCTAACAACTACTATCAGAGCATCAGGCTCTTGAATATTTTCGCCGCCGCCGCTATCTAGGGTTTCTGCCGCCGCCGTCACTTAGGGTTCCTCCGCCGCCGCCGCCACAGTACAGCATGTGAACAGTGTTTCCCGTCGTGAACAGTGTGTTCCGGCATGAACAGTGTTTTCCGGCGTGAACAGTGTTTCCGGCGTGAAACAGTGTTTTCCGGCCGTGAACAGTGCTGACAGAATTTTTTCTGTTTTTCAACTGTTGTTCGGTTCTGTTTTGCTACTGCTGTTTTTGGGGGCTATTTTTGAGTGATTTTTTGCGATTAGAGTTCCGGTCGGGATCTCTTGGAGTTGCTGGTTTCGCTCAGGTTTTGCAAGTGAAGCGTCGGGTCGGGTGTTTTAGGTTCTAGGGTTTTGGTTGGAAGTACTGGATCTGGTTTGTCTATCCTTTGTTGACTGGTTATCAACTATTCAGCGTGCCTGTTCCGTTTGTTTTGTCTCTGGTTTGCTACTATGACTGAAGACGGGAAGACTGTGATCGAAAAGTTCAATGGCACTGATTTTGGTTGGTGGAAAATGCAAATAGAGGCATTACTGTGTCAAAAGGATTTGGATATGGTACTGGAAAAGAAACCGGAGAGTATGGAGAAAGCTGAAGAAGCAGTTTGGAATTCCAAGGACAAGAAAGCTAGAGCGGCTATTATGTTATCTTTGACGAAGAGCGTTGCTTTTAACATCATGAAAGAAACCACTGCAAGTGGTATGATGTTGGCTCTGTCAAATATATATGAAAAGCCGTCTGCAGCTAACAAGGTGTTCTTGATGAGGGAACTGTTCATGACGAGAATGAAAGAGGGAAGCTCAGTCACCTCCCACATTAATGATCTGATGTCTATTCTTACTAGATTAGAATCAGTGGGAATAAAATTCGATAATGAGCCTCGAGCCTTGGTGTTGCTATCTTCACTACCTGATAGTTGGTCCGGGACTGTAACTGCTGTTACAAATTCTATGGAGGCTAACGACATGACATTTGAAAAGATCCGAGACATTGTGATAGGTGAAGACACACGTCTGAAAAGTACAAATGTTGGATCATCTTCTGAGATGTTACATGTTGGCAGGGGAAGGGAAAATAGCCGAGCCAGTGGGAGTCGGGGAAAGAGTTCAACTCGGACTCGAAAAAATGTGAGGTGCTGGATCTGCAACGAGGATGGACATGTTAAGAGTCAATGTCCAAAGAAAAGTCTGAACACTGCTGCTGAGGATGTCAATGATGGTGACGTGTTAATTCTTGAGGCTGAAAACAGTGTGGATTCTTGGATCATGGATTCTGGTTCTTCGTTTCACGCCGTACACAGCGGTGAAATGATGGTGAATCTGAAAACAGGCAATTTTGGGAAGGTACGTCTCGCTGATGGCAGAATGCTTGATGTAATGGGCATGGGTGATATTGATTTGGTAACTCCATTAGGAACTACATGGAACTTGAAGAATGCCAAAGTGATTCCAGGTTTGAAGAAGAAATTAATTTCTGTTAGTAAATTGGATGAACAAGGACTGGAAGTCAAGTTTGGTGGTGGTAAATGGAGGGTAGTCAATGGGAACCGGGTGATTGCTCGTGATAATAAGCATGGGTCATTGTACATGGTGGAGGTACCTGCTGAGGGACTGGTTAACCCGGTTAAGTAAGTCAAAGTCGGATTCGCTAAATCTGCTGCTAAGAGAGTTCATTTTGCAAACATGAAGTCTGGAGCAAAGATTGTAGCTGAATGGGGTCATAAGTCTAAACCAGTCAGAAGATTTTGTGACAGTGGGAGCATGGGGCATGTTCCGGGTACAGTCAAGAAGAATCGTTGGGTTTTGAAGACTACGACTGAAAAAATCTCTCCTGGTGATTGTTTGCTGAATTTGGAGAGTGTTAGTGGTTCTCGGTGTATCTCTGAATCTGGTGGATCGTGTAAACCAGTTGAGACAGAGGATGGGTCGCTGGTGGAATTTACCACGACTGGGTTGGAGCTCGGGGGAGCTTCAACGGGCCCTTTCAAGTAATTGATGAGAAGGGGCCTCTGCAACTAGGGGATTTGGATTGAAATCTTAGCTTGTTCTTTGGAATTGAAGGCTTGGAGGATTTCTGTTACTTGAAGATTACTGATGACAGGGTTGCTTTGTACTTAGATGGCTAGCTGGAGTATTCGCAAGACCTTCAAGTGGGAGATTGTTAAGGTGTGAAGGCCTTTGGGCTTTCGGATGGAGTTATGGGCCTGACCCATTGAAGCTTTTTAAAACCCTAATTATTCGTATATACAGAGCATGTCATTGTATTGTAATCTTGTTCCTTGAGCTTAATAAAATACCTAGTTGCAGAGAGTGGACGTAGGTCATCTTGACCGAACCACTATAAATTCTAGTGTTCTTATTGCTTTCGTGTGCGTGCGTGTAATAATCTGTTTATTTCCGCTGCGTAAAGATACCTAACATAATGTTATAGGACCAGTAAGCTGTTGTGTGAGAGAAACAAGAGATTACCATAAGAAGCCACAGACTCTTTCAATAACATAAAGCTGCAATCGATAACTTGCTTCACAGATTTGTGGATGTAAGAAGAAAGTGTAGCTCCTGCACCAATCATACTTCCATGTGAAAGCAAAAGGAATCCTTGGAGCAAATTCGAATAAGTCCCCATGCTCTCCTCAAGTGCTTTGGCATCTGGCCCTTCTCCAGTCCAAAGCATTCCCACTACATAGCAAGATAAAGTGACACCATTAATATACAAATCAAGAAACTGGTAATAGTATCTTATTGCAGCAATTACCATCATTCTTGAAACAAAATTCAACTAAAAAGACAATTTTGAGGCAAAATTAGTATCAATTGAGCCCGAAATCCAAAAACATGTTCTTCATTCTCTGAATCTTGGTTTAAAAAAGCTTGAGGCGCTCTGAGGCATTGGTCTCAAAAGCCAAGGCTCAAGGCATGCAACATGGGTCTATATACAACAAACAAGCTTCATTTACAACCAGAAGTTGTTTCTCAATTATCCATTTTATATATCAACTTATTATCAAGTAAACCTTTCAAAATTTCTTCATTTAAACCTCCTACACAAGAACATCTTGTGGGTCACATAATAACATCTCAAGTTTGAGGGGAAAAACTTCTACTAGTATCGATTTGTTTATGGTTTCACACGAGCATCTTCTGGACCATTATTTGAATGCAGATGTATATAACATCTTTATTCCCCAAGTATCAACAATCAAAACCATCAACATTCAAAACAACTTCGTTCAATAACCAGTTAGTGTCACAAATAAAGATGTTCTAGACATTTGTGTTCAAACTTCAAATGGGGGTTCAGAATTTTTCAAAATAAGATGTTCTTGACAAACACTCGAACACAAATGTCAAGAATATCCTCATTCCCTAAGCCATCAGCAATCAGAAGCATCAAAAGAACTTTGTTCAGTAATCAACTAGCATCATAAATATCAACCTAAAGGAATTGGAACTGAAAGTAGAAGGTCAAACCCCTGATCTATCATCCATTTCCCAAAACACCTAACATCGTAGATTGACTGCAGTGGTCAGAATCAAACATAAAAACATACATATTCTGTGAACTCACACACACTTTAAACCTTCTCTAAATCTACATAAGTATCCATACTATAAAAGACATCCCTTTGGTACATATAATGTATTATGAGATAATTACCAGTGGTGGCTTGTTTATAGAGCTGTTCCCCCAGTTTGACGACGTCATCCCAGCTTACTTTCTGTAGAGAAGATGGAGGTGATTGATCCAAAACCTGCAAATAGTAGTTATGGTATAAATCAGTATCAAACATATTTCGGAATCAAAGAGCTCTGATTGATAATCGTTATTGATAGTGTCATATGTAGAAATTAGATTCAACCTGAAAGGTCTCATGGATGGTGTTGAGATGTTGGATCAATAACTGATTCAGCCGCTCTTTATCTTCTTTCCCATCTCTTCTCTTTCTCTCTGCTCGTTCACCAGGGTTTTGGGCATGAACCAGACCACAAGGTTTATTGACCCGAAAATATAAACCTGTCACCAAATGTTGTTTTCGGTTGTTAGTTTTCGAGCTGGGTCTTTTTATTCTAAACTCGTATGTGATATATATTTGTGTTGTATGCTTTATAATCTGTTTGTTATTATTTTCGAGTCGGGGGTTTCTTTAAATCGACATCCCTATCTCTCAAGATAGAGGAAAGATTCGTCACCACCTACCCATACCAGACTCTGTTTTTTAATAAGATATATTGTGTATGTATGTTTGTTGTTTATTTCTAAGACAAAGAGATATACTAGATACGATTGTTTTTGTATTCTTATCATGATAAGTAATAATTCAAGGTTTACTGGTTTTATTTTATTTTTATAATTTTATTTTATTCTTTTTTGAACGGTACATGTACGACCTGTTTCGAAGGATAAGTGTTATTTTAATTGGGCCCATCTATTTGTTTCTCAGTCGAGACCGCACCCCCAACCCTCTCGGGAGGAAACCCATTGCTGAAAAAAACTCCTGGCTCAACTCTGACTCTCTGAGCCTTTTGCTTAGAGTGACACTTGAACTCATGACCTCTCTTTATTTACATGTCATATATGCCCTGCTACTTGTTTTGTTTTATATTTTTTGTTACATAACAACTATTGAATGGTTTGATCTTAGGGTGAGCATTCACTCCTAAATCGTACTAAATCTAAAGAACTTCAATAAGACAAGCATGAGCGATCGAAGCCCATATATCCGATGATTTTTCTGGAAGGACCGATAACCAAACATTAGCTCCGAGACATTAAATATAAGAGATCCTATTGTGATTTTTAGTTTTTCTTTTGTCTCGTCTTGACAAATTCACATTCTGATCATAGAATCAGTGTTGGTCGTGATAATTTCAAGATCGTTACCTTCTTCCTCTTTCTTTTCAACTTGAAATTCTCTTTTTATACGTATTAAATTATGCCAACTAACTCACAAAGTTTCCCAAAATTTCATTTACGTCGATAGTGATAGAAGTTGGTTTTTTGCCTTTTTCACTTTTTCTTTCTAGCCGGACGTAAATTAAGATTTGTGTCACGTTTATACTATTTTCTCGAAGTAAATCAACTAATAATATTTTTTATTAATTATTCGTCATTGTTGAATGGTTATCACCAGGTGGGAGATTTTTCCAACGATCATCTACTCACAAGAAAAAGTTGACTCATGCGTGAAGGTCTTTTGGGCTGCTCATAGGAGTCAGGAGGGGAAAGTGGAGTGTCCAGTTAGCATGAGCAACAACAACCAACCCCATTTCACAAGGCTACCTCACATCATTGAAAAGTTTCTATTCTTTTAAACAGATCCTATTTTACACATAGTAATCCCTTATATTTACGTCTTATAAGATTCGAATCATTTGTATGTTAGATAAAGAAAGAAACAACCAATAGGCTAATCTAGTGATAAATGTAAAATGTGTATGACTCTCACTAAAAATGTGTTCGATTCAAATTTGACTTGAAACATAAAGTAGATGTAAATTAAAGTATACTATGAGTAGAATACAACCATTAATAAAAATAAATAAAAACATCAAAATGTCCGGATATAAAAAAGAGTAAATTACACAGACAGTCCCTATGGTATGCACATATTGCAACTTTACTCTTCACTTTCAATAAATTACAGATGATGGCCTGAATTATATCAATAGTGCACGCTGGTAGTCCCTAACACTAACAGGGGTTAAGTTTTTTTGTTCATTCCTTGAAAAATTACCAAAATGCCCTATTTGTCTTATTCATCTTCATTGCCACTCCAAATCCATCCCCAATCACCATTAAACCAACGACCATCCACAACCAACTAATCACCATGGACTGATCTAATCATCTCCAAAATCCCATCTTACCCACCCCAGTCCACTCCTCAAAATGACTGTATGTCATCTCCAAGTCATCTTCGATTTCAAGAAATCGAAGGTCGCCTGAAATCGATCCTTTTAGAATGTTGACACCATTGCAGCAAGTTATAAAGTACCAATGGATTATGGTAGCGGGTTATGGCCTTTAGCGGTAGTGGTTCCTTGGTGTACGAGGTGGTTTATGGTGACGAGCATGGTTTTAAGGGTATAGGAATAGACAGGTAAAGATGGTGAAAGATAGAAGGGGGGAGAGGGAGAAAGAGAGAGAGAAAGAGAAAGAGAGAATTAGAGAGAGAGAGAGAGATGAGGGGGAACTAGAGAGAGGATGAGGGAAGCGATGGTCGACCGAGAATTCGGAGTTTCAGGGGGTTAGAGTTGACGGTGATGGTTTTGTATTGTTTCTCCGGTCGATGGTGGGAGGTTTTTTACAGCTCAATCTAAGGAAAAGGCAACTGTGGTGGGTTAAGGGTAAAGGGCGGCGGTTGTCACACCCTCAAAATCCGCTAACGGGGTTTTACCGTCAGGCGTGTGACATACCAGGATCTCAGATAGCATCAGTTACACCAGACACAGTAATTACAAAACATCACATTAAGTAATTAGACTTTTAAATCAATCATGAGTGTTTCAGATTTGCAGAAGCGTTTCAAAGTAGAAATCAACAGTGAATCGTTTCAACATGCGTTTCAACCATAAGAATCAATAACGTTCAACAAAATAGATCAGTTGAGTTGTGATGTATGCCATGAATGCATCATAGCTTAACCATGTGCGTTTCTGTGACCTGAGAAAAACATGCTAAAATGTGTCAACACAAAGTTGGTGAGTCCACAGGTTTAATCAACAAGAAATGTGTCAGAAAACGTTTCATATGGTTTAGTATATAAAGCATATCGATAGGTAGCGAGCCTATAAACAAGTTAGTTAGTGTTTCAAACCAAAGTTGACTGTGTGTGTTTAGTGCCTTTCCACCACGTCTTAACCGACCGTGGCAATCGTTAGGTCAATTTAGCACCCGTTTGACCTCCAATCAAGCTAGCGCGACTAGCCGGGCGGGGTTTGTCAGACCCAGTAGTACTACTCAAAATTACCTCGCTAATCCATTACTAACGGTTTGATACTGTAAGGACTTTCAAATGCGTTTCCCACTAACATAACGGGCGATATCAATAATACTGGCAACCATAACAAAAATAGTGTTTGCATGTTTTCTCCCCTAAAAAGGAAAGAAAGTAAAATAGGGCCGTGAAAACTCACCTTGATTGCACAGCGGAGAAATAATGTTTCAAGCAACAGTTAAGGTTTCGGTTAACCTGTGTGCAGGATCGATTATGGGTGGTTTTTCTCTCAACTCACTGCGAACAACACTCAGCAAGTAGTCTATAAAGAGTTGATCACAATATACCAAGTAGCAAGCAGTAAGAAAATAAACACAGCAAGTAAATTTTCAAGGTACTTTTATATTGCCTCTCAACTCAAAGGATTACAAGACTCTTGGACTCAAATCGCTTATCTAAAGAGTTACAAGGAGAAGATATATATAATACTACCTACAGTCGGATATACTTTGATACCAGCTGGACACCTCTAACCTTACATCTATACTACAAGACTCTAGGTGAGGTCTTTCAGACATTTTGCCTGAGAGTTGGTAGTCAGGACATGTCCCTGACTTACCTTTTGTCACCAACTAAAGTTGGTAACATGTACTATCATAAAAAGGTGAACAGTAGAATAAAGTATGGTCAACAACATGGCTCTTTAGGAAGATGCCATGCTGTATCAGAGGTCTGCAGCGGACTGTCAGGGACCATACTTTTATCTGCTGGTCATAGCAATGTCTTAAGTACTTCGGAAGAATAACTTCTTCCGAAGCCACTTATACTTCGGAAGACTGCTTCTTCCGAGGCTTGGAGTCTTCTTTGTCTTCGGAAGCGGACTTTGTCTTCAGCTCTTTCATCAGACTTTGTCTTCGGAAGCTCAGACTTTGTCTTCAGCTCTTTCATCAGACTTTGTCTTCGGAAGCTTTCAGACTTTGTCTTCAGCTCTTTCATCAGACTTTGTCTTCGAAGCTTTCAGACTTTGTCTTCAGAAGATAGTCTTCAGCTGTTGGCTTCAGCTATTGTCTTCAGCAGTTGACTTCAGCTTTTGCCTTCAGTAGATATCTTCAGCTGTTGGCTTCAGCTGTTGTCTTCAGCAGTTGACTTCAGCTTTGCCTTCATTAGATATCTTCAGCTGTTGTTCTTCAGACTTTCGGAAGATCTCTTGCTCAGCTTCGGAAGCCTTTGAATGTAGTACCAAAAAATGACTATGTGAAGTAGTTTTGGTTGCACCAGCCTTATCATGATCCAACAAACTCCCCCTAGGCTGATGCTACCAAAACTTCACTTCCCTCTTATTCTCAAAGTTCTCAGCACTATGGAAAGTAGGTGTTTATCAGTGTCTTCATTCTTTCCTGATGTGGTGCTGAGAATCTTGTACAGATCCTTGGTAGACAAAACCTCCACTCTGTCTCCTTGGATTATATGTACCCTTTGTTGTGGCCCTTTGAAGAGAGTTAGTTGATGGGAACTATAGTCATATTCCCATCTAACTATTGGTTCAATTCAGGACCTTCCACCATCTGTAGAAAGGCTGTGCCTTTGGTGGTTGGTCTTTCCTTGTCTTCCGCTCTTTTCAGCTTCAACTCTTCTTCAATCTTGGCTCTTCTACTTTGTTCAGCCAAGTGGAGACCGCTGATATGATTTCTGATGTGTGCAGCAGTCTCAGAGTTGGAGGGATTGGAGAATGGCTTCTCAGCAAGCTCAGCAAGATCAAATCTGCTGAGATGCAGGAGAGAAGTGGCATTGAGCCTGTTGGTTTCACCATTCTCCCTTTCCACAACAAAGTTGTAAGAAGGTTCATCGAACCTCCACTGGATTATAGCATTCCTAGGTCCAGGAGATTGACTAGAAATCCTGTCCTCTTTCCTTGTATCCAGTAGAGTCACCAGTCTCCTTTTTAGTCTCTTCTCCTCGGCATTGAGGGTATCGGAGTTGAGACCAAGAAGTCTTGCAGCCTGGCCCAAAGTGTCTCTAGGCAACTCAAGAAATTGGCCTAGGGTGAGGGAGCTTGAAGAGTTATCAACATAGGTGATGTTGATAAGCTCTCCCTCACAGGAGATGCTGCTCAAAGTGGTGCAGTTGATGAGCCTCATCTTGAACTCCTTTATTTCCTCAAAGGAGAGATGTTGAGGAGGCTGAGGGGATGGTCTTGGTTTTGTTGGGTAGGCTTAGGTTTAGTGGTTTGGGTTTTGTTTGGGTTTTAGGATGGGTAGTTTGGGTGGTTGAGGTGATGTGGTAGGTTTGGGTAGAGTTGTGGGTTAGGGGTGAAGGTTTCATCAGTGGGTTCGGTTTTGATGGGAAAAGGGGTTGGTTCTGGTGTGGGTTGTGGCTGGGGTTGAGTGGCTGGGGTTGAGACCGTTCCCTGTACCATCCTGTACATCTCCCTTCTCTTCCCCAGACGGATGTCAGCTTTGATTTCACTGACTATCCGTGGAGTGTCCTTTCGGACATAGGTCCCACCTGCCTACCAGAGAAGCCATGAGCCCGGAGATAGTCTTTCACCAGGCTTTGTCATTGGACTTCTTGGTGGCAGTGACCCCCTTCTCTTCTTCCTCCTCTTCTTTTCCCTCAACTTCTCCCTAGCAGCCTTCTTCCTTTCCTTCTCCATTTGATCCTGCTCTTTATTGTGGATCAGCAGGATCATGTATCGTCATGTGGAGACAGTTTAGGAAGACTGAAGCCTCTTGAGAGTAGGAACTTGATCCTATCCTCTCTCAGCTTCAGGGCTGCCTCCCTTCGCTCTTCTTCTTCTCTCTCCAAGGCCAACCTGGATTCTTCTTCTTGTTTAGCCTGGTTGACCTCTCCAAAGTCACCAACTCCTCTAGTGGTAGCAGGAGTATCTCCTCATTGGCAGCTCCTAGACTGAAGAGCTGGTCAATGAGTGCTGTTCTTCTCCTTTGGTTGATTTCTTCCTGATTGGCTGCAGCTGCCTTAGAACTAGCAGCTAGCAGCTTTTCAGTAGGAAACCTACCTTTCTTTTTGAGCTTCTCAATCCTCTCCTCCTCCTGAAGCTCTTCCGCAGTCAATTTTCTTTTTCCTTTGTCTTTGGCGGTGCTTGACTGTGGTGGTTCTTGGATGGAGGGTTGTGATTGAGAGAGAAGTTCAGCTGGTGTTTGGGTTGGAGGAATGTCAGAAATGTCCTCCCTGCTCACCTCAGATGCTATTTCAGCAATAACATCTGTGATGGTCAGTTCCTCGGACATCTGAAATAAGCCTTCCGCAGCTTCTATTTCGGCCTCGGAAGACTTTTCTTGTTCTTCCGAGGCTTCCATGTAAGCTTCGGAAGCTTCAGCTTGAGCTTCAGAAGATAGACAGCTGCAAGTTCTGTCCCAACTGTTTCAGTTGCTGGGCCATCAGTCCCCATTTCCCCTTCGAAGCTAATCTCAGGTTCCATGTGGACCTTAGGTTGACCAACTTCTTCCATAGTGGTAGAAGGTGCAGTCAGTCTTTGAAGCTCCTCAGCCCCAAAGTATATAAGTGTGGTGTCAGGGCTGGGCTGTTCTAGGGATGATCTCAATACAAACTTTGTGAAAAGTCTGTAGAGATCTTGAAGCATCTTTGAGTCAATCTCTAGAAAGGATTGAGATGACTCAGGTAGTGTGATGAGTTGGGAAGTAATGGATTGGGTCTGTGGTTCCTCAAGTGTTTGTCTCTGAACTTTCTCCCCCTTTTTGGTAGCATCATCTTGAGAGCTAGATGAGCTAGAGGAAGAAGTCAGTGAGACCTGAATTGGTACATGCCTAACAGACCTCTCCGTCTGTTCTCAGCTAGTTTAGCCTTGAGAGTGTTAATCTCAAGTTGCTGAGTGGCAGTCCTTGATTCTAAGATCCTCACCTGTGATTCCAGGTTGGAGACCTTAGAAAGCAAGTACTGAAGTGTTAGTTGCATACTTCCCTCATCTTCATGAGAAGAATCATGGGGAGATGAGATAACATACCTAGTATGCTCACTCTCACCACCAGATGTGGCTTCTTGGCACCCTGGTTTCCTTTGCTCAGAGTCATCTCTTTCAGAGATGTCAATGGGCAAAGTTGCGTAGACTCAGTCCTAATTATGTTACCACTGTCCTGAGAGCTCAATGAGAGACTCTGAGTAGTGGCAGCTGAGTCTACATGAGTCCCCTCCACATCAGTGGGACTCACCTCAGTAGCTGGCTTCTGATGGGGGCTAGAGACAAGGGATTCCTCCTGGCTCTGTTGATCTTTCAGAGGGTGTTGTAGATCAACTTCATGGCCATGGAGAGATGTAATCTCTTCATCAGTGCGGAGTAAAAGGTCAGTGAAAGAGAGGGTGGTTAGTCCTACTGACCCGGGACCTAGATCAATGTCTACAGGCATTGAGCCTATGGTGGGGCTGTCCCTAGAAGGCTGCACAGGGGAGTGTAGAGACTCACCCTGTGGGCTTAAGGCTTGGGGTTCGGGCTCAGGGGTTTGAGACTGAGGAGGCTCAAAACCCACATTGAGGTCAATTGTGAAGGATGGTGTGACCTCGGACTGAGTGGGAGCCCATGATTCCACTCTAGCCCTTTGGGTGTGAATAGGAGGAGCTTGTTCAATCAGAGTAGATTGAACAAGGGTTCGTTTTGGACGTCTCTGGTATGTAGCTTTGATGGGTAAAGAAGGTTTTGGCATTGTGGTGGATGTTGCTGGTGTGGGTTCATCACCTGTGGGGATAACAGGGATGTCACCAGGAGCTATGCGCTCAGTCATCTCTGGAGGTAGTAGAGTGTACCTTCCAGTGAAGTTGGCAGACATCTTCTTCAGTATCTTGAAGATGGTAGGTCTCACTTGTGGAACAGTAAGAGCAGCTGCGCAGACAAGCTTGCTCGGTTCCATCTCACAGTTGATTATGTGTTGAATAAATCGGGGATACATGAAGAATGTATCCCTGCTCAGATTTCCGATAAGGTTTGTCAACACAAATCGTGAGTATTGAAGCGAAGACCTCTCACCAACCCATGAACTAGGCATCCTAGTTCATATGAGATTTGATCCCAACCCCCTGATTTGTTGGAGAGGCAATGCAGGATAATATGCAGCAGGAACTTCCAATGGTAAGAGAAATTAAACTTGTACACGGTTGATCTGCTGACATCTCCTCCATATCCCATGAGGATATAAGTGCCTTCCAAGTCTTCCTTGGGGAACTCAGTAGGAGCCCCATCATCATGAAGCTCGAGATGCTCCCTGATGAGTTGTTCAGTGATGACCAACTCTTGGCCACAAATGCGGGTTCTCAGGACTCGAACCCATTCAAAACTGCAGTTTGATCGTTGCTCCAGAATTCGGACATATGGTTGAGTATACGGTGGGGTTAACTGTAAGTGCAGTGAGGTATGTGGATTCGGTAAGAAAGGTGATGATTTGGGTGAAGTCGGCATCCCTTGACGAATCAAGTAATGCGACTTGGTTGTGCTGAGGGTTTAGCGCCATTGAAGAAAAGGTAAGCTTGAAATTTGGGTGAAATTGCAGGTTTGACAGTGAAGGGAATAGTTAGGGCAGTAAATTGGTAAAAGAAGATGAAATTGATCAGTCAAGATTATTTAAAAGGGAATGAATTGGTAGAGGCGGTAATAGGGTAACTGTTTGGGGTTACTGTGGGTGGTATGGTGGTTTACGGCGGAGAAATGATAGTGACGGCAAGGATAATTTTAAATAATCTGACCATCATGGACAAAATCTTTACTTTTTACAGAGTGGGGCCCAAAAGATATCCGTTACATATAAAAACCTTTACTTCCGAGGGTAAACATTTCCGAAGGTAATTTTCTTCCGAAGGCAATTTCTCTTCCGAAGCACGATATTGCTTCCGAAGGTAAAATTGTCCTTTGAAGGCACTTTATCTTCCGAAGTAAGGCATTGCTTCCGAAGGTAAAGTTGTCTTTCCGAATGGAGAGTTGTATAAATTTCCATTGAGGAATTTGGCTTCGGAAGATATTCAAGAATATCTTCCGAGAGTTAATTCCTCTTCGGAAGGAATTTACACTTGGAATAATTTAAAGATCTTTTGTAACAGGGTTTAAATTGTATTGACACAAGACTTTACATATTAAAAAGGTTTTCAAAAGAGGTAGTTATTCAATGTTTATCATCCCAGTTGCTGATATGAGATACTTAAATCTTTGTTCATCAAATGCCTTTGTGAACAAATCAGTATATTGTTCATTTGAGTCAACTTTGATTAACTTTATCAGCTGTTTCTCATGAATATCTCTAATGAAATGATACCTGATATCAATGTGCTTTGTCTTGGAGTGCTTCACCGGATTCTCAGTAATGGAGATAGCACTGTTATTGTCAATATGGATAGGAGTAGTCATGAAGTTGAATCCATAGTCTAACATCTGATTTTGAATCCATAGAAGTTGAGCACAGCAGCTAGCAGCAGCAATGTATTCAGCTTCAGCAGTTGATGTAGAGACACAGGATTGTTTCTTGCATTGCCATGAGATAATCCTTCTACCAAGAAATTGACATCCTCCTGATGTTGATTTCTTGGCAATATTGCAGCCACCATAGTCACTGTCAGAGTATCCATAGAGATTAAATCACTATTTCTTGGATACCAGAGACCTAGTTTAGGTGCTCCTTTGAGATATCTGAGGATTCTCTTTGCAGCAGCTAGGTGAGACACCTTTGGAGCAGCCTGATATCTTGCATAAATGCATGTGGCAAACATGATATCTGGTCTACTAGCAGTGAGATACATCAGAGAACCAATGATTGCTCTATACTGATGTTGATCAGTATCCTCCCCCTCAAGGTCAGGGCAAAGTTATGGTTTCTGGGTATGGGTGTCTTGGCTGGTTTACAATCCTTCATTTCAAATCTATCTAAGATGTCTGAGACATACTTAGATTGACTTATGAAGAACCCTTCCTTCATCTGTTTCACCTGAATTCCAAGGAAAAAGTCCATTTTTCCCATGGAACTCATCTCAAACTTCTGCTTCATTATGCTTTCGAAGTCCTTGCATATTTGGTCGTTTGAAGAACCAAATATGATGTCATCAACGTAGACTTGTACAAGCAAAATGTCTTCTCCACTCTTTCTGATGAAAAGAGTCCTGTCAATGGTACCTCTAGTGTATCCATTCTTCAGGAGAAACTGAGACAAGGTCTCATACCACAACCTAGGTGCTTGGTGCAGCCCATATAGAGCTTTATCCAGTTTGCACACGTAGTTGGGGTGCTGTGGGTCTTCAAATCCTGGAGGTTGACATACATAGATTTCCCTATCTATATCCCCATATAGAAAAGCATACTTGACATCAAGTTGGTAGACTGTGAAGTTCTTGGATGTAGCATAAGCAAGGAAGATCCTAACTGCCTCAAGTCTTGCAACAGGTGCAAAGACATCAGTATAATCGATTCCTTCCTCCTGGGTGTATCCTTGAACTACCAGTCTTGCCTTATTCTTGATAATCAAGCCTCTATCATCTTTCTTGTTCCTGAACACCCATTTAGTGCCTATGGGTACTTGACCAGATGGTAGTGGGCATAGATTCCAGACCTTTTGTCTTCTGAATTGAAGCAGCTCCTCCTGCATCGATTCAACCCAACTACTATCCTTTAAGGAATCTTCTACCTTCTTTGGTTCCATCTGAGACAAGAAGCATGAATACAAGCAGACATTCCCATGATGAGTTTGTCCTCTTGTTCTCACACCCTCAGAGACATTCCCTATGGTGTTCTCAGTTGGATGAGTGTTGTGAATCCTAAGACAAGGAATCACTTCCAGTTGCAGAGATAAGTCTAGGTTAGACAAATTCTGATCAGGAACTGGATCACTCTGTCCAACTACTGTTTCAAAGTCATTCAATGAGGACTGATTAAATGATTAAGAAACATCATCAATGGTTGGTTGTGGAGTAGGATTAACAGTTGCCTGTTCCTTCAGAATACTACTTCCCTCAACCTGGTGTTGTAATGGATCACCTGAAGAACTTTGAGGTTGATCAAGTGATTCACTTGTTGAAGCTTCATTATTCCTGGAGATAGTTACACTATCAGATCTGTGAATGGTTGAAGCTTGTTGCCTTTCAGCTCTTGGAGAATTTGGAAGAGGTCTGGGAAGCTCAAACAGTTAACTTGCATCAGCATCAGCATCAGCATTCTCTTGAGCACCTGTTCCAGCTGAAACATTCTCACAAGATGGATTAGAATAGTTTGGAAACAATTCTAATCAAAGATATATTCAGGTCCATTCCCCCTAACACAAGGAGTGTGCTCATTAACAACTATATTGGATGATTCCTCAAATTGTTGATTCTTGATATTGTATACTCTATAGGCTTTAGAGCTAGAAGAGTATCCAATAAAGATAGCATCATCCGACTTCTCAGCAAACTTTGCTAAGTTGTCCTTTGTGTTAAGTATGGTACACCTGCAGCCAAAGGACCTTAGAAAGCCAATGAATGGTGGCCTCTTGTTCCATAACTCATAAGGGGTTTTTCCATGGGGCTTAACTACAAAAACCCTGTTCTGCACATAGCATGCAGTGCTGACTGCCTCTGCCCAGAATGTTAGAGGCAGTTTGAATCAGCTAACATGGTCCGAGCAGCCTCAATAAGTGTCCTGTTCCTCCTCTCAGCAACACCGTTTTGTTGAGGAGTTCTGGGAGCACTGTATTGTCTGGCAATCCCTTTTGAGTCACAGAATGAGTCAAGAACGAAGTTCTTAAACTCAGTCCCTTGATCACTTCTAATGATCTTAACCTTGTGATCAATTTGATTTTCTATTTTAAGAATAAAAGATTTTAAAGTTTCAGCAGTTTCATCTTTACTTCTTAAAAAGAATACCCATGTAAATCTTGTAAAATCATCAACTATCACAAGGCAGTATGATTTCCTTCCAATGCTCATTATACTTGTGGGTCCAAAGAGATCCATGTGCAATAAGTGTAATGGAGTAGTGATAGAGTTAACATATTTGGATTTATGAGATGATCTGTGTTGTTTCCCTTTCAGGCATGCAACACAGTTATCTTTGCAGAAAAATTCCTTTTTAGGCAAACCATGTACCAAGTTATTTTTAGCCAATTTATTCATTGTTTTAAAATTCACATGACAGATGCGTTTATGCCATAGTGTCGACTCATCACTATCAGCTTTGGAAAGAAAGCATGATACTTCACCCATAGGAGAAGCATTGTTCATATCCAGCTTGTACATATCCCCTTTCCTGGGAGATCTAAGAAGCACCAATTCCGGAGGAATTGTCATCCCTGGTTTGAGGATAATGCACTCATGTTCTGTGAAGAGCATCTGATGCTTCTGGTCACAGAATTGAGAAACACTTAACAGATTGTGTTCAAGCTGTTTGACAAAGTGAACTTTGTCAATGTTTATTCTGACATTGGATATACTTCCTCTGCCAGAAATATATCCTCCGGCCTCACCTCCAAATTGGACAGGCCCTCCATCAAAGTTCTGGAATTGTTGAAGGAGAGATCTGTTCCCTCATATGCCTGGAGCATCCACTATCTACAATCCAGACATTGTTGTTCTTGTCAAATGGACATCCCTGCACATAAGATGAGATGGTTAGTTTTGTTTGGAAGCCCAAGCCTTGCTGGTCTTGGGCTCTTCCAACGATAGTGACATAATTGAACCAAAAGATATGCATTGGGGTTCAATAGAGGTCGTTGTTGAAGAAGAGGTTTGGGCTGCAACATCTTCCTTGATCTTCCAATCCATCCCTTGGTTGATCTTTGAAGATGAGCTTGTTGAAGTTTTTGCAGCATGGTCATCTTCCGAAGCTTCCTTTTCAGAAGAAGCCTTCACCACCTTTTCTTCCGAAGTAGTCTTCTTCTGAGATGGTTTCAAGGGAGCCTTCTTGTTCTTCCGAACCTTAGAAGGTTTGGCTTCCGAAGCCGTTTTCCCTTCGGAAGAAGTGGTTTCTTCCGAAAGCAACTTGGCTTCCGAGACCAACTTTCCCTTTTTCATCATTTGAACCTTTTGAAGTGGCCCAACTGAGAAACCTTCTCTGACTCCTTCTTTTCTAACATTATTCGCATAATGTGTGCTTGCTGGATTGTAGTAACAATCTTTAGCCATATGGTTGTGCAGACCACACATTATGCAGGCAATGTTAGTCTTCTGGGAACTTGCAGGTTGCTGTTTCTTGGGTTTCTTCTTTTCATCAGCAACTTTCCCTTTCAACTTCTGATCCTTCAGTAGGACAGGAGTGCTGGTATTACACTCCTTTCCTGAGTCAGAAGTACCTACCACTTGAAATCCGGCAGAAATGAAGACACCCTTTTGCTTTGGGTCGATCTTAAGCTTGGACTCTGCAACCTTCTTGGCAGTCCTTTTAGCAGCTTTAGCTCTGCTTCTTCTTGCCTTGGTGGTTAGGATTTGGTCTTCATAGGTGGAGATGAGTGTATCCTCCTGTTTCTCCCCTGTGGTGGCCACTATTTTTGCCTCATCCTTTAGTTCCAATAGAGAAGGGTCAGCAGTTGGAACCTCTTGCTCTTCAGTACCACATCTAGGTAGTCTAATAGACTCATAAGAGTGTGGTGGAGCTATTTCATTGGTTCCCAACCCTTCTTTGTTTTGATAAAACATTTTGGAATGAGAGGTTGATGCAAGAATAGTTTGGAAGCTTTGCTCAGCAATAGCTTGCTTCCTGGCCTGAGCCTCAGCTGTGACCAACTGGGCTTGAACCTCAGATAGTTTGGATATCAGATCTTTAATTTGAGTCTTATAATTAGTCTTTTCATGTTTTAAAAGAGACACAGTTTTCTCTAACTCCTCAATTTTCTTTTGATAGTCAGATTCAGCTCTCTTAAAATCAGATTTTAGCACATTTAAAGACTCAACCTCAGATCTGATTTCCGAAATGTAATCCTTATAAAGTTTAACTTTAGCAATACAGGCAGCAGTACAAAGATGTTCATATACCTGATCATCATCTGTTCCGGCCATGAGTGCTTGAGCAGGAGTCACATCCTGTACCATGAAGCTCCAGTCAACTTCTTGAGCCACAGCAGCTGTTTCAGTTGACTTCTCTTCATGCTTTGAAGCAGTGGGATGTGTGGAGGCCTGTGGGGTTCCCGGGTTGTTCTTGGGAGCCTTGCATTCCCTAACAAAGTGACTAAGTTGGTTGCAGTTGTAACACTTTGCTTTGCTTTTGTCAAACCCAAACCTGCTGTTGATTGGGTTTTGAGGGAATTGCCTTCCAGTTCTCTTGAAGAACTTCTTCGCTCTGTAAGTTAAAAGAGCCATTTGCTGGACAATATCCATATACTCCACATCATCTGGACTGAAGCACTCAAGATCATCAATGCAGTATTGAAAATCACCAGAGTGTCCACTTCCAGAGACAAAGGCACAACTATCCTGAGAGGAGTTGTGTTGAACCTTTTGAGACTTTGGAGTCTCAGGTAGAGTAATGTAAGGTCCGCTGTGTGAGTTGTCAGGGTAACACAGCAACTGATGTTATGGTTCCGTGATTTCCCTTTCAACCACATGAAGGGCTGAACTCAGTTGGTTATTGGAGTGACCAGAGGAGTTCTGCATGTTCATCTCCATCTGGAATGCACTTAGGATACCATACAACTCTGTTAGAGTAAGAGTCTTAAGGTCCGAAGTTCTCTTGATTACAACACAGTAATGTATCCATAGTTTAGGAAGGGAAGACATGAACTTCCTAACTATGTCTCTATTAACTGTGTCTCTATTCTCAAGAGCTACTCCAATATCCTCCAGAGTATCTACTAGCTCAACATACCTGAAGTATTGTTGAGTCAAGGTCTCACCAGCCTTGAAAGTAAAGTTCTCAAACTGCTGCTTCCCATACATCAGCTTCAGTGCTTCCCATAAATCTTTAGCAGTTTTGCACTTCTAACTATGAACTTCCTAACTATGAACTTCTTATTCTCTTGGGTTTCCTTGGATCCTTCATACATCAGCTTCAGTGCTTCCCATAAATCTTTAGCAGTTTTGCACTTCTTGAAGCGTCTGTAGACGGAGTTGGGGAGAGCAGTTTGGAGAGAAGTCATAGCCCTTTGATCCAGCTCTATTCTCTTCCTGTCTTCTTCTGAGTAATCATCAACATCTTTTGAATGATGCGATTACCAGTGGCAGAAGTGGTGCTTGGTATGAAAGGACCATTGACAATGGAGTCCCACATCCTTGAATCTTGACACTTGATGAAGCCTTCCATTCTGATACACCATGTGTCAAAGTCTTCAGGGGTGATCAGTGGGGACTTGGTCATGGTACCGGTTTCCATATCAGCCTTGGAGAAAGCAGCCATTTGAGTGAGTGGTTTGTAGTGAGGAGTGAAAAACAGGTTGATTTGGATGGTAAGATCTCACAATCAAGAGCCTGGAGCTCTGATACCAATTGCAGGATCGATTATGGGTGGTTTTTCTCTCAACTCACTGCGAACAATACTCAGCAAGTAGTCTATAAAGAGTTGATCACAATATACCAAGTAGCAAGAAGTAAAAAAATAAACACAGCAAGTAAATTTTCAAGGTACTTTTATATATTGCCTCTCAACTCAAAGGATTACAAGCCTCTTGGACTCAAATCGCTTATCTAAAGAGTTACAAGGAGAAGATATATATAATACTACCTACAGCCGGATATACTTTGATACCAGCTGGACACCTCTAACCTTACATCTATACTACAAGACTCTAGGTGAGGTCTTTCAGACATTTTGCCTGAGAGTTGGTAGTCAGGACATGTCCCTGACTTACCTTTTGTCACCAACTAAAGTTGGTAACATGTACTATCATAAAAAGGTGAACAGTAGAATAAAGTATGGTCAACAACATGGCTCTTTAGGAAGATGCCATGCTGTATCAGAGGTCTGCAGCGGACTGTCAGGGACCATACTTTTATCTGCTGGTCATAGCAATGTCTTTCGAAGGATAAAGTACTTCGGAAGAATAACTTCTTCCGAAGCCACTTATACTTCGGAAGACTGCTTCTTCCGAGGCTTGGAGTCTTCTTTGTCTTCGGAAGCAGACTTTGTCTTCAGCTCTTTCATCAGACTTTGTCTTCGGAAGCTCAGACTTTGTATTCAGCTCTTTCATCAGACTTTGTCTTCAGAAGCTTTCAGACTTTGTCTTCAGCTCTTTCATCAGACTTTGTCTTCGGAAGCTTTCAGACTTTGTCTTCAGAAGATAGTCTTCAGCTGTTGGCTTCAGATGTTGTCTTCAACAGTTGACTTCAGCTTTTGCCTTCAGTAGATATCTTCAGCTGTTGGCTTCAGCTGTTGTCTTCAGCAGTTGACTTCGGCTTTTGCCTTCAGTAGATATCTTCAGCTGTTGTTCTTCAGACTTTCGGAAGATCTCTTGCTCAGCTTCGAAAGCCTTTGAATGTAGTACCAAAAAAATGACTATGTGAAGTAGTTTTGGTTGCACCAGCCTTATCATGACCCAACACTGTGTTTCATTCCGTGTACATGAAATTAATATAAATCATTAATTTAAAAATATAACAATTATTCGGTTTTGCGTTTGCGTCTCAGTTACGGGTTATCAGTATTTCCCCATTCCCAGTTATTATCAACAATGCTAGATTATGTATAAAATACTCATCATACTTTTAATTATATATCTTTATAACGCCGAACGTTTATTAAGGCGTAACTTATTGATATATTTATATATAATACATACAACGCCTCATTCATCCGCATATATATATATATATATATATATATATATATTAAAATACGAGTAATAATAATAATTTCATGATTCAACCATTTATAGTTTATTTTTATATAAATAAACTAATTATATCATTTATTAATATTATAAATTTATTAAATGTTACAAGAAATAATTTTTCAGAAAATAATTAGATAACTTTTAAAATATACAAAGTTTATAGAATTGATTTTTATAATTTTTAGAAATTTTCTATAATTTTTTAAAGCCCAAAAGCCTTTAAAAAAATATGCGAGGTTGGCCGGGTTCGAACCCGTGACCTCAAACACACACTCCCGCACACATACCAGTAAACCAAGGCCTCAGCCGCGATAGGATTCAGTTTCCAAACTTTAAAAACAACCGTTTAAACAAATCCCCAATTTCCCCCAAATCCCGAAACCCTAGATTTGTTCTTGAATCAAATTGAGCCCTGATTCGATGTGATTACAGGCTATGTTCATGGGGATTTTATTCCCCATGATGAAACGATTATGAAGATGTGTTTAATTACCCGAATGACGACGGTTTGAAGATGAACAGGTCGTCGAACAGCCCTCGGGTTTTGATGAATCACAGGATGAGCAAACGATGAAATTAATCAAATTAATTTCGAGGGTAGCTTCAAGAACTGTTATTGATGCAAAGCCCCTTGTTAATTTTGATTTAAATTCGTCAAATAGTAGCTTTTGATCGAGTTGCAGGTCGCGGCTTTGAGAGGATTGAAAGGAATGTTTTTCGTTTGTTTCAAGTAGAATTGTGAGTTGTGTTTGATTAAGAACAGATACATGGTTATTTATACTGGATTAATTTGATTATCATATTCGTTTGAGTGGATTCGATTAGGTGTGTGATAGTGGGTTTGGTTAGTGGTCAATTACCTAAAATCCGGTTGCTTTTTACCCAATTAAAGGGCGCACTATTGATCAACTCTGTCCCACGATCGTATTGGTGTCTTGTGGGGTTTTAAAAACCGATTTTTAAGCCGTTTGGGGTCGCCGGAGCCGCGCCAGATCTTTGCCGGCCGGCGACCGGAAAATCGAGGGGATAGTTGGGCGGGTGGTTTGGGTTTTAAGAATTACACAAATGGTCCCTATGGTTTTCATTTGTTAACATCTCATGTCAAAAACTTTTAAAATGAGTTTTGTTAATTGCATAAATACCCCCTAGGCTTTTTAAATCCATTTTTTTTATAATTGCTTATTTTCTTAATAATTCTTACAAATTGTTAATAACCATATTATTATTATTATTATTATTATTATTTTATTATGATGTTTAATTGTTTTTGATTTAATTATAAATATGTACTAATAATAATTTAGTTTATGAACTATTAATAATGTCAAATAACGTTAGCAAATAGTAATGATAACAGAAAACAGTCGGAACGGTGTTAGCCTGAAATATCACATTATCCCCTTGTTGAAGAAATTTTCGTCCCGAAAATTAGAACATTAGGTTCAGTTAATTACATGAGATTCAACGATTTATACCATGTGAGTTGTAAGGTTTTGACAGAGTTGTGACAGCGGTGGTGGGTTGAGAGTAGAGTTAGCGGCGATGTTGGTGGTGGGTTAAGGGTGCAAGCGACAACGATGGTGGTGGGTTGAGGGTAGAGGCGGTAACGGTGGTGGATTGAAGGTAGAGGCGGTGTTGTATGTGAAGAAGAAGATAAAAAGGAAGGAGTATTTTGGTATTCTTTAAAAAACTAATAGAGAAACTTACCCCATTAGTATTAGAGATTACCAGCGTGCACTATTAGTATAATTCAGACTCTCATCTGTAATTAATTAAAAGTGACATGCACTATCCGTCTAATTCACTCTAAAAAAAGCTTAAAGCCTTTACATTATGATAATTACAAAAAGTCCCCTCAACTTCAAATCACTTCACAAACAAGATCATATCTTTACAACCGTAAGTCGATCCTTTCTTTCTTGTCAGAAACACCACCGTTGAAAACACACACCCCTCAATCCAACAAACCACCACCAAATGATAATTAGATTCATCCATTTTCTCCCTCAAGCTTCAACACCCCACTCACCCCAACACACAACAAAAACCCACTTCAGAACTCTACAAAAACCTTCAATAAACCCTAAAAATGGAGTTTTTACCGCCACCGACCCACCACCACCTCCACCTCCGGTCACCACCGACTCCGGCCTCCTTTTCCGAGAAAAGATTATGTATCTTAAAGCATTAAAAGTAAACCCCACAAAAGCCCTACAAAAAAACCCCAATTTCCGATCAACCTCACTCGAATCCCTAAAATCGGTGGAGAATTGTTTATCTTCAATGGGAATTGAACGATCGGAATTCGGTCGTATCTTCGACATGTATCCTCAGCTTCTGACTTGTGATCCCCACACCGATCTTTACCCCGTCTTTGATTTCTTATTAGCTGACGTGGGCCTCCATTTTTCGACATTCGCGAAGCGATTCGTCGGTGCCCTAGACTTCTGATTTGCAGCTTGGAGGATCAATTGAAACCTACATTGTGGTTCTTGAGAAAACTAGGGTTCGTGGGTCCGAACAAAATCACATCACAAACAACAATGTTGTTAGTTTCAAGTGTAAGAGGCACACTGATGCCCAAATTGGATTACTTGATGGGATTAGGGTTTGAGTATGAGGAAGTGGTGATCATGGTGTTGAGATCACCAGGGTTGTTGACATTCAGCATTGAGAATAACTTTAAACCGAAAGTCGAGTACTTTTTAAAAGAAATGAAGGGGGAGTTACGCGATTTGAAGAGGTTTCCGCAGTATTTTTCGTACAGTTTGGAGGGTAAGATAGCGCCTCGGCATCGGTTGTTGGTTGATCACGGGCTTTCTGTACCGTTGTGGGAAATGCTCAAGGTTAGCGATGGAGAGTTTACTGCTAGATTGATTGAGGCAAGACTTAAGTTAGGTGATAGGAAATTATAGTTTTTAAGGTATGTTTAATATTTTTCTTCTGTCTTGTGCATTGTTATAAAGTATACTATGATTGATAGCTAAAATGAGAATCTGCAGCAAATGATGTTTGTTGTTATAGTTATTTGTAGCATAGAAAAAAGTATTTATGCATTGTCGATTCAATATTGTTGTAATCTGTCTGAAGAAAAGTTTTGCTATGTAGTCAAAGGCGTGCGCAGCGTAACAAAAACGCCTTGGTTCATCAGTGGGCATAAGCGCAAAATAAAGTTGAAAAAAATGGCCAATCTGAAAAGAAAAAAAAAGGTTTTGAGTTGGCCACCCGAACAATGCCAAAACAGCTTAAATAGTCTGTTTACACTATGCATCTTGCTTGCATTGGATCCTTGCTTTTTAAGTGCCTCGCAACTAAGCGATAGGCTAACCCTTTGCGCCTTGAGTGCTTGAGCCTTTGACTTCGTAGCTTTTTTTTAATCAAGTGCCAATGCTAAACGTCATTTGCGTTTGCACATCAGTTTTTTTTGTAATTCTTTCTATGACAAAAATAGCACGAATTGTTGTATCCTTTTATGGTTCTTTTTTCCTTTGATTTGTTGTACAGAGCTAGTTCGTTTATTTATCAAGTGCCAATGCTAAAGTCAAGCTTTTGGATCTACTTCATAATAGACAAGACGTGAATGTTCAGATACTTGTGCATAGCACTCTCTTCTTTTGAATCATTATTAGTTGAAAGAATTAAGGTAATTGGGATCAACATGTAAATGTTCAAATCAAATGTGACCCTACCATAGCTTTTACTTAGGATGACAACTTCTTGATGAGGAAAGATACTAGTTTTGCTGTTGTTGATCACTAATAAAGTATGCATTGGTGTTCACGAACAATGTGTATAAGCTACTTGGGTCCCCTACTACTTTTATTTTTGATTGTGGAGATGTAAACTGCATACCATTGTTTACAGAGCTATTTGAGGTGTATGATGTATGGAAACAACCCCCCCCCCCCCACCCACCCCCACCCCCTCTTAAACAAGACGGGTGTCCTTGGTTGAATGATGGTGTAACACTAATTTTCACTCCGCTATAAAAATGGGCCCTTTCACTTTATGGTTATTCACCATCTTTGCTAATTCCATACATTCGTAGGAATGTTTTTGTTGCAGTGGTGGATGAACTCGTCTGTGACAAGGAAAGCACCATTCCACCACTTAGTCACAAATTGCATTATGCCCCAAATCGGTTTAAACAAATAGTGGCTCCAACACTGCACAAAAAGAAATTTCTAGCATCGGGCAATAGGTGTACTTGAAACTCCATCCTTATAGTCAAATCATTACTCACATCATCACCAAACATTTCAGGCTCCAATATATTATGGACTCTTCCCATAGTCGCTTCCATCAGGAACAAGTTGAATCAGTTGTTGCTTACATGATTCACACGACCTTTCACATGCCATTACTAAAGAAGCTCGGGGTTCTATTACGAAAGTTGTACGTTAACCAATTAATCCACGATTCACTTTACAATCAGTTGCAAATCTCAACAGGAAGATGGTTAAACAAGAAGGTTGTTTTGAAGATTACAAATGCAACATGGGAGTACTTAGATGATCTCCAGGTTATTTACCCTACATTTCATCCTTGTCAAAGATCTTTAGACGGGGAAAGTATTGTTAAGGTCGTTATTGCAAGTTCAAATAGAGGGACTGATTGTAATAATTCAAAACAAAGGATTATGATGTTAGTAGCTTACCACTGTAAAAGAATTATAGTTAGAACTCGATAGCAGCAAATAGAGTAGTAATAAAGCTCGAAAGTCAAATAGCGAGAGGATTATCAAGATTGAAACTATTCTTCAACTCATTCTAATCTTGTTCTTCAACTTCAACCTTAACAGTTAACTCTACCTGCCATCCACTACCACGAGTTGCTTTTGATATTTAACTTTTACTTCTAATTCAAGCCAGTTGGCATGTATACGAATGGTTAGTTGACGTTCGTTTAGGCATACAGACACGTCCTGAGAACATCATGAACAAACTAAACATAATGCAAAATTCTTTTTATTGTTCTATAAAAACAAATAGTATGGTAAAAATGAGGCAGTCCACTATTGGTATGAAACACAAGGAAACATTCAATAATAACAGGCCTAACAACTTTGCAAGGTTAGTTGCACAACTGATGTAAGTCAAACCCAAAACGATCGCTTTACTTCTTCAAATAATCCTCGATTTGGATAAGTGCCTGCCAAATTGAGTAGTGAACTTAATAACAGAAAGATGTGGTGCTCTAGCAACAGAAATATGCAGGTTGTCGAGGCGCGTGTGCACTTGTGTGTGTGTGTGTGTGTGTGAGAGAGAGAGAGAGAGAGAGGAGAGAGAAAGAGAGAGAGAGACCTCGATTGCAATTTGAGTTGGACTAACACAGCAGACATCTTTATGTCCCAAGTTGGCTGCAATACCTGCACAGAATCATTCCCCTTTAGGTGCAGCTATAGGTTCCTTGTTCTGTTAATTAACAAATTCGTACATTCAGATAGTGAGAAGGTTTGCCTTTTGCTATTGTGGGATTTTACTAGGTAAGTTTGTTTGTTTGTTTACACTGTGAGAATGGATACACGACGATATATTAGAAAGAGAAGTTATACATACGCTCCAATGAGACCCTCACATGGGCATTGGTGTAAGCATCGCTCCTTTCTTCCCAAAGCTTCAATAGTCTCTTCAATGTCTACATATATCATAAAATGAAATATCAATGTCATTAAAATATGGTTAAAAAGTTCGAAATTGTTTTAAAAAATTACCATGAAAGATTATGTACATACTTGTGTGTAAGCGTCACCAGATTCATGGTGTAAAAGTGGGCGAGATGCTGTACCTACAGCAGTTATTCTCTGTGCTAATGCATCCAAAGGCACATCTATAAATACACTAATACCCTTGTGCATGTATTTCCTGACAGTAAAGACAGTTCTATTCATTTGGCTGAAATTAAGCACAAAGGAAAAGAAGAATAAATTCAATGCCTTACCAATTGATAGGCCGAATAACAGCACCTCCACCTGTAGAAATAACTAGTCGATGCATTGATGACAGCTTATGCAATACCTCAGTCTAAAGAAAGAATAATAATACAATTAAGATAAATAGCAATACCAAGAGCCACAGATTCAAAATGATGAATAGCCAAAACTAGAGGTGGAATATTTTTACCCATTTTTTATATACAAATGGTCAACTTGGTTACACGTTAGCTCTAACTAGTCAAATGTGTTGAGCTCAAAGATTTAACTGAATAAAAAAAGGGCTAAATTCAAGCAGGTCAAACAGGTGACAGTCATCCAAAATGTATTCACATGCATAAAACGTTCTAAATCATTCTATTGAAAAAAAGATAAGATTAGTTGGGTAACCATAATAACGCATTAACCATTCATGAATTTCAAAAGAAAAAAGAGTGTTTGTGGGTCAGCCTAACCCAACTAGTAGTAAAATAGTCCATTTTGACCATAACCTGTTTGACCGGTGACATTATACGACCATTCGGCCAAGCCGAACCAAAATAAATGTATTTATTAAGAACATGGTCGTTGTGCATATGGGACCATATGACTAACCTCGTTATTTCTGAAAAAGGCCTCACCATGCAACTTAAAGATATCAGCAACTGCAATTCCCCCAGCAGACTGCTCTATTAATTTATCACTGCAGGCATCTAACGCATGAATGTTATCACAACGGAAGACAATAAAATACATGTTTATCTTAGTAAAAGTGTTTGAAATGGGATTTAAGCAATATATAAACAAGCAAACATGTCACAAACCTGTCAAAAAAGGAATAACCAAGCACCTCAGACAAAATCTGGCCAACTGTTGTTTTCCCAGATCCCATCATTCCTGAATTCATATAATACACACACAAGATAGTGTTTACATTTGGCTAGAGTTGACCAAAGGGGCAGATTGGGTAACTGATAAAACAGGTCAGAATGTCGGATAAAAAAAAATCATACGGTTGAAACAAGTCAGGATGGGTTGATCCAAAATACTTTTTTACAACTTTCTTTTGTAATATATTAGCACGTCAAATATGATATACCAAATTATAATAGTCAATAGTAATATAATAATTTTAAATGAGATAATTTAGGAGGTTTTATGCGTTAAAATACATTGTGTTACTTTAGGTGACTTATGAATCATTTGAGTTGTTTCCTTTTATCTAATCTTCTTTATTTTACATGTTTGACACTTTGACCTCTTAGAGATAAAACATACCCAAATCGACTCTTACATCAAGTAAATGGGTTGAATTCATTGGAAATGCCCCCTCTATGTTTGACAAATTTAAAGACAGAAAATGTCATTATAACTGACCTACTAGATAAATACACCTTCCACTCAGGCATGGTTCAACCTCCTCAGACTTCTGCTGCAATTAGAAAATCACTCCGTAAATAATTAAGAAAGCTTCATAAAGTTTAGAAGACAACTTCTTTGATTTTAAAAACAAACAAGAAGCATACAATAACTTTGTGAATTTACCATATAAAATAACATTTTATGCAATCCATGGTATGTGACATGCAGCTCCATAATAACAGACTTAACTTCCTTTTATATTATTTTATTATTATAAAGCTTAAACGTGAGAGGTGGCAATCTTGGCCCATTTACTTATGAATCACCCGATTTGGATTAAGTTTTTATTTCTAAATCGCTTTTCAAGATATCAGATTACTATTGTGATTATAGTTCTTTTTTCTGGAGTCATACTTAAAACACAGTTTATTACATAATATTGGACAGAGTATATCGTGTCAACTGGCCCAGAATTTCTTGTTACCCAACTCGCCCGACCTGCCCATTTTGCCACGTCTATTAGACAGCATATATTCAGACAATCAGAAAAAAGTTTTGAAAGGCACAGCTCTAAGTTTCACTTTGTACATTCAATGCAAGAAACATGGTGGAACATCAAATACCTTTAATACCAAATCTTCTTCTGTGGTAAATGTTCCAGATTCAAGTATTGAAGCTACAAGAAGAAATCAAATAAAGAAAATAAGGTTAACATTAGAATATTATTCGTATATTCTATAAAGCAATCTGTCCGTGGCTTATATGGTGAGAATTAAACCAGGCCATCAAACGCTCAAAGCCTCTCTCAGACATGAATAACACAGTTTAAATACATGTACTGCTCTAGATAGAAGGATAGTATTTCCTACGTGTCCACACATGTTTAGTAGGCAGATTGAAAAATGAGAAGCTTAGAAAATGTGTTGGAAAATCTACAAAGAATAAAAGCTATCCCTGTAGGATCCTTTGGTGATGTGGAATATTATCTTCAAAGCACATAAATACAAATGTGAAATGTAGCATGGGAATGGAATTAAGAAGCAAGACTAATAGCCTCACCCTGTGGGCTTTCAATGTTGCTTGATATGTGTTGGCTCTGTCTTCAGGCTCAATGTTGGCATAGAGTACTGAAGACGGAAAAAAGGGACCAAAACTCGCTTAATGGGATATCTTCAAGTTCTTCTTTGCAGTAATAACATTAAGAAAGTTCTTAACTGTATATCTTATCATTATTCAAGAGTTTGCTAAAACATTTTACCAGATTAGAATAGCTATTTGAGTATTTTCTACTTCAGTTCCAACAAAGTAAATTGATTTGGACACCTAAACTTTAATATACTTATATTCCCAAGGCACTGTGGATCACCTCACATCCTATGGCAGTAAATAACGCCTCTCACATCTCTTTCTTTGATTATGAAACTCCTCATATACCCTCAACTTTGACTTATCATTGGATTGTGATGAAATACCTGGGGAGTTCTGAGAAATACATGAAACCCTTAACCCTGCTGCTTTATGCCCAATCACTGGTCTTGTAGTTCGTGCAAGATTGCATTTCAGCGTATTAACCGTTCTCTTTTCTCAAACTGTGTACATAACCTCATGGGATTGCTTGGTGTTGGAAACATGCTATCTGAACCAATCCATGTTGAGTGTAAGCTCTGTAAAACTTTGGCCTCCATTCCTTATTTGCCTTGAAATCAAACAAGTCAAGATTTCTTTATATATGAAGAGCCTTCAAAAGCAGCCTTGCGATAAGCTTTCCTGCAAAACCAAATTATTAAACAACCGATGATTCTGTTGCCAACAAACTGCTAGAAGTTGGGCATCATATATTTTTACTTGTAAGGCATGTAGGTAAAGAGCTAATAACCATGACATCCATTTTAACAAAAGAACAACCATTGACATACCCAAATGAAAAGGGAAAATCTTTCGAAGATAAAGTTTCAAAAACATGAAATGTAGAGATTAAACTTGTAACCCATGTTACCAATTTCAGCATTCTTCCTCTTGGTCATAAGTTCAAATTCTGAGTTCTGTCATACTATAAATGCCCACTTTGCCCTAGCGGCTCATTCGATTAACCTTGAAATCATCCCCAAACCCCCAATGAACCATCTCAACTACAAGTATAATTTACTCCAAGTCTCCAACACCAGAAAGAGTAGAGTTTGATCTCAATCTCGATCTCGATCTCAAACCAATTACCTTTCAAACTTTCAACTTCAAATGCAAAATGATAGTTCTTTATCAGAATTTCAAAATCCAAATCAAATTTGCAGTTGAACAAAAACTACTGGCATCCAAAGTCCAAGACTTGTAAAGCTAAGATTTCACGGCTAAACACATTAGGTATCGTTTACACAGTCATCTGTTATAAAACATTTCTATCAAGTACAGATCAATACCAACCATCTAATGTCGTTGTGTTATCCATGCATCCTAAAGAGACATAAACCACAATAACACTTAACAATTCACAAATCTACATAATCTAACCCAATTGAAAATCTTAGAAAGCTAACAAACCAATTGCTGACAAGAAAAGTAGTTCAATTGGAATAATTTTGTGGATTTACTATTTGAGACGCAACGAATTAGACACACACACAGAAAGAGATGTTGATGAACACCTGATTGGAGCTTCAACCGGATCGTGGCCTGAGAATGAACGATAGCGACGGTGAACCCACGGCGATTGAATCGTGACGAATAACCTTGGATTTGAGTGAATTTATAGCGATTTTGGTTTGAGCTTCTTCTACCAACCCCAACCACCAACCTCCCATTTTAGGTGAGGCCGTGAGGGTATATTTGAGGAGACTGTTTAAATATTCCAATATGAAAAATTAAAAACTTAAAATTGAAATAAATCAATTTTTTTAATTGTGGATCGGTTGACCAAGTCCGCTCACTTCATTGCAATCAAGGAAACGGATAAGATGGAGAAACTAATCCGATTGTATCTTAAGGAAATCGTTTCGAGACACGGCGTACCAATCTCAATTATCTCTGATCGCGATGCTCGTTTCACGTCACACTTCTGGCAATCACTGCAGAAATCTCTGGGTAAACGATTGGATATGAGTACTGCTTATCATCCACAGACGGACGGTCAGAGTGAGCGTACCATATAGACTTTGGAGGATATGCTGCGTGCTTGTGTGATTGACTTCGGGAACAACTGGGAAGTTCACCTGCCTTTAGTGGAATTTTCTATAATAACAGCTATCACACTAGCATACAGGCAGCACCTTTCGAGGCTTTGTATGGGAGAAAGTGTAGATCACTAATTTGCTGGGCTGAAATTGGTGATAGTCAACTAACGGGTCCCGAGCTAATACATGAAACCACTGAGAAGATTGTGCAGATACGGAATCGTATGGCAGCAGCGCGAGATAGACATAAAAGTTATGCTGACAATAGACGGAAACCACTAGAATTTCAAATTGGTGACAAAGTCTTATTGAAAATCTCACCATGGAAAGGCGTAGTTCGGTTTGGCAAGCGAGGAAAGCTGAATCCGAGGTATGTTGGACCATTTGAGATATTGGAAAGGATAGGTCCAGTGACCTATCGACTAGCCTTACCTGATTCACTGAGTGGAGTCCATGATGTGTTTCACGTTTCAAATCTGAAGAAGTGTTTGTCTGATGAAACACTAATTGTACCACTAGAAGATGTACAAGTGGATGAACAATTACGCTATATCAAAGAACCAGTCGAGGTGATGGATCGTGAGGTGAAAACACTTAAGCAGAGCAAAATACCTATAGTCAAAATTCGTTGGAACTCGCGACGTGGACCGGAATTCACTTGGGAACGTGAAGATCAAATGAAGCTTAAGTACCCTCAACTGTTCGAGACGATGCCTGCAGATGAAGGTATTGATTTAAATTTCGGGACGAAATTTCTTTCAACATGGGGATGATGTGACAACTTATCCAAAACTCACTCGATTTCGATTTCTGCGTGCCAATGCAGTAGACCAGTGATGGAACACTCTCACCGTGTGATGGAACACTCTCATCATGTAACGCAATTTTCGGGACGAAAATTCTTTCAACATGGGGATAATGTGACATTCGGTGATTTTCCGTTAGCAAACTCCGTTAGTTCCGTTAAGTTTTACATACACGCGTCGTAAGCACACACTAGTTGTCGTTTGACGTTGGTGACTTAATAATAATTAATAATGTTAATTTAATAATAATCTAGTGGATTAAATGATTATTATGTTATGCTTATGTGTTTACGCGATTTAAAGACTATTCGGGAATTTTATCGCGTAACGCGGAAACGCGCGTGTTATTTCGTATGTCTTGTGTTTTTACAAAATAAAATATATAAGCGTTATCATTAGTTTATATATTCATATTATTAAGTTAAAAACACATTACAAAGAGTTAAAAACTTAACTTTTAAAAAAAACACAAAGTGGAAGTTTTAGAGGGGGTGTATTTGTAAATTGGTTAAAATAAGGCCAATGATAATTGAACACCCTGTCAGGTGATAAATAAACGCCCTTTGACTTTCTTCACGGCCCGTGAAGGGCCTTACGGGCCGTGAGGGCTTCGAAATTTAATTCTCACAACTGCATTTAATCACGGCCCGTGAAGAAACAAACGGCCCGTAAACGTCCGCACACACAGCCCGTTAACTACCTCAATAACGGCCCGTGAGATCCTTCACGGGCCGTAGTTGTCCTTCTCAGAATTTACTTTCCTCGTTTTGCGTGCACTTTTAAATTTTATAATTATGTGACGCGACGTATTATTCCTTGATTCGATTTAAGATTCTATATAAACCGTTATATATATGACTTGTTATATGGTTAGTGAGAAACGAAACAGTAAAAATGTCTTCTCGTGGAGGTAGGAGAAGACGTCAAAATGAGTCATCTTCAAACTCACGAGATATTGTGGAAAGTATTCCCGATCCAATAGATAACCATAATTAGCAGAACGGGAGGAACTGGTCTCAGAATATTATTCACTTTATACGTAACGGTGACTCCCAAACATGTAGAGTGTATTACATGGGTCATTCCGATATTCCGTTACAATTTTGGCGTGAATTACTCGGAAACGTGTCTTTAGGTACAGAGGTATGATTTAAAGTTTTTTTATATATTTTATTTTATTTTAAAATTCTAACAATTAAAAGTTGTTGTTTTATAGCATGTTCGGGCGTGGACAAATAGACTCACAATATGGAGATACGAAGAAATACGTAGAACCGAAGAGTTGCCGGGTAGTGATCGTTGGACGATTCTCCCATTTGAGTGGTTTAACTTAATATACTCGGGGTCCGTTAATGGTAACGAATTTGGAGACGGGAGTGACTGTCTATATCCCGCGTTATGGGAAGTTGATACGGTAATACTGTTTTCATGTTTTACAATAAAAATCATAAATTTATAACCGTGAATTAAATTGTTTTGTAGGTTTACGTACCAATGACTGATGACGAAGAAAATTGGTATCTTTTTAAGATTTCTATGGACTCACTACAAGTTCGTATATATTCTCCATACGAATGCCGACCAAATACGTGTGATGATTCATGGTGCATTCATCGTAATGCGCGAACGATTTTCGTACAATTCGAATCGTACTTTTTACATTTTCTGTCACGTATACAATATTGGCAGCACTCCGGACAAGAAGAAATCGAAGAACTGGTGGTATCGGGTGAAACCGTTTGGCCCCCTAACGCCGGTCATATTGGTCGAGATTCGGGAGTTGTAATTTGTATGTTATTGCGTAGGTTGGTTCAAAATAGATCTTTAGAGTGGCAAGAGGTTAGCTTACAGGATGCTTGCTTTAGATTCCGAAGATTTATGGCAGACGAACTGTATTCTAGACGTGTAATGTAGAACAGTAATGAAATATTTTATTAAAACATAAACGTTTATTAGTACATTCAAAAACGATAAACCGTTATTATCACACAAAAATAAAACACATAATTTTTAATCTTCTTGATCTTTATAAAAGATCCAAGCCGCAAAATGGTTGAAGGAAATTCCAAATTTCTCCCGATATCTTTCTTGAGTTCTTGTCATAATATCCGTATCATTCCATAACATATTTCGATTGTTGTAAACGTCTTTGTAGAGCTGGTGAAATGTCGTGACCTTCCTTCTCAAGTCAGACCACTTGTTGCTAAGTTCACGAGTGGTGCGATATTCTTCACGTTCGAGAATTTGATGAAAACGAGTTGAAACCCGGTTCCAAAATATTGAATTTGGCGGGATAGTACCTGAATTTTCGATACAAGATCTTACTAAAGTCACCTCCTCTTCATCCGTCCACGGATTTTGATCACTTGTAGCACTCATGTTTTGGGTATTGAGTAAATTTGTGTGAATTGTTTGTGTCAAGCGGCTGAATTTATAGACTTGAAAAAGTTTTGTACGGCCCGTGAGAGTCTTTACGGGCCGTGAGTATGTCCTTTACGGCCCGTAATCCTTTGAAACTTAAGTGGGTTACGGGCCGTGATGGTTCTTTACGGGCCGTAACCCTTTTTTTTTTCTGGTGAATTTATTATTTTTTTTTTTGCAGATTATGCCGCCCCGCAAACGTACACGTCCGGAGACTGAGCCCGAGGGTCAGGGTGACTTTCTGGACCCACACCCTGATCTTCGTTTTCCGAGGGAGACCCAGCCACGGCAAAAGCTGTGGAAGCTGATTGGACGTCCCCTGAAGGGGACACGCACCATCAACTGGGACGTGCTGGAGGAGGTCGGAGACATAGCACGTGCCCAGGATATCATCGGGCTGGACGGAGAGACGCCGTGGAGGCGGATGTTTGATTTGGGATCGAGGAGGGGCTACCGGGAGCTGACGTTGCAGTTTTTGTGTACGTTTCAGTTCACTCCCGCCTTTGAGGATCAGGACCCCCGCCAGCATATAGCGGTTCGATTTAGGCTGGGGACCACCGGTAGGTACGAGTTCACCCTCGCCCAGTGGGCGGTGACTCTTGGGTTTTACACCCAAGAGGAGACGGAGGATCCTCGTTTTTATACTGACGAGGTCCAGTCGGAGCCGGCTCCTTTGGTCGGATGGTGGCCGACCATTTCCGACCAGCCGTGGGAGGGCGCCATTAGGGCGACCTCTATTAGGGATCCTTTGCACCGGTATCTACACCGGTGCATTGCCGGCACCATTGCCGGCAGAGACCAGAGCATGGAGCAGGTGTCGCTCCTTGACTTATTTTTTTGAGGGCCTTGCTTTCACCCAGACGGGTGAATCTAGCTCACTGCATGGCCGCTTATTTTTTGAGCGTCATTCAGGGCAAGGTAAAAAATATTTCTACTAATTGTTAACAAATAAGTATTATCTATTATGCGATTCATAATTATGCCTATTGTTTGATTGTTTTGCAGATGGATAGCCCGATTGTTTGCGGCTCGTACATTACCGTCATTACCGTCATTGCCTATTGTTTTATTTTTGCCCGAGCATTATATACGGTTCGTAACCCAGACACGTTATTGGGATTTTGTTCCCTCAACGTGCCTAGAATGTTTCGAGGGTCAATATTTTGCTCGGTCAGATTCCTTACAGTAGAAAGCTCATTTTCGGTGAGCCTCATTGCGTATGCATGTCCTTCCAGGCGTTCAGCAGGTTCATGTTATGAGTATCATCCACAACAACTATAATCCACCCATCTCTCTGCATCTGGTACTTACCCTGCAATTCAAATTGACAGTTTGTTTTTTTCGTGCCACTTTTTCTTAGAGTGGATGCTCCCTTATATACACCACCCCGATCGCATTTCAACCAAATTTTAACCACCAAACCATTCGAATTTCTTTTTGAACGTTTGGTGACAATAACGAACCCATTATCTCGCCCCACTTTAGTTGCCCAATCAACTAATTCTTCACGAGATGAGAAAACCTAATCAATTTAATATTTTTAGTTAGTTATTACTAAATGATAGTAAAATGAAAGTAAAATTAAATATGATATATCTTATAACCTGATTCGTGTCGTATAAACCCTTTTTACCGGAACCAGAACCGTCATTATCCCCGCTGCTATCGCCACCGTTATCACCCCCGTCATCGCCGCCGTCATTCCCGCCGTAATTGGACGCGAACTGTCCTGGATAGTTTGAAGCAGCCTCTTCGTAATAACCGTAACCCTCCTGAGGGTAATAGTTATATTCCGAACCAAATAAATAGTTGCTATCCCAGAAAGACATCGTAACGTTAGATATTAACGTTTATATAGTACTTGAAATGGAATATTGCGTTTATGTAGTAGTTGAAATGAAATGAATTTATATCGTTGAATTATGAAATGAATTTATAAACTAACGTTTATATAGTAGTTGAAATGGAATATTGTATCTCGTCACATAATTAACACGAATATCGAGGAATATTACGTCATATCAAATAATGTAATAAATACAAATTTACACGACTATCGAGGAATATTACGTCATATCAAATAACGTAATAAATACAAAATTACACGAAAAACGAGGAATAATATATCTCGTCAAATTATTAAAAGTGAAACTAGGACCCGTAAGTAAGTTCACGGCCCGTAAGACGAATTCCATACGGGCCGTGAAGAAATTCACGGGCCGTAAATAAACACGACCGTGATCGTATTCACGGGCCGTTACGTTTTTGAATTACGTTTCTGAATGACCGATTTGACTTGCGACAGACCATACGGCCCGTGAAGGGCCTTACGGGCCGTAAAGAGGGCGTCCAGATATCCTGGAGGGCGTCTCTTTAGTAGGCCCCTTAACACGAATATCGAGGAATATTACGTCATATCAAATAATGTAATAAATACAAATTTACACGACTATCGAGGAATATTACGTCATATCAAATAACGTAATAAATACAAAATTACACGAAAAACGAGGAATAATATATCTCGTCAAATTATTAAAAGTGAAACTAGGACCCGTAAGTAAGTTCACGGCCCGTAAGACGAATTCCATACGGGCCGTGAAGAAATTCACGGGCCGTAAATAAACACGACCGTGATCGTATTCACGGGCCGTTACGTTTTTGAATTACGTTTCTGAATGACCGATTTGACTTGCGACAGACCATACGGCCCGTGAAGGGCCTTACGGGCCGTAAAGAGGGCGTCCAGATATCCTGGAGGGCGTCTCTTTAGTAGGCCCCTTAAAATAAAACACCCAAACCCCCACCCAAACACCATAACCGACCTGCAGCTTTCTTCCTCCCTCAACCTGCGATTTTCAGCCTATAATCCTCAAATCTTCACGGTTTTGGTCGATTCCAAGTAGTAGAAGGCAATAGAAGCATCAAATCTTGTTTCTTTCCACGAATTGAAGGTTAGTTTGGTGTTTTTTCGTGATTTCTTGATATGGCCGAACCATGGCTGCGAAATTGGGGTTCAATAGGCTGAAATTTTGATGTTTTAATGATGTTAACATGTTAGTTAGGTTGTATGTATGTTGTTTAAGGTTGATTATGCAAGAAAACTACACTTTGATTGATTGATTATGAAACTTGATGAACATGAACCCTAATTCGAAAAATTTGGGGCTTTTATGGAATTGATTGTTGTTTGGATGTTAATTAGTTAGTATGAATGCTAGGAAACATGAATCATGCAAGAAATTGGTGAATTGAGAACTTTGTTCATAGGTTACTAAAAATAGTAACTTTTGTGCATGAACTTGATAATTCAAGGATGAATTGGTGTTATTAGGGTGTTAATGATGTTGTATGAACATTGGGATTATGATATGAATGCTAGATTGATGCTATGAATGCTAGAAATCTTAGGTTGGATGTTGTTGTTCATATATTGCCAAAAGTAGAAACTTTTTAGATATGAATTGATGAATTAGGTTGGTTTGATGTTGTTGATCATGCTTGGATGTTGTTATGAGCTTGAAATAGTATATTATTGATGAATTGTATGTTCATTGGGTGTTTAGTAGGTTTTGGGATAAACTTTCCCAAAATGGAAACTTTATTTTGGATGAACATTGGATATTGGAAATTTGACATGTTCATGGCTTTAGGATCATATTAGAATGCTTATTGTGGATGTTTAATGTGGTAGAACCTGTTAATTTGGTTGTATGGAATGTTTAATAGGTTGTTATGTGATTTATGCACTTTGATGACCATGTATGGGTTTGTATGTTGACTAGTAACTAGGACATCATGTTTGGGACTGGAAATGGATCATATTGATGTATGTTGTATGTATTAGACATATTGGATGTGTTGTGGTTAGTATGGATGGTTATTTGGTAGATTATCTGTTTTGACCCGTATATGCTAGTTCATAGTTATAGGTCATATAAGTAGGTTATGCATAATCGGACCTTTTATATGGTACACTAGTTGTATTATGGATACACTGGTATATGCTCATGTCTGTTTAAATGGTTTACAACACATAATGTCACCAACGGGTCAAACGGGTCAACTAGGTCACATGTATGTTGTCTTTATAAAACCTTGAGTTCTTTGATTTTAAAGCACTTAGAGTTTCCTTGGAAATTTCTGTGTACATGTACTTATGTACTTACATGATCTAGGTAACCTGTGAGGGTTGACTGCCTATTTGTTCTTTCAAGTAAACTCTAGTACTCAATACGCGTATCAGGTGAGTTCATGCCCCACTGTTTTATTAAATCTCTTTTGGGGGAGATAGCATACTGGTAATATTACAAACGCTTTTTTTATATATTTAAGATGTGTATGATATTAATACAGTGATGTTTACTATGATAAAGTCCTCACACTTTCGAATTGTTAATATTGAATAGCGAGGAAACTTGGGTAGTACTACTGGGTCTGACGAGCCCCACCTGTGTGACTCGAGGTCAACCGGGTGCAATTTGTCCTATGATTATTCGTCACGATATGGTGAAGTCGTTAGGGGTGTTCAAAAATATCCGAATCCGAAACCGAATCCGAAATATCTGAAAATCCGAAATTCGGATATCCGAAATTTCGGATATCCGAAAATTCGGATATCCGAACTTCGGATATCCGAAATTTCGGATTCGGATTCGGATAGTGATTTTCAGAATTTTCGGATACTTCGGATATCCGAAATATCCGAAATATCCAAAATATTTTTATAAAAATTTAATAATATTAAATATTAATTATATATTTCGGATATTTTTAGATATTTAGGACATTTTAATAAAAAAACTTCGAATATCCGATAAAAACTTTAATAAAAATTATTACATTTTTATAAAATTTATTAAACAATACAAAATTTCTTTGAATTCGGATATCCGAACGGATATCCGAATCCGAATCTGAAATTTCGGATGTGGATTCGGATAGTGAAATTCACTATCCGGAATTTTCGGATATCCGAAATTCGGATATCCGAATTTCGGATATCCGAAAATGAACACCCCTAGAAGTCGTGACGGGAGGCAAACATAACACAGTCAGCTTCAATGTCGAAATCACTATGTATTAATATCAATTTGTTAATGGACTAGCTATCTATTACAATGCACATGCTTATTTATACACTATTGATAAACTGTTATGTTTATACGCAAACTCTTAAACTCACCAACCATTGTGTTGACTCTTTTAGTATGCTATTCTCAGGTCATTAATCTGGACTGCTGATAGGAGCACTACACGAGTCAGCATGCATATTAGAGATTTAAACTTCAAACATGAATTCTCGTCTTTTGTTTGGGTTTTAAATAATCGGTTGGCACGTGTTTTGCCTTATGATACATTTTTCATACTTTGGGTTTGTTTTATTTACTATACGCTTCCGCATGATTTTTAAAGTTTGAACTCTGGTTTGGTTTGTTATGTTAAACGTAGCATATAGAGTCGTTCTGAGTAACTATTGACTGTGATCCTGGTTTGTTCACACGCCTCGCGGTAAAACTTCGCACGTGGATTTTGAGGGTGTGACAGATTGGTATCAGACAGTGTTATCAACTTCTATACATTTTATCTTTTTGAAAGATTTGAATTCACACAGTTTTTATAAATAGGCTTGTTATAGATGAAATGTATTGGGTATGATTATGATTATGGAATCATAAGTGTGGCTTAACTATAAAGCCATCGGTGGTTTTTTGTTTTTTGTTCAGCTTAAAAATTAATTTGATCTAGATTGTAGTTTTTGAATTAGCTCACGGAGTTGTGAGTTCCAAATCAAACCAACCTGAAATCAACGTTGCCTGTAAACTTCTCGACCAATAGGGCGTTGAAAAGGGTAAACATTCTTGGCGTGCATATTTCTTTCATAATTAATTGCTAAGACACTTTTGAAAAATAAAGAAGCGTGTTAGCTTAAAGTAAACTAATCCCAAACATTTGACCCGTAACGTTAGGGGTTGTTATATGTGACGTACATCTTTTATTTTAATCGTTCATTAATATATAGTTTTGTCTTTTATAAAAATTTGTTATATAAATATTTTGTTACACTTTTATATAATATTGTTCCACAAGGATGAACATGGGTCCCTTATGCTTGGTTAGAAACTAAAATAGAACCACAACTGTTTTAGTTTTCAAATTTTTATAACCTATTGGTTCTAATGATAACCTGTTCGACGATGGTTAACCATGACTTTAGACATATGTAAGTTCAAGTAAATTTCAATCAATAAAATCAATAATAAATATTAGCCATCCTTTTACTAACATAATATTTATAAGAAATAAGAGATTATAATAACCTTTTTACAAGATATAACATGATATTTAAAAATAAAAGGTTGATTTTAATGTCAAATTCAGTTAAATCAACTATTTATGCACACTAATCATAACTGAATTTTAAAAATCAGTTACAAATAAATCATAATCAAACCATCAACAGTTTGGTTTCTATGCTCACCCCCAAATTTAGTTTAATATTTTTTCTAAACTTTATTAAAGACCGAGCTGGTATATAATTTTGTCACAAGCTCAGTTAGAAAACTATGAACCGTTTATTTCAACATTTCAAGCCATAAAACACTGCCAAAAGCAAGTATACTTTGAAATAACACTTAGCAAGAGTTGAAAGACAAGCAATCTGTCTGTACATAAAATTCACCAAACAAAAATTCATATCCAAACCAAAAATAAACTCAAAAACACTCCTATGCATTCTAACATCCAACATAATATGTTTTCATGTGTATTTCATTCTTCCAAAATCTAACTTCTTTATGTATCCAATCTCCATGCCACATACACAGACTACAAGATCTTCAAGGTTTATGTTGTGCATAGATTGATGATCGAACAGAATGTCGAGGATGGATGAGTTTTCCATTTATATGCACTTGCTCCAGAAAATCCACACGAACCGATCTAAACTCATAATGCTGCAAAAATGGACGTTACGGTTAAACTAAGGACAAATATGCATATATTTTTCAGAAAGAACAAACCTTCTCCTTCCATGAAAAATCATTTTTGCGAAAAAATGGATCCAATAGCGTAACTTGGTCACCTTCTTTAATCTGTAAAATGAAGATATAAATTTGGAATGATATAAAAAAATAAATACTAACCAAACTACTCTTGGAAAAAAACCAGAATTTATTGTTTATGCGTACCAAAATTCCCCTATACCCTTAGTTCTCTCCTGGCAACTTCTTCACAAATTATCATTATTTTTCTTAAAATTTTCAAATTTCGTTTTAACTAATTTGGTTTTCTCCAATTATTTGTAATATTTAATATCTAATATAAATCTAAATATACAGCTTTGTTCAATTTATTTGTCTGTATTTAGACATAAATTTTAACAAAACCAAAGTCGTGTCTATCATACAGTAAAAAATATTTTATGTTGGCTACAATTCAGTTTTCAATAGTATTTATATCATAATGTAGATAAAAAAATAAGCAAAAATGTTTATTAGATTTATATTAGATATTGTATATCAGTGAAAAACTAGATTATATATAAGATGGAAATTGTAAAGTTAAAAGAAAATCGAGTTGCCAAGAGAGAGACCCAGGGTCTCCGACTCCGATTACCATAGTATTACAACTGAAACAAGTGTTCTTAGTCAGTTAGTTCTACAAATTTTTTTAATAAATACAATAGTTTTACAAAAAATTTCCTCAAAGTGAAAAACTTTCAACTTTAAGCTATATAAACAAAATTTTTATTAAACTTACAGCATCATTGCTTATCCCGTATACTGTAAGGACAAAACATGTTTGGTTTGAATCACACACCAGATAATACCTACAAGAGTTCAAATACTGAGTCAGCTAAATGTGGCAATTTCATCCCCCTTATATGTGTTAACAGGTCAATTCCAGTTGTGTCGGTTTGATAATGGATCAAATTGGTAAAATATAGAAACTGTAGCTAAAAATGAAACGAATCAAACGACTGAAATTACTTACAGAGGAGTAATATTCTCATGCTTAACGAAGAAAAGAACTTTTCCCATAACTGCAATTGTCTTGTTAATACCATCTAACAGATTATCAATGGTGGACCTCTTGTAAGATGGATTCACTTGAACCAAAAAGAAAAATACCAATTTAAAACAAAAACATAGGATACGAGATAATGTTTATGAGAAATGGTAAAGTTAGGTAGCTTACGTTGAACTTCAGAAAGAGATGATGTCAAGGAAGCAAGTCGTTTAGCCTTAATTTGTCCCTGTTCAACAAATATTTGGTATCAAATACTCTATATGCCAGAATATGTGATTTTGGAATATGTATGAATGCTGAAATGCAAATTACATCACAAATATTCTAAATCAAGAACCAAACAAACAAAAAACTCATGTTCTGCACAAACAAATATATTTCAACTATTGTGTTAAACAGGAGATGCTATTAAGATATGCAAATTGCAAAATTATGAAGTGAGCTAATATAGTTCTCATTAATTCTAGCTATAACCTCTTGAATGTTACATTAATTCCACAGAAGGTAGAATTACACACGGGATAATTCAAGAAACTGAAACAGAATCATGTTTAATTTCAATCTCTTAAGATGATCAAATATACGATAAAAAAAAACATACCAAAAATAACAAGAAACCAAAACTCACCTTCAACAGAGTGTCTAACTTATCAAAAAGATTAATCATCTTTGAACTTCCTCAGTGGCATTAAGGCAAGGATCTATCGATGCAGCTGCTTCAAATCCACTGAGAGCCCTTTCATAATTCTCTAAATATGTATTTACCTGAGTGAGTGAAAAAAACTTCGAGTCAACAAACACTTATGAGAATGTAAAAGAACAAGCAGTCAAATGAAAAAGAGCTATATATAAACTTGCTAAAGATATAAGAGAGAAATACTTACAGTAGCACAGTTGTAATATAGGTCCGGGTTCAATTTCATGCTTTCATCTTTCTCCTGTTACATCATGGAAAAAAAAATTAGACAAATATGACTTTTGTCAAGAACAGTTTTACATTTCAAGCATAAGGAGGGGAATAATTAATATATGTAATCTCCTGTTCCAACATACGGCGTTTTGGTATGCTTTCAAAGACTGCTGTAATTTGCTGTGATCCCATGCACCCGTCACAAAGAAACACGTGAGACAAGCATTCCCAAGGTTGTCTATCATTAAAATACAAGATTGACTCAATTAAATAAGAAAACTTTAGTTATGATTAATTGCCTCTTAAATGAGGAAACATGCATGTTTAAGATCAAGACACAATAAATCTTACACCATGAATTCCCGTCCTTGACATCTAAAGCAATAGCTTCCTTTGCGTGTTTAATGCTTTCACCAACAATTTCTTCCTGATTCTCCGCGCCTAAAGATGATGGGCAAGAAAACAAAATTTGAAACTAAGCTAAACAGGATTATATAACAATTAACACCACAGTAAACAATCTATGTTTCTTGCCTTGAGCCATTCGTCTTTCAAGCATTGATAATTGGCTTAGTATCTTTTTGTTTGGACCCTGCATTATGACCCATTGAAAACAAAAAGAAAAGGTTAACATTTCACTCGGCTAACATTAGTAAGATTTTCAAAACTCAAATACATTAAACGAACAACCTTGCTTAGCGCAAGGGTAAAACAGTTCCTTGTTGCGGGCAAGTCTCCCTTTTTCCAAATACAATTTCCTAAGCATAGCCAAGCATCTGCAAGAGACGGACTCAACTTAACCTGTAAACCCAATACCCGATTCAAAATAAGAGACTCATATCAAGATTTAGTCATTTCTATACAAATGAAGAACCGCTATCTTTCCACTTACAGCTTTAGAAAGATGATCTTCAGCTTTTTTTGAATATTCTGGGAACACATCTAATATCTTTCCTTTCAAATATTCATACATTGCACGTTGCGTAGACAGTTTTCTCTCTTCTGCATAACACAATCAAAGCAAACAAATGCATTTAATTAAACATTTGCAAACCATCAAAGATATCAATTGGATATTCTCCAATCCCATTACCACCATTAAAGCCGCATCACATACACATCCTTACCCTGCATTTCTAAGAGAGACTGTTTCCACGACTCAAACCCATGATTAAAGCAATCTTAAAGTTGCATCATACGCATTCCACTAATCCAAATCAACACTTACCTAATATAATCAATTACTATTCATTTCACCTACTGCAATGAGAATCCATATCAAAAAAACAAACAAGCAATCAAACACCAATAAAGCACGTTAATGAAGATGCAGTTTTCATCTAAAAATGTAGGGTTTACAGGAAACTGTACCAGGAGGGATGGAATCAAGGAGATTGAGGGCGATTTGAGATTGCGTCTGCAATTTGTTGATTTTGTCATCTGGGTCTGAAGGAAAATAGGTGTCTCGCATCCTGTACAGATCATCAGCAGCTTCTGTTGCTTTTTTCATCAAATCTGATCCATCTTCTTCACTGGCTTGATTCTGTCTATTCGTTACACCTATCATCGCATTGCTGATTACACCAACGATTTGAATCTGGATCTCTTGTTATTAAATCGATTTTGAACCTTCCCTTTGTATCACTTTCAGGAAGGTGCAGTTCAATTTCACTCCAGAGCCTGCAATATTCCCAAAACCGCTTAACTCTCCAAACCTATAAATTCTCTGTATCACTTTAGAACTTTTGTTTGCTTATTTTTATCCTGACTTTTAATTTATTTATTTTTGAGAAATTAATAAGTAAAAAAAAAGTGTATGTCAATTTCAAAATATATTTCAAAATGACTTTCATATAAGATAAACGGAAGGTTTTGAAAAGTAAAAAAAAAAAGATTACTTATTAAGGGTTGTTTATTTCAGCCTTTTAATGGTTCAGATGTCTGAAAGTTTCAACACTTAATGGTTCAGGCTGTTTGATTCGCGAGCAAATATCTGAATGGTTCAGACATTTGTCTCTGAATGGTTAAGACCTCTTATCTAAATTGATCAGACATTTGCATTTAAATGGTCTAGCGATATACTAGCTATTAATGGTTCAGACCTCTTAATGGTTTAATAGTCTAGCGATATACTAGCTCTTAATGATTCAAACCTCTTAATGGTTTATCACTTAATGGTTTAGACCTGCTATTGGTTCAGCACTCAATCATTCGGAAATTGTCAACACAGCCGCTAACTTTTGAAAACTAATTTTAATATAATTTCCTATTTACCTCTTTACTACCTCCTATCAACTCTCCTCGTTTTTAAAGTATGTATTTTTTTTGATAATTTTATAATATTTTAATTTATCAGCTAATCCAAATATTTTTTTAAAACTCCTTTGAAAAGTCATAAGTTAATAAGTATTTTGATAAAAATTCATTTTCAACCAAAATAAGCAATCCTAAACATGCCCTAAACACATTCATCTAGCTTTATTCTTAAATCTAACTTTACTTATTCTACATCTTACGAAGAAACATTATTATAAATATAATTGGAGATCAAGTTTCTTCTCATTCACACTTTTAATGATTTTAATAATTTTAAACTTAAGCGAACCGAATGAAAAGGATATATGAAACTAGTTTATCGTTTAATGATTTTTTTTAAAGTATAGCCAACATCAACAACATTGTCATTTGATTATCCATCGTCATTCTCTATGAAGCCAACAATGACAATTACGATTCTTGCCTATCCGACAACATCATTGCCAAATCGCTATTCTTGCTCTAACATATGAAGCTAACAATAAGACCATCTAGTCTCTCTTGATTTATTTGTATGCTCTTAGTTTAGTGAGCAGACACACTTTAATTTCTCAAACTATTGCATGAATGGAGATGCATTTGTAATAAGTTTATAAAAATGAAACTCTAGCACTTGCTTATTACTAACATGATTATATGCATTTGTGCTTTCTTGAGTTCACGAATTGTTTTAGACATGCTAAAGTTAAATAAGATACTTTTAATCGTTGGTTTGAAAAATACAATCGGTCAAACAACCATTCCACTATACAATCTTAACTTTGTAAATGATAAAAGGAAGAAATAAAAAAAACACAGGAAAAACAACTTAACATCGGTGTTAAGATGATTCACAGTGAAATCCCTAAAACGTTGTAAGTGTGTTGGCATATTATATGAAATGGTTTTGAGTGGTTGTGATGAAGTGAAGATAAAATGTTATTATTGATTGGTATATTTGAATAATCACTGTTCAATCTTTATATTTTTTTAATATTTTGAAAGTGGTTGTGAGTGAAGGAGAGAGAAAAAAGTAATGATAAGGGTATAAAATGTATTATTTAACTGAAAATGAGAGAGAAAAATAATAATTTTAGTGTAATTATATAAATAAAGATAAGAAATCTATTGTAAAGAATCTATTTGAAAATTAGATTGGACCCCAGTTAGACAAAGAGCACATCTTGTATTTTGAGTTAACTTATACCACGAAAAAAAGCATAAATTTAAGTAAACACATTATACAAAAGATGGTGTCTATCACGATGAAAAAGTTAGAACCCTACGTTAACTCTAGTGATAAATGATGTCAAATAATAAGGGGTTGTTTGGCAACATCTGATTGAATAAGTGCTGAACCAGTAAGAGGTCTGAACCATTAAGATATCTGAACCAGTAAGAGGTCTGAATCAATAAGTGTGTTTGGTTGTGTATATATAAGGTTTTAATACAAACAACATATTATTTTGAGTTATACTTGACATTTCATTCTGAAATAAACATCGTAAATACAAAAACGAGAAACATGAGGTAAGCACCTCTAGGCAGGGGTAGAAGTGGAAATTGCACGGTCTTCTCTTCTTTGTTAAAACTTAAAACCCACAGCCCTCAAACCTGAACAACAAATCGAATCACTGATTCCATATTCCGACGGAAAACACCGCATCTCCGACAAGAATCTGTCGGTTTCTACGCAACTCAATAGCCAGAAAGCCGAGCGTTCCGATGACACTCGTCGTAACGATCATCATCTTCATCCTCCTGCTATTCATGTTCAACGCCATCGCCGTAGCCTCTCGGATCAACTGTTTGACCGTACGCCGGAGGTGAGACCTACTACCAATTCGAAGAAGAAACGGTGTTTTATCCGATTATTTCCGTTTAACATATTCAGATCTAGAAAACCGTAAATCAACGGATACGGTTACAGATCCTAGGGCATCCGATTCAACTGTCGAAGAATCGCGTGGTGGAAACAGCGCCACATCGTCGTCGTCGTCGTCGTGGTTCTCCGCCATCATCTCCGCCGGTCGTAACCGTCACCGAAGAAGCACACGCTTTGCACCGGTGAATCGGCAACCACCGTCGTTGTAACCGTCGACAGTCCGATGGTGTTCTGGGTCAGATAGGGGACCATATCTGACCTAATAAGAGGGGAATAACAGCCTCTTTTTTCAATAAGTTGAGTCAGACTTGGGCATCTGACCAGGAGTCATTAACACCTAAACAAACGGCCCCTAAATCTAAAAGCCCATGTTTGTCCCTGGAAAATAAATAGTTTATATTAAACACTTTAAGTTTCATGCAAGTAACAAAGCTGATAATAGTTGCTGTCAAATCAGTAAAATATATGCATTAGCACAAGGAGCCTTCAATTTAAATAAGGGTCTACTAAAGAGACGTCTAGGAGGATATCTGGACGCCCTCTTTACGGGCCGTAAGGCCCTTCACGGGCCGTAATGACTGTCGGGCAATCAAATCAGTCATTCAAAAACGTAACAGCCCGTGAAGGTCTTCATGGTGTTAATTTTTCACGGCCCGTTAAGCGTTTCACGGCCCGTTAGCCCTTTCACTTACGGCCCGTGAACCACTTTACGGGTCCTATTTTCACATTTAATAATTTGACGAGATATATTATTCCTCGTTTTTCGTGTAATTTTGTATTTATTACGTTATTTGATATGACGTAATATTCCTCGATAGTCGTGTAATTTTATATTTATTACGTTATTTGATATGACGTAATATTTCTCGATATTCGTGTTAATTATGTGACGGTATGCAATATTCCATATGAACTACTATATAAACGTTAGTTTATAAATTCATTTCATAATTCAAATTTCTACGATAAGTTTAAAATAATATTTAACGTTACGATGTCTTTCTGGGATAGCAACTATTTATTCGGTTCGGAATCTAACTATTACCCTGAGGAGGGTTACGGTTATTACGATGAGGGTGCTTCAAACTATTTAGGACAGTTCGCGTTCAATTACGGCGTGAATGACGGCGGCGATGACACGTGAGAGAACTCGGTTTATTTTCCAAATTGAGGAAACTAAATTCTCAGAAGGACTACTACGGTCCGTGAGAGAACTCACGGGCCGTTATGGCACTTGTTCACGGGCCGTTATGGCACTTGTTCACGGGCCGTTATGGCACTTGTTCACGGGCCGTGATGTTATACGCTTGCGGGCCGTGATGTGTTTCACAGCCCGTGAGCGGATAAAGCTGCGAAATTTAAATTTCGAACACCTTACGGCCCGTAAGGCCTTTCACGGGCCGTGAAAAAAGTCAAAGGACGTCTAGATAACACCTGACAGGGTGTTCAATTAGCTTGGCCCTTTAAATATTTGGTACAATGATTATACCGTGAGGGTTATAATTATAGCAATTTTATTCAATGTGGATAACCCTATGGAAGGGCATATTTCATGGTAAATGTAGGTTTTATAGGTTGAAAGTTTTAAAAGACATTTGACTCAAGTATGAGTCGTTACAAGTTAAAAGTAATTTTAAGAGAAAATTACAAAAATAGTCCATGTGGTTTGATCAAATTGCAAGTTTGGTACTCAGATTTTAAAAATTGTAAATTTAGTCCAAACATTTGAAAATTTGTTGCAAATTTAGTCCCCATCGTTAGTGTCCGTTAGTTTTTAACGATTTGGGGACTAAATATGCAATATGATCAAACCATAGGGACTAATTGTGCAATTTGTTCTAAAAATTAAAAAAATTGAAAATCAAATAAAATTTAAGAGAAATAAAAATCAAACATAAGAAATTCAAATAAACATCAATAATAAAATTCAATAATTGAAAAAAAATCAAATAAAGGTTAAAAAATCATATCAAATTCAAAACTAAATAAAAGTAAAAATAAAACCCATGTAAAAAGAGAAAGCGAGAAGTATTGAAAAAAATATGCGATTAAAGTAAAAAATTAAATAAAATCAAACAAAATTAAAAATACAACCGAATAAATATTTATAAAATTCAAAATAAATATTGAAAAAATCATGTTGAAGTTAAAAAAATAAAAAAAACGGTTTGATTTCATTTTTCGTTTTTTGGATTTATACTTTCACAAGGTTTTTGGATTATTCGATTTAAACATGACATATGAATTTCATAAAAAATAATTATAAAATTTTTTTTTAAGCATACTTCTCATTTTCTCCTTTTTCTATTTTTATATGCGTTTTATTGTTACTTTTATTTACTTTTTTAATTTGGTTTGATTTTTTAACCTTTACTCTATTTTTTAACGATTATTGAATTTCTTTATCAAAGTTTATTTGAATCTTTTAAATTTTATTTTTATTTTTATTTGATTTTTTTTTTTCGTTTTTTTAATTTTGGAGAAAACTGCACAATTGGTCCCTATGGTTTGACCATATTGCATATTTAGGTCTCAGATCGTTAAAAACTAACGGACACTAACGGTGGTGACTAGATTTGCAACAAACTTTTGAATTTTTGGACTAAATTTGCAATTTTTAAAATCTGGGGACCAAACTTGCAATATGATCAAACCACGGGAATTATTTTTGCAATTTTCACTAATTTTAATGATCCTTTACTATTTACCGGTAAGATAAAAGTGTATAAGAACCTACCGTGAAAAACTGAAAATTAAATCAGGATTAAAAGTCATCATTGTATAGCCATGAACCATCACAAAGTGTCAAATGACAATTATAGCCATTGACAAATTGGATAATTACATCCTAGAAATCCATTCGATAGAAACTTCATCAATGGTAATTTAGTTGCCGTTGACGACCAAGTTATCACCGCTCCATAGTCAACATTTAGTTGTCATTGATGCCTGGTTGCCACTGATAATCAGTTTCTGCCATTCAGTTGTTGTTAATCACACCTGTTGCTCATGAACCAAGTTGTTGCTCGTCATTATTGTTTATTAGTTTTGTCTTACGATCAATTTCAATGCAAGTTTTCTTTAATCATGTAGCCTGATGCAAAACCCAACATGACTTTCAATATATAATCAGCAAGACAATATAAAGGCTTGATTCATGTAAGGCCCATTGCCCCTGAATCCCTACCAAGAGAGTGATGCCTCTTTGGAACCCTCCCTGGAACCACGATGTTCCTTGATGCCAAATATCACAATAGTGTGAAAAAAACATGTACTAGACACTTAATAATTCGTATCGATGCTTGTTGTAGTTTTACTATAGTATTAAGTAAATTTAGCTAAACTAAAATGACATTAATGATACTAAATCACTAACGCTATCTACGCATAAAAAGTAATTTTTTTTATAAATCATCTAGTGGGATTTGCGGGGTTGATCTAATGTTTGATCCTGCAAAAAAAGGTTGAAGAATCACACATCCTAATAAGTTCAGAGCAGCATCACTAGTTAATCAATTGTTTGCAACAATGTTGTTTGATAAGAAGCCAGAGAGAAATACCTCTTAGAATTATGTTAAGAAGGATACCATGACAAAATTAAGGATATGACAAGAATATCATAAAAGATTAATTATACGTTACATATGATGTAACATCACTACTTAAAATCGAACATAAGGGGTAGGTTTTTAACTTTTTTGTGATTTTTGAAGATTTTTCACATCTTCCTACTCTAATAAAAAATTAATTTGAAGTGTCACGTGGTAGCACCACAATCATTCTCACCAAAATTTTCTCGCATCTCTCATCTTAAATAATTACCTTAATCGTTAATAATATTATTTAACATTCTTTTACATTTAATAAATTAAAAAAGAGATCTATTTATTAATGTTATTTCTAAATAAACAATTTTATTATAAAATAATAAAATTTTCTAAAGCATGAAACCTTTTTAAAAATATAAAATATTTTAAAAGTGGTATTTTTAAAATTTTAAATTTTTAAAACCAAAAATAATTAATTTGGCGGATATAAGAAGAAAATTTTTAAATATGAATTTTTCTACGGTTTGTTTTTTTGGAAAAAAATTAAAAACAAAATTTTAAAAAGTTGATATTACTGTTTATTAGTTATAGTCATTTCTCATACGTAATTTCAGTTATATCATATCTTATAATATAATATACGGGTTTACTAAAGATAGTTTATTTAATTTCTTTTCAATTTATTTGAAGGGGAATACAAATAAATGTAATGTACTCTAGCGAAATTATTATTTAAGGGAACATATATCTATTTCCATTAAAAATGAGTAATTTCAAAATATTTGAAAAAGGGAACATGGGTTATAGAAAGACTTATAAAGGAATGTGCTTTGGTTTTCCATAAACGATCTTTCATATAAATGTTTAAGAAGGTAACAAGTAACTCCATAAAATTGTTTCTAGATGTAACCTTTGATAACATGTTAATGAAATAACTTAGCAACATGATTTGAATTATATAAAATCTTACAAAATTATGTCTATTTTGATTTGTAAATTACGCATGATAAACATTGCATGAACACATGTCAAGTTGGTTATTTGATCTTTTTTTTCTTACTATATTAATCAGGTAAAACAATAATATATATATATATATATATATATATATATATTATTTTGTATCATCACATAGGGGCTGGTCTGATTTTTAATTAAAGTTTATTTTATAAATTAACAAACATGACGATATAATTCATTTAGCACATATATCGTTAAAAACACGTAAAATATTGAAATAATCTATAATCTATAACTTCTAATAAAGCAATGTTTCTTTTATCAATTGTCATTCTCTTAATTCATGTTTTTGCCATTTGTTATTTTTCTAGAAATTCACAAATCAATTTTCCCTCCAAAAAAGTGTTATAGTAATTTAAATTCTCATACAAATTTCTCTCTCTTATTAAAAATAAATTTTATAATTACTATGTTTCTCTCTCTTATCTATTTTTTAAGTCAAACTATCTTTTTTTAAATAAATTTTATGAAAGAATTTAAAAAAACATCTTTTAATTAAAATCTAAATAACAAAAACCTAAAGTTTATATAATATGAAATTTTCTAAATCATTAAATATTTTTTAAACAAAATGTTTTAAAATCGTTGTGTTTTTAAAAAAATTATAAACAGGTGAAATATTTTAAAACAATCCAATTAAAACAAGCAGAATAATTACAAATCATATTTTTTTAAAAACAAGATTTTTATAAAAAAATATTTTTTTATAAAAATTTTTAAAATGAATGTTTAAAAATAAAACTATTTACATAAGAGAGTTAAAAATGGTATAATTATTTTATTTTTTGAACTATTGCCTATATATAATTTTAATTATATTTTACATTAAAATATTATACTGTAATTGTTCATGTTAATTTTACATATATATTTTACATTAAAATTTAATCCGTTTATTTAATGATTGTTTAGCTTATCTATCTATCTATAAAAAAAACTAAAATTAGCGTGAAACAATTATAGATCTCATTATACTTATTTTTTATTTCTCTATATTATTAATAATAATGTTGAACTAATAATATTACTCATACTATTTTCAAATTAAAAAATATATAATTTAAAAAATTAAAAACCTATTTTTTATTAAAAACACATTTTTAAAAAAATTATAAAATACAGAATACAACGATTTTTTTAAAAATCATTTTTCTTAAAATAATATATTTAAAAATCACAATTTTTTATAAAATAAAGTTTAAAAAAATACATTATTGTTTATTTGCTTAAAGTATCTATTTACACGTACTTATAATCATATTTTATTTTCATGCATGATTTTATAATACATAAATTTTTATTAATAATAATTTAATATTTTATTTGTTCAATCTGTGTATTACACGGGGACTAACCTAGTGATTAAATATATGAACTAGGGCATTGTGTCATTAACCGTCTTAAAGATCATATGTTCAACGCAATATATGATTTACGTGATCTTATTGATTGACATGATATCAATACAATCTCATGTGTTCTTCTAAAAATAGGTTTTACCAATGTTTTGCGACCATACCGAACAACAAAGCGGTCATCATACTGGTCCGCTAGCCGAACCAGATTTAAAAAGCATATGTTCTTATGGGCATTACAAAATTTTAAATAAAATATGTATACATTTATATAAATATATGTACATATATAATTTAACAAAATATGAAAATACTTTTAGATATGTGCTAGTAATTTTAAATATACTTTAATAAATAAAAGAGGTTCAAATACAAAACGTATTTTTGCTGCAAAGTATGAGAAGACACAATGAGTCAAAAAAGTCACAAAAAAATTATATCTCATAATTTAAATCAAATTTTAAAAAAGTAATTCCGAGCTTTTGTTCCCCTAGTCGTCCTCATTAAAAAAAAAAACATAAAATTAAAAAATTAACATTTTTTATTGTGTCATTTATGAAAGACACAATGACGTTATTGTGCCACTATGAAAGACACAATGATGTCATTGTGCCACTATGAAAGACACAATGACGTCATTGTGTCACTATGAAAGACACAATAACGTTATTGTGTCATAAAAGACACAATGAATTTTTTTAATATTTTTTTCTGAAAGAGGACGACGGGAGGAACAGAGACTCCGAATTACTTTTTTGAAATTCGATCTAGATTGTGAGATATAGTTTTTTTTGTGACCTTTTTAGCCTTATTGTGTCTTCTCACACTTTGTAGCAAAAATACACTTTGTTGAATAACCTCACCCATAATAAATAACTATGAGGTATGAGGTAAGTATGAAGTTCAGTTTAATCGTCTGGTTCATCTGCTCAGCTGAAAACGATCTAAAAGGTAATTACCTGATCGGTTTGACACTTGGTTATTGTCTAGTCCACAAAACCATTGATTCTTACTAAATAAAAAGGGTGTTGCTATACGTACCCATCTTTAATTTTTTTACTTGTCATACCCCCTATCTTCAAACTTTTAAAAAATACAATTTGATCCTTTTGCTTTCACTTTATCCTTTTTGAAATTTATTGTGATAGTAACAATAAATTTTATACTATTTTAATTTGTTTTTATTCTAATAACATATATATATATATATATATATATATATATTTGTGTGTGTGTGTATATATATATGAATTTGAATTCTTAGAACAATCTAACAATTAAAATATGTTTTTATTCACCTTTTCACCTTTTAACTCTCTTTATGAATATTTTTAAATTTGACTCGCAATAAATCATTTTAGTAGAAATAAAATTTCAACCAATAATTAAATTTAATATAAACTGTTGATTACTTTACGTAATTACATACTATCTGTAACATCGCATATTTTCGCTAAATAAAAGTAATTTTATAAACAATTAAGTTTAATACGTTGATGTTAATTCCAATAATTACGTTAATATAAAATAATAATAATATTAATAATAATAATGTTAATAATAATAATAATAAATTATACTCTTAATCTTGTAATAATATAAATTTTATCATGTTAAAACTTGAAAATTACTTAGTTCTTACATAAAACGTTAACATTAATAAACACAGGGACTAAAATGTAACTTACATTAACACTAAAACCTAAACTTTGGATCAAAATGAAAACTGTTGAAGACCTTAGGGACCAATTGTGTAATTTTCGAAAAGCACCCAACCCCACCCCCTTCTTCCCCGGTTCTTCCTCTCCCCGCGGTCGGCCGGATTTTCGGCCATTATCGCGCACTACACACTTTAATGATTAAATTAACTCCGCACTAACAAACTTTGAACCGTTTATAAGCTTCCTTTGAGATCGATTTCATCCGAAACACACACGAACACCACCTTCGAACACCACCATAATCGCGACCTGCAACTCCATTAAAACCCCATCTCCGATTGATTTAACTTATATTGGCAAAGGGCTTTGCTTCCAGATCATCATCCGAAGCTTCCTACCAATTTAATTTGATTTTCATCAACATTTACCCATTAATCAATTGAGTACCACGGTCGCGACCTGTTCTTGTTGGGTTCAGTTCCAAACCGTCATCATACGGGTAATTGAACACACCCACACACTCGTTTTTACATGGAGATCAAAAGCCCCATGATTGCAGATGCTATCGAAACCGAATTGAACCTCAATTGGGATGAGATTCGAACTAGGGTTCGTGGGTGTTTGGGGGTATTCAACTGATTCAAGATAAAACAATTTGGAACCGGATCATTACCGCGGTTGTATGCCTTGGTTCACCGGTCCGTGGTCCCTTTGCTATCCAAGAGGTCCCGGGTTCGACCCCGGGCACCTACACATATTTTTTTAAAGCCTTTTTCAGCTTTTAAAAATTACTAAAAATTTCTAAAAATTATAAAAATCATTTTTATAAACTCTGTTTATTTTTAAATCATCATATTTATTTTCTGCAATTTTTCTTTAAATTTAAATAATTATAAAACGATAAACAAAGATTATTTTTTTAGTTATTTCTATAAAAGTGAAATTTTAATAATAATTTAAATTATTAAGTTATTATTGGGCATTATATTACCTTTAATTATGGATTATTCAAGATAATATCAATTATATATATTTTATAGTTTCACAAATTATTTACAAATATTATTTGTTTTATAAAATATACTTTAACGAACGGTTTAGAATATTATTTTTTGTAATTATTCTTCGTTAATTATATTATTAACCATAAACTCGAAAATAATAACTAACATTAATTATATTCCTATTAAATGAAATCCAGGTTAACCGAAACCCTAATCGTTGTACGAATATTATTTCCTTGCTGTGCAATCAAGGTGAGTTTCACGGCCCCTTTTTATGCTTATACAATTGTTTCAATCTTTTACAAACATGGGGGAAAGTATGCTCACCCATTTTCAATGTTGTACAACATACATACAATTTTCATACTTGGATTAACGTGTTACTGTTTGCAAGCTATATCTTATGCATGAGTTTTCTGTGTGGTTCTTTACTCACAACTATTTAACTCCGGTGTTGGAGCCGACGGATAGGTATTGGTAGTACTACTGGGTTGACACCCCCACCCTTGATGAATGGTTACTCGTGAGTACCATCACACTGTCAGGAACGGGCCTTGGGGGAATATATTCCGACAATTGCTGTGTGGTCCGTCATAGGTTTAGTTGTGATGCTCATGTGATATTACTTGTGATAAACTGTATACACTTATGATCCATAACTCATATACAGCAACAAGTTTTCAATTTATGTTTAAACCTGTGAACTCACCAACAATATGTTGACCTTTTGAGCATATGTTTTCAGGTAACAATCATTGAGGATAGCTAGGAATGTTGCCTTAGCGACGACCTTAGGATTGCACTACTTAGACTCCTTGGATGTCTGTGACAGTTGCTTGATTTTCACTATTCACTTATGTTCATTTGTTTCCCGGGTTGTGGGACATATACTTATTTGGTTTGTATGACTATGTTTGTCGTGGAATTGACTAACTGTAACACAAGTCTCCATTTGTGTCGGGTGACGTCATGACACGTTGACTTTCTTCATTTAATGCATCTCTATTAACTTAACAATGTGTTATGACGATCCCGTCCGGTACATCCTCGTGTTTCCGCTATAAGCGGGGGTGTGACACTATCAAACTATTGAGTTGGATTGTTAGATTTATTGCTAATTATTAGATTGATTAGATTGTTCTAAGAATTCAAATTCATATATATCTAATAATTAAAATAATAAAAAAACATATTTAAATTGTTATAGCTATTCATGAGACATTCTTAATTAAATTCTAACTATATATATAGTATTAGACATAAAAACTTACAATAAATCATTTTAGTAGAAATAAAAATTTCTACCAATAATTAAATTTAAGATAAATTGTTGATTACCATACACAAGAAGCAAAACCAGTTATTGCTTCTACATAAAAAAATCAACATTCAAGCTTATACAGAAAAGATATCAATTGTTGGATGAGTTGTATCAAGCAGAAGATCGGTACAGACATATGTTTGGAAAAGACTTTGATGAAATACACGAGTCCTTCTTTTTTCTAGGAACAGTTACTGCACCATGAAGAAAATGGATGATTATGCCTGACATCGGTATCTTGATTGCAAATCGGTTTGGTGTCATTATTCATTTCTTGAGCAAAAAAGGCTCAAGCACTTGCTTTCCCCTTTGGAAAGGCAACGAAGAGATTGAACACCCTCAAGCTATTACTATTACACACGTACATGGTATGCATTATATCATAGTATAATTAGAATGAGAGTACCCAATATCGACTACAATGTCACTATGGAACCACTATAAACATCAATGTGCAACTGCATGGCAATCAAAGTATATGCATCGTCTACAAATGTATATTCACCAACTTCCTAGCTTTTCAAGTGATATTATTGATGTTTAGATATTTTTTTGAATGTGTAAATCATACTTTTTTTCTTTGTTTTTTTATATTTTTATATCTTTTTAATAAGACTTTCAAGTTTCTATTATTAGTTTACTTGTATATATGTGTCTAATTTTCTTAAATGCAACCAATTGATTTTCATTTATGAGAGAGGATATACCACAAAGGCTATATTTCCTAAAAAGGGTGAGAAGTAATTTTGGCCGTTGGATCAACTCATTAAAATAGATCAATGGTTCAAAAAAACGCGGTGGCAAACATGTAAATAAGTGGAAAACTGCTAACAGGTGGAGGGGCAAAAAAGTAATTTGATACAATAAACCGTCACTACCACTTCCATCATCGTCCTTTCAATTCCATAACATTCAAACGAACCATCTCCGACGAAAACCTCAAACGTAAGCATGGATTCCGTTCAAAAAGCATTACCGTCGAAAACGTCTTCAAAGTCTATTGAACATTCGCCAACCTCGAAAACCACAAGCATAAACTCAGAAACACTACGAATAACTCCCATCGAAGAGCAAGCATAAACAGGTAAAACCTAATCAAGCATTATTGTGTCAAAATATAACTATGCATTGTGTCATGATCTAGGGGTTTCATTGTGTCATGATTGGTGGAATTTCAACCGAGCATCATTGTGTCAAAATCTATCTTTGTATCATGTCTTTGTGAAGGTTCACTGTGTCATGGTTTGAGGATTCATTGTGTTATGTTTGGGGATTCATTGTGTCATAAAAACTACAAATAATGTCTTTGGGAAGGTTCATTATGTCATGGTTTGGGAATTCATTGTGTCATGATTAGGGGGGTTAACCGAGCATGATTCATTGTGTCATGAAAACTGCTAATAATGTGTCTTTGTGAAGGTTCATTATGTCATGATTGGGGATTCATTGTGTCATGGTTTGGGGATTAATTGTGTCATGATTGGGGGATTTGTTATGTCATGATTCGGGATTCATTATGTAATGAAAACTGCTAATAATGTGTCTTTATGAAGGTTCATTGTGTCATGATTAGGGATTCATTGTGTCATGGTTTGGGGATTCATTGTGTCATGATTCCTGCTAATAATGTGTCTTTGTGAAGGTTTATTGTGTCATGATTGGGGATTCATTATGTCATGGTTTGGGGATTCATTGTGTCATGATTGGGGATTTATTGTGTCATGGTTTGGGGATTCGTTGTGTCATGATTCGGGATTCATTATGTCGTAAAAACTGCTAATAATATGTCTTTGTGAAAGTTCATTGTGTCATGATTAGGGATTCATTGTGTCATGGCTTGGGGATTTATTGTGTCATGATTCCTGCTAATAATGTGTCTTTGTGAAGGTTCATTGTGTCATGATTGGGGATTCATTGTGTCATGGTTTGGGGATTCATTGTGTCATGATTGGGGATTCATTATGTTAAAATCTATCTTTGTGTCATGTCTTTGTGAAGGTTCATTGTGTCATGAATGGGGATTCATTGTGTCATGAATGGGGATTCATTGTGTCATAGTTTGGGAATTCATTGTGTCATGATTGGCGGGGTTTCAACCGAGTGAAGGTTCATTATGTCATGAAAACATGCTAATAATGGTTCATTGTGTCATGGTTTGAGGATTCATTGTGTCATGATTTGTGATCCATTGTGTCATGATTGAGGATTCATTGTGTCATGATTGGGGGGTTCCAACCGAGCATTATTGTGTCAAAATCTAATCTTTGTGTCATGTCTTTGTGAAGGTTCATTGTGTCATGATTGGGGATTCATTGTGTCATAGTTTGGGATTCATTGTGTCATGAAAACTGTTAATAATGTGTCTTTGTGAAGGTCCAAGACGTAAAAGAAAAAGTGAAAGAAGAGCAAAGAAGTATTTTACTAAATTCAAAAATGACAAGTTAAACCCTTTAATCATTGATAGTCCTGAAGATGATTCTAAAAGTTAGTGTCTACCATAATTCTTCTATTAAAAACTTACTTTCTTTACTAAGTTATATGATATATTGTCTCATTCATTGTTTTGTAGATGTGCAAGATAGCATGCTGTTAAAAGATTTTATGGTTGATATTTTGGACAAGAAACAATCTGGAAAAGAAAAGGCGTTAAGCAAGAGAAAATTGACCACTGATCATGTAAGAAAAGAGAAACGCCTCAAGGTTGCTAAAGACCCAACAAAAGCGAGCTTTTTTGCATACAATGGACAAAAAGTTAACTTGAGATGTTCACTTAACAACCTCCTCAGTTTTTTAGGAGAATTAACAAAAAAGCAGAAAAAGGTTGTTAAAGCAATGGGTTTTGGACCAGCTCTACTCTTGAACTTGCACACAATTCCAACTTCTTTTAGTTATTGGATTTTGAAAAACTACGATGCCAAGACAAGTATATTCAACAATGGCACTCGTCAATTTAAAGTAACACCAGATTTAATCCATGAAGTATTTAGAATACCTATTGGGGGTGTAAAAATTGATGAACAAGCTAAGCCTAATGCTAATGATCCAGTAATAAAAGAGTGGAGAAGTCAGTTTGGAGAATCTGGGAGGATCTTAATCAGAAATTTTGTTGAGCATGTATCTGATAGAAAAAATGACACAAGCAGAACGTTTCAACTAAATTTTTTGGTAATTTTTTTCACTGTGTTGGGAGAGGCTATGAAAAGCAACACAGTCAACCAAAGATTTTTACCGTCATTAACAAAAGAAACCTAAATTCAGGACGTGGATTGGTGTGATTACATATTCAACTGCTTGAACAAGCAGAAACAAATATGGGAGGCTGATGAAAAGGACTTATTCTGTGGTCCTCTTTTGGTGCTTGCGGTAAGAGTATATTGTCTCTAAAATTAATATTACCCAATGGAATATGACACAATGGAATATGACACAATTACTGATATTATTAATTGCAGATTTATATGCTTATGAGTTTGAGAATGTGAAGAGTTCATCTTCCATAAGCCTTGAAGTGTTTAATTATGAAATGTTTTTGGATATTAAAAGAAGACTTGATGACACAATGCCTGTGGATGACACAATTTCTGAAAAAGACACAATGGCATTGAAAAAGAAAACTCAAAAGAAGGAGAAACCAAGCCTGAAAGTCAAAATCAAGAAAAGTATGTATTTACATATGACACAATGATCATTGTATCATTGTGTCAAATCCTATTATGTCATTTTATTTAAACATTGTGTCATAATAATTTATATTAATTTTATTTTCACTAGGAGTGGAAGAAGAAAGGGAAGATGATGTTGGACAAAATGTTGAGGATTTGATGGCTGAAACAGAAGAGGTATGACGTTTAATTATTATAATACGCTTTCAATAATTTATTTGAAAGATCATCAACAGTTAGTGTTTATACAACAGGAAAGGGTAAAAGAGATTGAAAAAGAGCTCGACCTGTTTGATGACCATGCAATATGGGTAATGTCATTCTTAGAGAAGTCAATCAAAGATTTCCCTGGAAGCACAACAATCCAAAAAAACAAAAAGAATGGGATTGTTTGGTGAACTCATATAAAGCAAAATCAAAGAATGACACAATCGAAGCTGAAGTTGAAGGAGCTGGAGAGGCAGTTGGATCTGGAGCTGGAGCTAGAGCTAGAGAGACAGTTGGATCTGGAGCTGTAGAGTTAGGAGGTTTAGAGACAGGAGCTTGTTTAGAACGGAATGAGAAAGATGTTGATGTAAGTGAAAGGGAAGGAAAAGAATTGAATGACACAGTGATATCTGATGACATAGTGAATGTGAATGACACAATGGCAAATGTAACGCCCGCCTCCCAGGGCTTACCCGGGGAGCGTTACGCATCGGGTATACAGAACACATAGTAATCAGAGAATACACAGCGGAAGTCTAACTTTAATTATACATCAAAAGCGTATAATACATCTATTATAATAGGTAATACCATTACATCAGTTAACTATACTAGAGATCCAAATCTTCAACAATATTCCAGAGCTTTATTTTCTTATAAACTAGCTCGAAATCTTCAATCCCTGCAATCACTTGGCACCTAGGATGTGTGTCCATAAAATAAAAACTTTTGGGACTCAGCATAAAGCTTGTGAGTTCATAAACATGGCATTCTTCAAAATTCAAAACATGTTATTATTGACTATTGCATCAAGCAGATATAGCCATGGCAAACAGATAGGAACAGAGTAAGCACAGTATAAATTCACATAACCAGGCTATGTATACAAACTCCACTGGCTAAAGCAGAATCATACAAGCAGCCCTCAAGCATCCTATCAAGCATTGCCACATATCACAGATGCTATTGATAGTCAATTCTTTAATTATTACCAGTTATCAGAACATCACATCCCGTTTTAGAAAAACAGTTCAGATGAACTCACCTCAATCAATCAAGTCAGTGATATCGTCTGCTCAGGTTCACTGCTATCAGGTATTATCCTATAAGCAAAATAACATTACTTAAGCTATATTCTAGCTAGTAACAATTTTAGGGATGATTCGTTATCTTTTCCTATTTGTTGGTTTTATTTGGGCACTTTCTTTTATCCTATGCCAACCCTTTGGTATAACCCTTACTAGTTGGCATAACTCGGGCGTTTCCATCATACCCGAGTTAACCCTCGGGGTTATCCAATATCTTCCATAATGATAACCTTAAAGTCTAATAATAATAATAATAACAACAACTACAACACTAAAAATAACAAATAATAATAATACTAACTATAACAATAAAAATAACAACTATACTAATAATAATAACTATAAAGATGATAATAATAATATTAATAATAACTATATTAATACTAAAACCTATAATGATAATAATAATAATAATAATAATAACGACTATAATAATAATTAAACATAAACTTAAACAATGGCGTACCTGAAACTATCTACGGCAATTTGATGTAGAGTCTCCCCTACTCGCGCTCCTAGTCGTGCTCTTACTCGAGTACCAAAACGACTACTAGCAACACCCAACGGGGTATTGAGAACTCGGGATTCTCTTTATATTAGAGCGTTCCCAAAGAAACTTATGTTTTAAATTCAACCTTAAGGCTTCTATTTATAAAGGAGTTGAAAGCAGGTGAAAATATTTGAGGAGCGATGTGGGAGGCATCTTCATATGCGGCCGAATTCAATTGCACGCCTGAATTCATTGAATTGCAACAATTTTGCATCATATATTATTTTTTTATTATATATTATTATATTATTAAATTAATTCAGCTGCTTAACTCGTTTTTCTCTTATGACTTTTAATATATAGCGTATTATGAAATTTCAAATATGTCGTTGTGACGAGCTTATTTTTCTCTACGAGTCAACCTAAGTTTCGTCAAAAACGGAGCAGGTTCGAATATAATATATTATTATTATATTCAAACGGTCTCTTATAATATAAATTTTCATCTAAAAACTTCAAACTTTAAATAGACAATTTACTCATTAGTTACTCGTTTGACAATATATGAAATGCGGAGTTCATATGACTCAAACGCTCGGGTTGTTACAGCAAAGGATGACATAATGGTTGAATGTGAAGAACAAACAACCATTGACATATTAAGAATTGTTACAAATTTGAATACAGAGATTAGATAGAATGAGAGTGACACAATGGGAATCGCAGATGACACAATGAATGATGATGACTTTAATAGACTAAACTTTTGTCTATTGACTCCAACACAAAAAGAAGATAATGTTAACAAAGAATGCGAGGTGGCAAACAAAATTGATGATGTTAACAAAAAGTTGGATGATGTCTTTGATAGACCAAACTTTTGTTTATTGACTCCAACACCAGAACAAGATAATGTTGATGCTGTTAGTAAGAAGGTAGATGTGGGAAAGGAAAATGATGATGTTAGTAAAGAGTTGGAAGTGCAAAACAAGGAGTTGGAGGATGACACAATGGTTCAAATTGACACAATGGGAAAGGATGACACAATGAAAAATCTGAATGATGTGGATGTCGATCTGATTAACAAGGGAGATACAGTCATCTTTCAGGGAGTACTAGAAAATGCAGATTCTTTTAAAACTCCTGCTTCAAAAATGGTGCTTGATATTGATCCTATTTCACATGCACCACCAATTACATGTCCAAAACAAGATGACTTAAACATCAAAAAGAGACCAGAGAGAAAAAAGATTCCAACAGAAGCTTTATGTTCACCATTCATACAACGACAAGTTGTAATGGCCGAAAGAAGAACGGTTTCAGAAAATAACACATCAAGTTGTCTATTTGCAGGAAATGAAAAACCATGGTAAAATAACTTCTATGAATAAATTTAAATTTTAATTAGTTTACTAACTTTTCTTTTTGTTTTTTTGCAGGGATCTTTTATTGTATCTAAAGATTACTTGACGGTGTCAAGGGTGGAATTAGAGAGTCTAAGGCGAGAAATTGAAGTTCATATTGATGTTATTGCTATACGGGCACATATATTGAATGTCGAAGAAAAGAAGAAGGCAAGAGAGTCTTATTACAGGCTTTTTTGCAATCCTCAAATGATTGTAAGTAAACTAAATGACACAATGATATTATTACACAGTGTATATGACTCGTTAACACCATGACACAATGAATCTTATGACACAATAAATCTTATGACATAATGATATATATGACACATTAACACCATGACACAATAGTCTTATGACACAATAAATCTTATGACACAATTAATACATGACACTAGAAATCTTATAACACAAGAAATCTTATGACACAATGAATACATGACACAATGAATCTTATGACAAAATGAATATATGACACAATGAATATATGACATAATGAATCTTATGACACAATGTGTAAGGCCCACCTTTCTCAGGGGACCTCACAGTTGGTCATTCACAGCAAAACATCGATTTAAAACAATCATTTACTCATATACGTATAAAATATATATTGCAGCGGAAAACTACTGTCATTTCAATTCATTACAAGTAAAATATAAACATTGTCTTTAATCCAAAAAACTATTTAGGAGTTCTTTGTTTAGCTTTTCTTCATCCGGGATGCCAGTCTTCTAGTGCCAAGAAGCTTCAGTCCCATGCCTCTATTCCATCGCTCTAACTCTTACCTGTCAACTGATATGCATACAAAAGTCAACTTCGCTGAGTGAATTCTAGGTTTTCTTTGTATATAACTTTTGTAAAGGTATTAGCTTTAGCAGTTGAAAATAGTTCTCGTCTATCAAGCATCAATACATACAGGCTATCACTTTATCGATACTTTATCATTTCTTTTCATTTCTCGTTATTTATTACTCTTCTTTATCCGTCAATTCTCTGTCACCATCGGTGCCTAGGCTCGCCTAGGACTTTACCGACACGCCAATTAAGGGCTTACAGTCGTACTCGATCGGGCCATTAATGTCATGCCAATTCAGGCTTACAGACCTGCCTGTTCGAGCATTACTTTATCCGGGTGAGGGCACAACAAATGCAACCCTCCTTTAGCCATTGCTTGCAAGTCTTTACTTTATCCCTTGCCTGCAGGACTTTACTTGCAAGACTTTACTTTATCCAGGTACACGTTATGGGCCACATAACCTTTCTTTGCATTTCACTTTCTTATTTAAGTTATATATATATATAATATAACACAACACATCTCAAAGGCAATCCATCACTACAAGGTTATATCTCAATAAGGAAAAACACGTTATCAATTCGTTAGAAAATCCCGTTTCCCATATAAGATAGTAAGTAAAACTTTACTCTAAAAGAACTGGCCATAAAGGTATATATATTAGTATGCATACCGCCCCAAAACATTTAAAGCATGTATAAAATAGGGGATCTAGAACTCACCTGAACTCGTCCAAGTAGTTTAAATTCTAAGTCACTTAGGCTATAGCCTGAATACTCTAGCTGCACGAAAGTTAACATGCAAAAACGTCATTTTCTTCATAGTTTCGCCCATAGTTTCGCTACAGCGAAACTGCAGTTTCGCTGACAGTTTCGCTGGGCAGCACTTCTGCTAGTTTCGCTAGGCAGATTCGCTGCCTTGAGCGCCCTAACTTTCGTTGGAATTCCCTAGTCTCGCAGAGTCTATAGGTCAGTCAGGGTCTTAGCGAGATTACCGACGAAACTGTAGTTTCACCTGAGCGAAACTGTAGTTTCGCTGGAATTTCTCCTAGTCTCGCTGAATGAGTTCACAGTTTCGCTGGCTGAATGCTTAATTCGCTGGATCGGGGCCCAGTTTCGCTGGATGAACAGAAACTCAGATCTAGCCCATTTTTAACCCAAAATCTAACTTTTTACGTCCAAATCCTTGGCTTACTTCCATGAAACCAAATCTAAGCTTTTTACACGTTTTCATACGTAAAAATTCGACCTTTATGTGTTTCTTTAAACTTTCAAAACCCCAAAACCCTAGAATCCGGGTTTGATCTACAGAAGGCCTTAGGGGTCGATTCTTACCTCGTTTTGTTGCTCTTTCATTGTGTTTTGATGCTCCAATCCACCAGAACTTCAATCCTTCAAACCTTCAAGCTCCAAATCTTGAATTTCTTCACTTTCTCTCTCTACTTTCTCTCTCTACAAATTTGGTGGCTAGGGTTTGAAATGGTGGAAGATGGAGCTGCTCATGCATGTTTAAGGGCTGATTAGGGCCCTTAAACCCATCAAGTCTAGCCCATTAAGGCTAATTTGATCCATAGCCCACTAATTTACCCCTTTATTTCTTAAATTAACCCTTAAAAGCCCATTATTATTAAATGGCTCGTTTCGGGAAATTTCGGGGCGTTACAAGTCCCCCCCTTATTTAGGTTTCGTCCTCGAAACCTGCTTCGTCGTTAAACAGATCGGGGTATTAACGTCTCATTTCCTCCTCGGATTCCCAGGTGGCATCTGACCCCTTTCGATGTTTCCATTGTACCTTGACTTGCTTGACTACTTTATTTCTCAATTGTTTCTCCTTCCGGTCCAGTATAACCACTGGTTGTTCTACATAGTTCAGCTTCTCGTCCACCTCGATGTCATCTAGAGGTACGACTGCCTCATTCGGTGCTAAACATTTCCTTAAGTGCGACACATGAAAGGTAGGGTGAATCCCACTTAACTCTTCTGGAAGGTCTAGCCTGTAAGCTACATCCCCAACTCGTGCTAGTACCTCGAATGGTCCGATGAACCTGGGACTCAGTTTCCCCCTCTTCCTAAATCAGATGATTCCCTTCCATGGTGACACTTTTAGCATTACCCTGTCACCCACGCTGAACTCTATCGGTCTCCTTCTTCTGTCGGCGTATGACTTTTGTCTATCCTTGGCAGCCTTCATATACGCCTTGATTTTCTACAACTTTTCCGTTGTGGCTTCCACGACTTCTAAGCTTCCTAGCTCCTTCTGTCCGACATCACCCCAACAAATATGAGTTCTGCACCGTCGACCGTACAATAACTCATACGGGGGCATCTTAATACTGGCGTCGTAGCTGTTGTTATAAGAGAACTCTGCTAGTGGCAAGTGATCATCCCAGTTACCGCCAAATTCGATAACGCATGCCCGAAGCATATCCTCCAGGGTCTGGATCGTTCTCTCCGATTGCCCATCGGTCTGCGGGTGGTATGCGGTACTAACATGCAACCTCGCACCCATCTCTTCATGGAACTTTTTCCAAAACTTTGAGGTGAACCGCGTATCCCTATCTGAAACAATCGATACGGGCATACCATGTCGCGCCACAATTTCTAGGATAAATAGTTCAGCAAGCTTTTCTGAACTAATTGTTCCTTGATTGGCAGGAAATGCGCACTTTTGGTCAGTCTATCCACAACCACCCATATCGCGTCACGACCTTTCGTCGTGCGGGGTAGTTTGGTGATAAAGTCCATGGTAACATGTTCCCACTTCCACTCTGGCACTTCTAATGGCTGAACATAACCATAAGGCCTTTGGTGCTCAGCCTTCACCTGTAGGCACGTGAGACATTTATTTACATACACAACCACATCTCTCTTCATCCCAGGCCACCAATAATCTTTCTTCAAGTCGTGGTACATCTTATTTGCGCCTGGATGTATTGAGTAGCGGGTCTTGTGCTCTTCATCCATAATCTTTTCCCGCAAGTCACCATGCTTCGGAACCCATATCCTACCATGGAAGGTCTTAACACCCAAGGTGTTCTCTATCAATTCATCCACTTTTCCCACCATCCTTTCCTTATTGATTTGCTGCTCTTTTAAAGCGTCCATTTGAGCTTTGCTTATCATCCTCATAACATCTGGGGTCACTACTAGTTGGCACGCCTTCACCCGGATCGGTTCATATCCTTCCTTTCGGCTCAGGGCATCGGCTACCACGTTCGCCTTACCCGGGTGATAATGGATTTCACAGTCGTAATCCTTTATCAGCTCCAACCACCTCCTCTGTCTCATATTGAGGTTTTTCTGCTCGAAGAAATATTTCAGACTTTTGTGGTCGGTAAATATGGCGCACTTAGTTCCATACAAATAGTGTCTCCAGATCTTCAATGCGAACACTACTGCGGCAAGTTCCAAATCATGAACCGGGTAGTTAACCTCCGTGTCCTTTAACTGTCTGGATGCGTAAGCTATAACCTTTCCTCTTTGCATCAACACACAGCCTAACCCGCAGTAAGAAGCATCGGAGTATACCGTTAGGTCTTCATCTCCCTCCGGTAGGGTTAGCACAGGAGCTTTGGTTAGTCTATTCTTCAACTCCTGAAACGCATCTTCTTGTTCTTTTCCCCAATCGAACACACATTCTTCCTCGTTAACCTTGTCAACGGGGAAGCTATCTTTGAGAAGTCCTTGATGAACCTCCTATAGTAGCCAGCCAATCCCAAGAAACTACGGATTTCAGATGGCGTCCTCGGGGAATTCCATTGCGTAACTGCCTCGACTTTTGCTGGATCAACCATAACTCCCTCGGAATTTATAATGTGCCCTAAAAACTGCACCTCCCGTAGCCAGAAGGCACATTTAGAGAACTTCGCATATAGTTTCTCCCTTCGTAAAGTTTCTAACACCTCCTTGATATGACAAGCGTGGTCTCCCTTATTCTTTGAGTATATCAAAATGTCATCAATAAAGACTATCACTGATCTGTCCAACATTGGGCGACACACGCGATTCATTAAGTCCATGAATGCCGCAGGAGCATTGGTTAGCCCAAAAGACATAACCAGAAACTCATAGTGGCCATAGCGTGTTCGGAAAGCCGTCTTTGGGATATCTTGCTCCCTTACTTTCAGTTGGTGATATCCAGATCGGAGATCTATTCGGGAGAACCAGCTTGCCCCTTGCAATTGATCAAACAGATCATCTATCCGGGGTAGAGGGTATCGATTCTTCACGGTCAGCTTATTCAACTCCCTGTAATCTATACACATCCTCATGCTGCCATCCTTCTTCTTCACAAACAGCACGGGAGCGCCCACGGAGAAATGCTGGGCCTAATGAATCCTTGTCAAGGAGTTCCTGCAGTTGTGACATGAGCTCCTTCATCTCGGACGGAGCTAGGCGGTAGGGTGTTTTGGCAATGGGTTGGGCTCCTGACAGTAAGTCAATCTGAAACTCTATCTCTCTATCTGGTGGTACTCCTGGCAGATCCTCCGGGAATACGTCAGGAAAGTCCCGCACCACTGGTACATCGGCAACTCTTTTGCTTTATCTTTAACATCCTTGACATACGCTAGATAAGCTCCGCACCCTCGCCTCATACATTTCTCCGCCTTGATCATGGAAATGATCCTTGGAACCTTACAATCGTTATCACCGTAGATCGTAACCGAACTACCATCTGGAGCCGTTAATCGGATCATCTTCTGTTGGCATACTATGTTAGCATCGTGGGCCGCTAGCCAATCCATCCCTAGTACGACATCGAAACCTCCTAAGGGCATAACAAACAATCGTGCGGGAAAGTAATGGCCTCCTAGTTTAATGTGGCAATCCTCTATCATCCTGACTATTCTAATGGACTTACCATCGGCTGTTTCTACTTCGAAGGCATCATCTATTTCCTTAGTTTGGACATCTAGTGTAGCACAGAAGGATACAGATACGAAACTCTTACTGGCACCACTATCAAATAATATGGAGGCGCAAACATCATTGACAAGGAACGTACCTGACACTACGTCCGGGTCCTTCCTTGCTTCTTTCTTGTTCATGGTGAAAGCCCTTGCCTTGACCTTAGGCTTTCCATCATCCCCCTTGTCATCACCCTGCTCGTGCCCGAGCTTCCCGGCTTGGCTTTCTTGCAATCCCTGCTGTAGTGCCCCGACTCATGGCAGTTAAAGCACTCGTTCACTTCCGGGCACTCCCTAGCCATATGACCCGTTTTCCCACACCGGTAGCACCCATGGCTACCCAATCGGCACTCTCCGGGATGCCTCCTCCCACACTTCCCACAGTTCTTAACCTCCTCGACCCCCTTCACAACCATCTGTTTTGCATCCACCCTTGCTTTCTTGTTCCCCGGTTGGTGGCCACCACTTCCATATCTCTTCCTATTAATTGTTATTCCAGGCCTTCTTCGTCTCACCCACTATCACCGGCCTGCGATGATCGTACAACCTTCCACTGAGGTCCACCGCTAATCTAAAAGTACCAGGTCGGGCAGTAACCATGTCCCTATGAATGTCCAGAGGCAACCCTTATATGTACCTCTTGATTCTCTTGGATTCGGGAGTCACCAAGTCAGGCACCAGGCGTGCCATTTCATTGAATTTCGTAGTGTACTCCTGGTGAGTCATATTTCTAGCCTCTAAGCTCACAAACTCTTGCTCAATCTTGTCAAGCTCCCTTTCCGGGCAGTACTCCTCTATCACCAACCTCTTCATCTCCGGCCATTTCATCCTCTCAATAGCCTCCTCTCCGTAAGACTCAGCAATGTTATCCCACCAACACAGTGCTGGATCCAAGAGGGAATGGGAAGCGAACTTCACCTTTTGGTTTTCACAGCACTCACTGATCTTCAGTACGGCCTCCATTTCCCTGATCCAACGCTGGGCAGTGGCAGCGTTACCAGTGCCATCAAATGTTGGGGGCTTACACCTCTGAAAATCCCCGTAGCTGCACCCCTTCACCCTTTCTTCCACTTCAGGGCCATCACGGTTACCCAGACGATCTCCTTCGTCGCTCAACTCCTCAGTCTTGACTGCCCCTTTCTTATCAACTTTTTCTGAAGCCGTACTCTTCTTACTGTCGCCCTTAACCTGCTCCACAAATTCCGCCAGCAGAGCGGGCATCACTCCAGACAGGACCTGATGCACCTCTTGGGCAATAGCTTCATTTACTGTCTCTTTCAGTTTGGCCTGATCAGGGGTAGACCCCTCGGCTCCCGTTTCTAACTCAACCTCCTCCTCCTTAATCGGTTCCTCAACCGGCTTTCTGGTTGACCTTTTTGTTGGCTTCACAGTTGCACTTGCAGTTTCCTTTGCCTTAGTCGGGGGCCTTCCCCTAGTGCTTCTCTGGGTGACCATGGTTGGAACTTCTTTCTTAGGTGCATTTCGTTCTACTTCCTATAAGATTCAGAATGTTAATATGGTCTTTCAAGGCAAGTTCAGTTCACGACAAGTTTTATAAATTTTTAATAACAGTGACCAGTTGTGATTAACTACTTACAGAACTTCCCGTGCCATAAACTTTCCTATCCTGAACCACACCAACACCAGAACCTACTATACCTAGTCTATGCACGTATAAGTCACATAAATTCAGATAGGCATCACAGATAACATTATCATACTCTACCTCGACTCTTACTTAAATAAGAAGGCACTACACCTCGGAATAATACCTACAACATACTTATTACCTCTTGGCATGGAGCTTCTTGGACTGGCATCCTTGACACTTGGTCCCATTATCTGTTTAAGTTTAGGTTTACAAAAATAGTTTTCCCAAATCTCTTAAACATTGGCTCTGATACCAACTTGTAAGGCCCACCTTTCTCAGGGGGACCTCACAGTTGGTCATTCATAGCAAAACATCGATTTAAAACAATCATTTACTCATATACGTATAAAATATATATTACAGCGGAAAAATACTGTCATTTCAATTCATTACAAGTAAAATATAAACATTGTCTTTAATCCACAAAACTATTTAGGAGTTCTTTGTTTAGCTTTTCTTCATCCGGGATGCCAGTCTTCTAGTGCTAAGAAGCTTCAGTCCCATGCCTCTATTCCATCGCTCTAACTCTTACCTGTCAACTGATATGCATACAAAGTCAGCTTCGCTGAGTGAATTCTAGGTTTTTCTTTATAAATAACTTTTGTAAAGGTATTAGCTTTAGCAGTTGAAAATAGTTCTCGCTATCAAGCATCAATACATACAGGCTATCACTTTATCGATACTTTATCATTTCTTTTCATTTCTCGTTATTTATTACTCTTCTTTATCCGTCAATTCTATGTCACCATCGGTGCCTAGGCTCGCCTAGGACTTTACCGACACGCCAATTAAGGGCTTACAGTCGTACTCGATCGGGCCATTAATGTCATGCCAATTCAGGGCTTACAGACCTGCCTGTTCGAGCATTACTTTATCCGGTGAGGGCACAACAAATGCAACCCTCCTTTAGCCATTGCTTGCAAGTATTTACTTTATCCCTTGCCTGCAGGACTTTACTTGCAAGACTTTACTTTATCCAGGTACACGTTATGTGCCACATAACCTTTCTTTACGTTTCACTTTCTTATTTAAGTTATATATATATATAATATAACACAACACATCTGTAACATCTCGTACTTTCGTTAAATAAAAAATTTTTTACCTCGTTAAATATTGTAAGGACCTTTTATGAGAAACTTTGGGGGATTATTATGCTTGTTTAGTATAAGAAGTTAATAAGTTAATGTATTTAAATAATAATAATAATAATAATAATAATAATAATAATAATATAATAATAATAATAATAATAATAATAATAATAAACAACAACTAAGAATAATAATAACAATGATAATATTGTTATTAGTAATAACAATTGGTTAAAAATTAGTAGGCTTGGTTTTAAAAGTTTAAGGGGCTTTATTGCCAATTTAAAACTTAATACATAAGGTTCTTACATGAAATGATAGACATTGGAAACCTCAGGGACCATTTATGTAAATGTTAAAACCCAAACCACTTTCTCTCTCCCCTTCCCCGATTCCGGTCGGGAGCCGGCCAACTCCGGCCGCGGCTCCGGCCAACCCCCAAACCACCGCATTACTTTGTTTCGTGTTGCCAACTACACCAAAAGAATCGTGGGTCAGATTCGAATCTAAACACATGCTTTAATCAATCTGATACAGCTCACAAATCCACTTCCGATCGCACCCGCGGTTGTCGGCAACTTTACACGCAAATTCGCACGAAAACTGGAAGATAATCAAAATTAAATACGCACTATCCAACGTTTGAACATTTATAATCTTCCACCATGTTCAATTATATTTAAAAACGCACAAAAACACTCCATTCGAACACTCTTAAACCGCGACCTGCATCACACTCGAACAACACCCTTCGAACTTCAAATTTCAAAATTAACATAGGGCTTTGAATCAATACCATCATTTGAAGCTTCCCTAAAGTTTAATTTGATTACAATCATCGTTTGAGTATCAAACGATCATCACAAGAGCCGCGACTTGTTCTTCATCAGGTTCATCACCAATTCGTCATCATACATGTAATTCAATACACACCCACACTCGGTTTCACATGGGGAACAAAAGCCCCATGATTCCACAGCCTTTGGAAATCGAATTGGTGTTCAACTGAACGGGATTCGAACCTAGGGCTCGAAATGGAATTTGGGGTTAACTGAAATGGTGTTTAAAACCATTTGGAACCAACATCTTTCGCGGCTGAGGCCTTTGGTTCACTGGTTAGTTACATGCATGCAATCCTTGAGGTCCCCGGTTCGAACCCGGGCACCTACACTATTTTTTTTAAATGCTTTTTAAGCCTTCAAAAATTACAGAAATTTACTAAAGATTATAAAAATCATTTTTATAAACATGTGTATTTTTAAATCAATAAATTACCTTCTGTAATATTTTTTAATAATTATAGAAAATTCTAGAGAAAAAAATATAAAAATGGTTTTCGTAAACTTTAAATATTCTTAGACACCATACTATTTTCTATAAATCTACTTAATAAAATACTTTAATATTTTATTAAATAGTTTAGATAAACATTATAATTAGTTTATTTTTAAAAAATAAACTTTAAATAGTTAAAATCACTACGTTATTATTAGTCATTTCGTTATCTTTAATTATGTCAATTATGAAATTTTATTTACATTTTATAAATTTAATTATTTTATAAGAATTTAATTTCTTATAAATTATTATAAAATGGATTAATTAAGCTTTCTTTTATCAAAATATATATGATTTTGATAACTAATTATATTTATAAAAACCCCAAATTCTACCTAAAACCCTAGTTGCCGTTAAAAACGTTAAGCTTAATATAATTAAACTTAAATCTCGTCAATATATATATATTCTTAGGTACCTTGTAAAGGAATTCGTTGAAACGACGCGCGTTATTATTTCTTATTAATCATCCAATATATACTTAATCGCCATGTGAGTATTTCTATACCCCTTTTTCATATTTTCACACTTTGGGGTGAAACATGTTACTTATTAACCATTGCACTTGTAAACGTTTGATTCTTGTAAACTTATGGCAATTTACCGGTGTGTTGTGATTAGTTGAACCTTGTAGCTACCATGTAATGTCGAATACATGTACAATCATTAACTATTGCTAGCCTGGCGACGTCATAGATCTATGGGCCTGACAAGCCTGCTTGGTTGATCCAAGTACACTTAGCTAATCGTATATACTTATAACTTGGTTGATCCAAGTACACTTGTAAAGGTTTAGAACTTGTAAACTTTGTCAAGGTTTGATTGTGCATTCTGTCTTACATCCCTAGTTACCTTTTTCTCTAATTTACAACATGAATTGCCATCTTTTATATACTTATGTATTCAAAACTATAGAATGCTCACCAACAATATGTTGACCTTTTATTTTTAACGTGTTTCAGGCAATAGCGTTATGTGGCTGTGAACAATCGTAACTCTCACGCCTCGACGATTCCGCCGTCAAGGTTGGGGTGTGACAACATCTCGAAGGCAATCCATCACTACAAGGTTATATCTCAATAAGGAAAAACACGTTATCAATTCGTTAGAAAATCTCGTTTCCCATATAAGATAGTAAGTAAAACTTTACTCTAAAAGAACTGGTCATAAAGGTATATATATTAGTATGCATACCGCCCCAAAACATTTAAAGTATGTATAAAATAGGGGATCTAGAACTCACCTGAACTCGTCCAAGTAGCTTAAATTCTAAGTCACTTAGGCTATAGCCTAAATACTCTAGCTGCACGAAAGTTAACATGCAAAAACGTCATTTTCTTCATAGTTTCGCCCATAGTTTCGCTACAGCGAAACTGCAGTTTCGCTGACAGTTTCGCTGACAGTTTCGCTGGGCAGCATTTCTGCTAGTTTCGCTAGGCAGATTCACTGCCTTGAGCGGCCCAACTTTCATTGGAATTCCCTAGTCTCGCAGAGTCTATAGGTCAGTCAGGGTCTTAGCGAGATTACCGGCGAAACTGTAGTTTCGCCTGAGCAAAACTGTAGTTTCGCTGGAATTTCTCCTAGTCTCGCTGAATGAGTTCACAGTTTCGCTGGCTGAATGCTTAAATTCGCTGGATCGGGGCCCAGTTTCGCTGGATGAACAGAAACTCAGATCCAGCTCATTTTTAACCCAAAATCTTAACTTTTTACGTCCAAATCCTTGGCTTACCTTCCATGAAACCAAATCTAAGCTTTTTACACGTTTTCATACGTAAAAATTCGACCTTTATGTGTTTCTTTAAACTTTTCAAAACCCCAAACCCTAGAATCCGGGTTTGATCTACAGAAGGCCTTAGGGGTCGATTCTTACCTCGTTTTGTTGCTCTTTCCTTGTGTTTTGATGCTCCAATCCACCAGAACTTCAATCCTTCAAACCTTCAAGCTCCAAATCTTGAATTTCTTCACTTTCTCTCTCTACTTTCTCTCTCTACTTTCTCTCTCTACGAATTTGGTGGCTAGGGTTTGAAATGGTGGAAGATGGAGCTGCTCATGCATGTTTAAGGGCTGATTAGGGCCCTTAAACCCATCAAGTCTAGCCCATTAAGGCTAATTTGATCCATAGCCCACTAATTTTACCCCTTTATTTCTTAAATTAACCCTTAAAAGCCCATTATTATTAAATGGCTCGTTTCGGGAAATTTCGGGGCGTTACACAATGAATTTTATGACACAATGCTATATATGACACAATGAATCTTATGACACAATGATATCATTGTGTCAAGTCTTATTTGACTTATTTTATCTTATATTGTTTGATTTACAGAGCGCTAATACTTACATGAGAGATTATGAGGTTGTTCTTAAGGACTTCACAGAAAACATAAACAACCTTTTAAAAAATAAGAAGTTGGTGAAAGATATAAAGAAGTTTGATATGGTGATGCTACCAATCCTTCAAATGGGTCATTATTACCTTATTTGTTTCAATCTAAAAGACACAAGGACAATCTTGATTGACAACAGTGCATCTGGTGAATATGAAGCAAAGTACCTTGGTCTACCCGCGAGAGCAGTAAGTATTTAAACCCATATAATTAATATAGCACAACGTATGCTATTTAAATATAACACAATGTTGATTTGTTTCATAGAGATGTTTTTGCAGATTACCTTGGAAGTATTTCACATAGAAAAGCAAAAAAAATGAAGAAACATCAATTGAACGGTTAAAAATGACATGGAGAACATCAAAAAATGGAATTGATTATGGAGTATTTCTCATGCGACACATGGAGATGTACCTGGCAGAAGATGTGAAGTTCTGGAATTGTGGATTCAGTGATGAAAAAGATAATAAGCAGGCGGCAGAATTGGAAAACTTGCGCCGAAAGTATGCTGTAAAAATTCTATTGCATGACATAAATGAAGCAAGGGATTTGGTAATACAAGATGTGAAGAACTACATGGAGTTACCTGGTCCTAAAAAATCAGCCTCCAAAAAACATCAAAAGACAGAATCTTTAAAAGGCTGACATTTGGAATGACGTAGTTCAAAACAATGGTTCTTCGAAACAATGGTAATTTGACACAATAGTTGTTTGACACAATGATTGTTTGACACAATGGTTGTTTGAAACAATGGTAGTTTGACACAATGGTAGTTGACACAATGGTAGTTGACACAATGGTTGTTTGAAACAATGGTAGTTTGACACAACGGTAATTTGACACAAGTGGTAGTTTGACACAATGGTAATTTGAAACAATAGTAATTTGGTATGTTGGCATGTTGTTATATTTTGCTTTGTGTTGGTATGTTAATATTTGTTGCTATATGTTGCTTTACATTACACAATATTATTTTGGTAACATGTTTTTATCGTCAAATCAAACATAAGCAAAACTCTTCAAATATGACACAATGAGTATAATGACACAATGAGTCTAACGACACAATAAATATAATGACACAATGAATAAAATGACATAACGAGTATTTGACACAATGAATCTTATGACAATGAATCCTATTCTTGAATAGGCATAGAATCAATTGTTGAGCTGCTTGAAGCTTGTTTATCTTTAATGCTTTGAAGATATAAACTGCAATTGCGTATAATGTGACCAGGTTGTTTGCAAAACCCACAATGTCTTAACTTTTTCCTGCTTGTTCGATGGCTAACTCACGAGCAGACTTCATTCTTTTCGGCCTACCTTTTGTCTTTTACTTAACAGGCACACGGAATTTTGCTTCATTTCGTTCGCTCCCTCCAGTTAACTCTGCAAACCAATCTCTCCTGCAATATCAAATAATATAAAAACACAATGACTGAAAAAGGAATAGCAGAATATCAAATGACACAATGAGTAAAAAAGAAAAAAGAAACAATGTTTAAAAAGAAAAAAGACACAATGAGTAAATTAGAAAAAGACACAATGAGTAAACACTTGATACCTTAGATGTCACTTTGTCCCATATATGTCACATACATAACCTATGCTGGGAAGTTGGTAAAAAATCTAGTATAGCCCTCTTCATTGCAGGATCTTAATCACTAACAATAACTTTAGGTGGATTACCAAAAGCTTTGACATAGTTACGCAATAACCACCTATATGAATCTGCAGTTTCAGATCCAAGAAGGGCAGCACCAAGAGTAACATTTCTGTTATGGTTATCTATACCAGTGAAAGGTACAAAAACCATATCATACCTATCATATACGACATAATAACTATAATTAGACACAATGAATATATGACACAATGAATCTTATGACACAATGATATAAATGACACAATGAATCTTATGACACAATGAATCTTATGACATAATGATAAATATGACATATTAACACCATGACACAATGAGTCTCATAACACAATGAATCTTATGACATAATGATATATATGATACAATAGTATATATGACATAATGAATAATATAAGTAATAACACAATGGAAAAAAGACACAATGAAAATATGATACAATGAAGAGATTAGAATCATACTTGTTAGATCTATAAGTAGCATCAAATCCAACAACATCACCAAAGATCAAGTAATTATTCTTCATAACACCATCATCCCAAAATAAACCACCTAATGTTCCATCTTCTTTAACAATATATTCACAAGTAAAATTCGTCAAGTGATCATTTTTCTTCATAAGAATTCGAACAAGCATATCAGCATCATATTCACCAATATATTTATTTAAATCCTTCTTATAATTCTTGAAATCATTTTCATCGCACCGACTTTCGCATAACCACCACACAAAGTTCTCAATATATGAAAAGCTCGAACGGGACCAATATTTATACCAGACAAAGCTTGAATTGCACCTTCTTTTACATGATCAACCTTTCTAGCAGCAGGTAAAAGATGCACATCATCTTGATCAACAAACAAGTGGTTGTGCTCTTCCTTGAAATAATAAACACAATACTTATTATTAACTAAACGTAGCTTAAGAATCGCTTCACACCTAACTCTCTTAGATGGTTTACTACGCTTCCACTTACATTTATCATCCTCATCATTTGAAGAATCAAATACTTTTCCCTTTTTAAACTCTGCTTTGAACAAACAAAATACTTCAAAAGTACTTTACAGCTTGTAAATATTCTGTATGCTTCCTAGCTTCAAAACCACAAGAAAGAGCATACCTTTGGTAAATTGCAAACGCATCCTCAAAAGAAACAAAATCCATTCCTACAACAGGTTTAATTGAACTCTTTGCAAAAGGTATGTAAGATACTCTTCCAGAACCTGGGAATACACATTGTTGGCCAACATCTTTGTAATTTTCAACATCTATATGAATAAAAATAACATGTCATAAAAAGACAAAACAGCATAAAAGACACAATGAGATCAGTTGATATCATACAAAAACACAATATAAATAACACAATCAGTATAAATAGTATCATATAACTCACCTAATATTTATAAAATATGTTCAACAATAAATTGATAATGTCCAGAGTAATCTAACAGTATAGACACAATAACTGTTTTATTTAGACACAATGACGATATAAAAGACACAATAACAAACAAAAAGACACAATGATGATACCTATGACACAATGATGATGTCAATCAATAATAAAATTCACAAAAATCATACAATATAGACACAACGATGATCAAAGCGATAAAATTACGGTGCGAAAATTAACATACTATTTCAATTACAGTATATAATCGTCCTCATACGTACCAAACTGATGATCAATCGTCGACATCGGTGAAGTAATTGATGTAAAGCAATCTTCAACAGATGAATTCGATTGTTTGAATCTTCAACGATTGAAATTGATGTAAGCTGAAACTTCGTAAGTTTGAATCTTCAATGATAAATTGAAAATTCTGTTGAAAACATCAATCGTACAGAAAAAGTCAATATATCCCACACCTTCATCTTAATAAATTAGACTTTCTAAAATACATCTCCTTTCATTTTTAAAAATATGACACATGTCACTCACCGATTGCTTCTCACACTTTTTAGATAATGTTCACTTTGTATTTGAACTTTTCTCTTCATTTATTAGTATACATGCTCGGTATACTTTATATTAACAATTTCTTTCTAATTATATCTTGTTTTTTATGATTTATTATCAATTTGATTATTTAGAATTCATTAATTTTCTTATTTAACACTTATCTCTTCGTATTAATAAATTAATTATGGTGTACTATCTTCCTACTATAATAAAAAGGTAGCTTGGTATGACACGTGGTAACACCATAATTATTTTCACTAAATTTTCCCGCCTCTCTCTTCTATTAAATAATTACCTTAATTACTAATAATATTATTTAACATTTTTTTAAATTTAATAAATTAAGAAAGGGATTTATTTATTAATGTTATTTCTAAATAAATAATTTTTTATAAAATAATAATTTTTTTAAATCATAAAACTTTTTTAAAAATATGAAATATTTTAAAATTGGTATATTTAAAAAGTCAAATTTTTAAAACCAAAAATAATAAAATTTGGGAGTTATAATAAGTAAATTTTTAAAAATGACTTTTTATACAGTTTATTTTAGAACAAAACGTTTATTTCTTTTTGGAAAAAATTAAAAACAAGTTTTTAAAAAATTTAATATCATTGTTTTATTACTTATAATCATTTCCCATACATAATTTCACTCATATCATATCTTAGAATATCATTTTATAATAATAAATATTATTATATTACTTTTTTATTCATTAAACTCGTGTAACAAATGAGTTTATTAAAGCTAGTTAATTTAATATAAACATACAACATTTAAAATTATTAAAAAATAAAGTTTGATTGATTGATTTAGAATCCAAACATTAATTTAATTTAATTTGAATGTAAAAATTAATATGTAATATAAAAGTTTTTTTAAATAATAATTTTACAAGGGGGAATATGAAAATTTTTAAATTTAATTTCCTGGGGGGTGGGGGGTGGGGGGTGGTGGGGGGTGTGGGGGACTGAGGGGGTTACAAAAAGTAGAAAAGAGAGTTATACTCTCTCCAAGAACAAAAACCAACCTATTAAAAACTAGAAAAGTTAAGGGAGAGGATATGCTACAAAAGCTATATTTCCTAAAATGGGTGAGAAGTAATTCTGGTCATTGGATCAACTCATTAAAATAGATCAATGGTTCAAAAAAACAAGGTGGCAAACATGTAAATAAGTGGAAAACTGCTAACAGACGGAGGGACAAAAAAGTAATTTGACACAATGGTTGTTTGACACAATGGTTGTTTGACACAAGGGTGTTTGATACAATGGTTGTTTGACACAATGGTTGTTTGACACAATGGTTGTTTGACACAATGGTTGTTTGACACAATGGTTGTTTGACAGGTTGTTTGACATAATGGTTGTTTGAAACAATAGTAATTTAACACAATGGTAGTTTGACACAATGGTAGTTTGACACAATAGTAATTTGAAACAATAGTAATTTGGTATGTTGGCATATTATTATATTTTGCTATGTGTTGGCATGTATTTGTTGCTATATGTTGCTTTACATTACACAATAGTATTTTGGTAACTTGTTTTTATCGTTAAAATCAAACGTAAACAAAACTCTTCAAATATGACACAATGAGTCTTATAACACAATGAATATAATAACACAATGAATATAATGACACAATGAGTATATGACACAATGAATCTTATGACACAATGAATCCTATTCTTGAATAGGCATAGAATCAATTGTTGAGTTGTTTGAATCTTGTTTATCCTTAATGTTTTGAAGATATAAACTGCAATTGCGTATAATGTGACCAGGTTGTTTGCAAAACCCACAATTTCTCAACTTTTTTCCTGCTTGTTCGATGACTAACTCACGAGCTGACTTTATTCTTTTTGGCCTACCTGGGGATACACATTGTTGGCCAACATCTTTGTAATTTTCAGCATCTATATGAAAAATACAGCATGTCATAAAAAGACAAAATGAGTATCATGACACAATGAAGCTTATGACACAATGATATATGTGACACATTAACACCATGACACAATAGTCTTATGACACAATGAATATAATAACACAATGATATTATTACACAGTATATATGACTCGTTAACACCATGACACAATGAGTCTTATGACACAATGAATCTTATGACACAATGATATAAATGACACAATGCATCTTATGACACAAATAATATATATGACACATTAACACCATGACACAATGAAATTTATGACACAAGGATGTCATTGTGTCAAGTCTTATTTTATCTATCTTATTTTATCTTATATTGTTTGATTTACAGAACGCTAATACAGAAACATATAGAAACATATTCATAATGTCCAGATTAATCTAACAGTATATACACAATAACTGTTTTATTCAGACACAATGACAATACAAAAGACACAATGACGAACAAAAAGACACAATGATGATACCTATGACACAATGATGATACCTATGACACAATGATGATACCTATGACACAATGATGATACCTATGACACAATGATGATGTCAATCAATAACAAAATTCATAGAAATTAGACAGTATAGACACAATGATGATCCAAACGACAAAATTACGGTGTGAAAATTAACATACTATGTCAATTACAGTATATAATCGTCCTCATACGTACCAATCTGACAATCACTCGTCGACATCGGCGAATTAATTGATGTAAAGCAATCTTCGACAGATGAATTCGATCGTTTGATGTAAGCTGAAACTTCGTACGTTTGAATCTTCAACGATTAAAATTGATGTAAGATGAATTCGATCGTTTGATCTTTTGAAAACCTCAATCGTACAGATATGTATCTCACACCTTCATCTTAATAAATTAGACTTCCTAAAATACCCCTCCTTCCATTTTTAATAATATGCCACGTGTCACTCACCGATTGCTTCTCACACTTTTTACATAATATTCCCTTTGTATTTGAACTTTTCTCAAAAGTTAATCTTTCATTTAAGATATAGTAATAGTATAATACTCCCTCTCACATCACAATATCACATATTCACATTTCATAATTATTAAATAAAGTCCAGCGTAATTCTCTGCGTGACAATTCCTCTAACGCATTTTCTCCATCTTTCCAACTCACTCTCTCTCTATATATATACATTCACCTTCATCTTCAACCTTCAAATCCCCTCAAAATCCCTCAAAATCTCCATCAAAAATGGGAAATTACAGTTCAACCTGCAACTGCAACTGCAATCTCATACTCTCTCCAAGAACAAAGACCAACAGATCATCAGCTAAAGTCATCTTCCCAACGGGCGAAATTCGACAGTTTCAATCGCCAGTGAATGCAGCAGAGATCATGATCGAGTGCCCGAACTTCTTCCTCGTAAACTCGCAGTCGTTGAACATCAACCGAAGGTTTTCGCCTCTATCGGCCGATGAAGAACTGGAGTCTGGAAACTTCTACATCATGTTCCCCATGAGGCGGATGAACTCGATGGTTACAGCTGCGGATATGGCGGTTTTCTGGATGGCGGGCCGGAAGCGGATTGATGGGAAGATGTCGCCGGAGAAGGGCGGCGATGCGGAGGCGCCGGTGGCGGAGTTTAGTCATCGGCTGGTGGTTTGTAGGTCGAGGAAGCCGTTACTTGATACTATTGCGGAGGAGACTGTTTTTTGTAGATGAGTGATCAGAGTGAATTTGGGTTGTGTTTGAATGTTTTTATGTTATGTTATGTAGTTAATTTCCATGCATAATGAATACTATATTGGTGTTACTACTATCTCATTAACAAGATATGAATATGAATTGTGTAAGTTATGATTTAAATTCCAAAAACATTATATTTGTTTAGGGAAGAAATATTTTTTTATAAATAAATGTTTGATTTAGAAGTTTAATTTTAAAACAGGTAGGAGTGTTAATAGGTTCGCATAATGACTTATTCGGATCGGTTAATTCGCATTTGAAATTTAGAATCATATATATCCGAAATTTGAAACAATTTGAGAAATACGTTTAACCGATTTGTATCTATTGAATAAACCGAATAAGCGTGATTTTGTATATCTAAATCAATTGAATTAACTGAACAGATAAGTCTATTCAGTTGAATTTAGATGCATTTGGTTTGGATACCTGAATAAGAAATTCGTACTACAGATAGGAAGCAATTCGAAAAAGATCTTGGATTGATCTTTTTCTATTTCAGATATGATTTAGATTTAGATTTTTTTTAATTTTTAGTTTTTTTAAACACCGCCTATAAAAAAGCAAACAACGTAGTTAGTAATATCTTAGTAGATTTAAAAAGGGCGAGAGCATAACAAATCTTATATCTATCTCAATAGATAAAAAGTAAAGTGATGGTGAAAATATACAAAAATTACTCAATTGAATCTGAAATCCATTGTAAAATTTATGGTCTAATAAACTCGAGTAATGGAGATGATCGTATGTGTCAGTGAATCGTCAGTGATCCGCTAAGTTTTTTGGTAAAAAATATTATTAATTTCATCATAAATAAGGAAAGATCTTGGAAATTATCGTGTATATATGGTCTCCCTCATCGTAGCTTATCATATGGGTTATCTTTACTATAATTTAATAAGTAGCTACAATATGATGATTCTGTCATTTGTCACGAGACCCATAAAACAAGCTTCTACTCTTGATAAACAAACAAACAAACAAACATACCCAGTGTATCCCGCTGGAGAGCAGGGTCTGGGAGGGGTATATGGTGGCATGTCTTTCCTCTATCTAGAAAGATAGAGAGACCGCTCCCGAAGAGACCCCCGACTCGTTAACAAAGTCAATAACAATAACAATCATAATACAAAGCATACAACACACAGATATATATCACATAAAGAATTTGATAAAGCATACAACACAAAGATATATCTCACAAAGATATATATCACACAAAGATAAAACACAGTCAATAACAATAACAATCATAATAAAAACGGCATGTAGCCCCAAAGAGGGTATATGAGGAAAACTACACCTAGCGAGTGTGGTCCGACCATGTATTACCGTATACCCTTCCCACCCACAAAACCCACTAAAAGTCCTTAATTTTAATTCTACGCCTCCACTCACTTCTATCCTCGATCATGTTCTCAGAAAGATGCAAGTCTATCATATCCCTCCTAATAACCTCGTCCCAAGTCAACCTAGGTCTACCTCTACTCCTCCTACCCTCTAAACTGATGTTCTCTACTGCTCGGACAGGTGCTGCCATCGTTCTCCTCTTCACGTGCCCAAACCATCTTAATCTTCCCTCTCTTATTTTTTCTGTGATAGTAGCCACCTCTAGCCTCTTGCGAAAGACGTCGTTTCTTATCCGATCCAATCTTGTATGTCCACACATCCACCTCAGCATTCGCATTTCTGCGACCTCTATTGTCTCTCGTGCGATTTCTTTATGGCCCATCGTTCTCCTCTTCACGTGCCCAAACCATCTTAAGCTTCTACTCTTGATAATTCTTTTTATTTGTCTCTATATTACTTCATATTCCACAAAAAAAATATATGATAGTCTTCTCTTTTCTAGACCGTTTCTTCTTTGATTTGTTTCATACTGTCACCAATGAAGTGATATTTATCATCACATCTATAGCATTCTTTTAGAGAATTCTTTTCGACCTCGAATACATCCATCATTGGATCATATGGTGATTTGACATCTCTTTTTATATTGTATCATTTTGAAGACTTCAAGAATCCTCTAAACGACATGGATAGTCTGCACATCAACCGCTTCCTTATGCATCATCATCGTTGTCACAGGATGATTAATTGGTGTGTTGTTATTTGAGGGAAATGGACTCAACTTTCTCGTTTTGAGCTTAGAAATTTTTTCATCTTTATACCACGATGACCTCACAGCTTTGAATTTACCTATGAGTCGTCCAACCGAAAGGAGATCAAATTATTTCATGAATTGAAAATTTGGGATGAGTTACACTTAAGAAGTGCTTTACATAATGCTTCCTAGTGTAGTTGACGCCTAAATGCGTAATGTTGTGCAATATTATTGAACCTTAAATGTCTAGCTCTAGCAAGAAACTAAATATATGAAGAAATATAGATTATAAAGACATGAGACGGTTATTTAACCAATCCCCTCATGAAAGATGTAACTTACGAGCTATTTGGTAGCTTTTTAATGGTAATTGAGATATTATCTTTTTATAGTTCATAGGCTTTTAATGATCACGATGTAACCTTAAATTGGAATGGTTAATGTTGATTATTGAGAAATTGTGATTAGAATTGATTGAGTTCCTTTACAATGCATGGATATATATAACTAGCCTAACTAACTCAAACGATAAAATAGGAAACGATAAGTATCAATGGAAAACAAATCTAGACTCCTTAATACTCCCCCTCAGTGTGAACGACGGTACGAAGAGACGTTCAAACTGTGTCGAAAGGACTCAAACAGGAAACGGGGTAGGCCCTTGGTGAAGATGTCGGCATACTGAAGACTGGATGGAACATGTAAAACCCAAATGTGCCCATCTGAACCTTTTCTCTGATGAAGTGTATGTCCAGCTCTACATGTTTGGTACGTTGATGTTGAACCAGATTACCGGACAAATAGACCGCCGAGACCTTGTCGCAGTAAAGAAGCGTGGCTTTAGTGACTGGGATGCTGAGCTCAAGAAGGAGGTTCCGGATCCAAGTGGCTTCGGCCACAGCATTAGCAACCCCTCTATATTCGGCCTCTGCACTAGAGCGGGATATTGTAGGCTGACGTTTCGAGGACCACGAGATGAGGTTGTCACCGAGAAAAATGCAGTATCCCGAGGTAGATCGCTGAGTGTTAGGGCAACCTCCCCAATTAGCATCTGAATACGCCACCAATGCAAAGTTTGGGGAGACAGATAAACGAAGACCAAAGTCGAGAGTACCTTGAACATAACGTAATACCCGTTTCAGGAAGACCATGTGAAGCTCGCGAGGAGCGTGCATGAACAAACAGATTTGCTGAACGATGTATGTAATGTCTGGTCTGGTGATGGTGAGATACTGAAGAGCCCCCGCTAAGCTGTGATATAGCATTCTGTCTTGTAATGTTTCACCCTCAGTGGCACTAAGTTTATCATTTGTGTCAACGGGTGTATGGCAAGGTTTGCACGCGGACATGTTGGCACGGTGTAAAATATCTCTAGCGTACTGAGTCTGAGCGAGAAAGAGAGAGTTGTGATCACGAGCAACTGTGATGCTGAGGAAATGATGGAGGGCCCCCATGTTAGTCATGGCAAACTCGGTTGATAACCGAGTGATGATCCGATTGAGAAGAGATGGATCATTCTCTGTCAGGACAATATCATCAACGTAGAGAAGTAAGTAAGCTAGTTGAGTCCTATTGTTGTATATGAACAGTGAAGTGTCACATATGCTGCTTCGGAACCCAGAGGATTTAAGAAAGGTTGAAAATCTAGTGTACCATGCCCGAGGAGCTTGTTTGAGGCCGTAGAGCGATTTGTTAAGGCGACAAACGTGGTGCGGAGCAGCGGGATCAACGAAGCCTGATGGCTGATGGATGTAGATGGTTTCCTGGAGGGTACCATTGAGGAAGACATTTTTGACATCCAATTGATGGATTTTCCATGATTTCGAGACCGCCAAAGCTAGGACAGTGCGAATAGTCGTTGGTTTGACAACCGGACTAAAGGTCTCCGTACAGTCAATACCCATGGTTTAAGATTTCCCGTTGCATACCAGACGAGCTTTATACCGATCTAAGGTGCCATCCGCATTAAACTTATGGTGAAACAACCACATTGAGCGGATCACCGGTTGATCCGTCGGGCACGAAACCAAGTCCCATGTATTATTAACTTGTAATGCACTAAATTCGTTATTCATGGCACGTAGCCAGTTAGGGTCAGATAATGCTTTAAGGTATGATGTGGGGACAGGTGAGATGTTTCTAGTTACGGCTAAGGTGTATTTGGGATTTGGTTTTATAATGCCGGTTTTAGAGCGGGTATTCATATGATGGGTGTTTGGAGGTTGCGGTACGGAGGAGGAGGGTGTAGTGGGTGTGGGAGTAGTGTTGGGTGGCTGTGGAGGTTGGGAAAATGGGATGGGGTTGACGGGTGGGATGGGTGATTGGGTGGTTGGGATGGGGGTAGGTATGGGGTTGGTAGTTGGCGAGGGAGTGGATGGTGTTGTGCCGGTGGGGGGTGCGGCCGAAGGTGGGGTAGTAGAAGGGGATGGAGTTGACGAGGTGGCCGAGAAAGATGGGTGAAAAAATTGGTTAGTGATAGGTGACGGGTCATCTAGGAATTGATATGAGAGGGGTGGGATAGGTCGTTTGAACGGGAAGGTTGATTCATTAAAGACTACATGAGGAGAAAGATGAACTTTACCGGTGACGGGATCGTAACACCGATACCCTCGAAAGTCGGATGGGTAGCCTAAGAAAATGCATTGGGTGGATCTGGGAGATAATTTATGGGGTTGGGTGGCTGACATGTTAGGATAGCATGCACAACCAAACACACGAAGGTGATCGTATGTTGGATGGTGAGCATAGAGGGCAAATACGGGGGTTTGGTAGTGAAGCCGTTTGGCGGGAAGGATATTATGAAGATATGTGGTGGTGTGAAGGGCTTCAACCCAAAAGATGGGTGGGATGTGAGCATGGAAAAGAAGTGCTCGAATGACGTCATTGATTTGACGAATCATGCGTTCCGAGCGACCGTTTTGTTGTGAAGTCTGAGGACATGAAAAAAGAAAAACGAGACCGTTTTAGGCAGCAAAGTCTTTGAAATTATTATTATTGAATTCGCCGCCGAGATCACATTGGAATGTTTTAATTGTGTGATGGAATTGTTTTTGAACCATTTTATGAAATTTTGTGAATGCGGTGAAAGTTTCTGATTTGTATTTTAACGGATATACCCACACGTAGTTCTTGAAATTATCAACCAAAATCATGTAGTATTTGTAATCTGAATTGCTTTCAACAGGCGATGTCCATAGGTCACAGTGAATAATATCAAATGGGTGAAAAGTAATAGAAACCGAATCAATAAAAGGTAACCGTTTACTGTTTGATAATTGACAAGAAGAACAAATAAAAGAACCACAATGTTTATTGTTACTAGAAATGCAATAACGAGAAAGATAGTTTAGCATGTTCGCGCCGGGATGTCCGAGACGATCATGCCATGGGAGAGTTGTTGCCAAAGTGAGCAAGGAAACGACAGGCTGGGTGACAGGGTAGAGATCTCCGGTACTATTGTGACGGGAAAGGAGTTGTCCATCCTTAAGGTCCTTCACAGAAAAACCAAAGAGGTCAAATTCAACCTTTACATGATTGTCAATTGTAAATTTTCGAACTGAGATCAAGTCCTTGATGATTGTTGGGGAGTGAAGAATTTGGTTAAGGTGATAGGTTTTATTGGGAAGGTTTAAAAAAGCATTACCGGACCCGTTAACTGGTAAACGTTGACCATTACCAACGTATATAGGCAATGTAGGAAATAAACACGGGAAAGTGATTTTACCTGGATCCGAGGTAAGGTGCTGAGATGCGCCTGTATCCATGTGCCATTGAGGGTCCGTGTAGTTAAGTTGCATACTATATAGAGCAGATCTGAGATCACTTGGACTTAAGGCATTTTGAGCAAATAGGCCGAAGCCGGGTGGGCCTGAAAGTGGTTGCTATTGAGTTAAATGGGCCTGGGCTGGGTGAGGGGGTGCTGGGCCGTGACTAAAAGGCTGGGAGGGGTAGGGTGTTGGTGGGTAGTTAGGCCACTGGTGATGTTGAAAAGTGGTATTGTGGGCTTGTTGGACCGAGGGTGGGTATCGACCCCATGCAGCCTCGTGAGAGAAGGTGGGATTGGGAGTCCAGTTTCTGGTGGAACTGCCGGACATGCGACCCCCACTGCCATGACCCGGGTGACGACCACCGCGACTAGAAGACCCATGGCCACGAGCCGCCTTAGCCGGATCATAGTTCCCGATAACCGTTCGGATATGGAGAACGAGGTAGGTTAGGGTTCTTGTTGTCATTACTCGTTGGTGCATGAGGGGTGAGTAAAACCGTATCCCTGGTAGAACCCGTTCGTGCCGCCTGTCGCTGCTGCTCTTCCTCAACCATGCCACAAGCCTCGTCCTATGATGGTTTGCTTTTATGTATGATGGTGCCGATGGTATCTTATTCTGCTGGAAGGCCACAAACCATTTGAATGACAAGTCTTGTTTCGGTAATGGGTTGGTCGACGTCGCTTAACTGTGCAGCGATGTCCTTCAAGGTTTGGCAATAGTTGTCGAACGAAGAATAGGAGGCCAAGGTAGTGTTAGTGAACTTTGGCTCCAAGGTGGCAGCACGAGCATGTTTATTATTGATGAAGATGGCTTGAATGGCTAACTAGGTCTCCCGAGCGGTTCTTTCTTTTTCGATAAGGCGGCCAAGAAGATCATCTGAGATGGTACCGAAGATCCATTGAACTACTAACGCATCAAGTTCCAACCAAGACTGATAATCGGGATCTTTGGCAGTTGGCGGTTCCTTCAAGCCATCTATATGATCAAGAAGTTTAAAGGCTCGAAGGTGGAGTTTAAAGAGGTTGACCCACGATGAATGTGGAGTTTTCTTTCCATCGAGGGTACGGATTTTGGTGGTAATATTATTGACGGAGTATGTCGGATGTATGGAGAGTTTTTCAGTGTGGGGTGGAAGAGTTGGAAGCTTTCTCCATGGCCGATGGGATGTGGCGGCAGGGAAGGAAGAAGAAAAAAAATTAGGTTTATGGTTTGGCTCTGATTACCATGTTGATTATTGAGAAATTGTGATTAGAATTGGTTGAGTTCCTTTACAATGCATGGATATATATAATTAGCCTAACTAACTCAAACGATAAAATAGGAAACGATAAATATCAATGGAAAACAGATCTAGACTCCTTAATAGTTAATAGTTAATCAATAAGATGTTACGTTTTAAACATTCAGAGTTAAAGTTGCATCTTAATCATTAAAAGACTATAAACCAATAAGATGTAGCATCTTAATAGTCACTCGGCATACTTTGCCGTCAATTAAGACGGGGGCTTTACTGGCTAGCGAGTTAGCATGCATGTTGACTTCAAGCTCTTAGCTTGTTTTGAATGCTAGATCGGATTGGCGTTCAGTTAGTACTCAAGAATGTTGAACGCTTACATGACATTATGTTATTTTTCTTCTATTAATAACGATGATACATATCAACGAGGGAAGTTGAAAACTTATCTATTACATTTTTTAAACAAAAAAGGATTATTTGTACATCTTACTTATAAACTAACTATTTATATCTTTGAAACATCGTTTAAATGTTTAACGCAAAATCAATCTTTTATATAAAGTTTGTTATATAATCTTTTTAGTTTTTATTTAAAGTTTACAAGTCTAGAGACTGGAGGTGTCTAAGCTGATAGTAGTATTTATGTGTTCTAACATATCTACTCTATCAGAGAGTTAATTTTATAATAAACGCGCCTCATATATCTAAACTAAAGTTAATACTAAGCTAAAAGAAACTAAAATTTTTGGCTTTGATAAATAAGAATGAATACAATGAAATATCACATTTTCAAATTAGTCCAAGACTTTATTAAAAATAGAGTAAATTACACTTTTCGTCCCTGTGGTTTGGTGGTTATAACCATTTTCATCCAATAGTTTAAAAACGCCCGATTTAACCACTAAGGTTTGAGATTTGTCACAATCAAATCCAAACCGTTAACAGTCATCCATTTTTTCTATTAAGTAGATGTAAAAAGACAAATATACCCCTAAGCTTTTATTGTTACTTTAATATATAGATATAAAAAATTATCTATAAATCACAATCTCTTTTAACTATCTTTTTCTACTCACCCTTCTTCAACCCTTCCTTTAACCCCACCACCACCACCACCACCCACCACCACTTGCACTTCAAGCCACCACCACCATCCACTCATCTTCATCTTTAAGCACCAGCCACCACTGCTACGCGTTGCCGCCACCACCATCACCCCGCTGCTGCGGCGTTACCACATACCACCACCACGACAAATCATCAGATATCACTTCCAAATCACCTCCAAATCACCTCCAAATCATCAGATATCACCATAGATCCATCTGCAGCAATGCCCCAATACAGCTTCACACCTCTATCAGCATACTACAAATCATCATTTTCATTCAGACATTTTCACAAACACTTGGTGTGTAATAAAGAATGGGTCTTTTGGGTCTTTAATCTTTACAACCATGGTCCATGAATACAAAATCTTACCAGTGCAGTGAAAACAGTACCCTTTTTGCTATCAAACACAACGAACCCAAAGCTACCTTCAAGATCGCTAATCACTTGATCAGCAGGGTACGGCCCACGATCACGTAACGTCCGATAAGCTTCGATCACGAACATCGCTTCGTTGGTGTTCTTCGACAACCCATATTGTTTGATTTAGGCGCAAAGATTGTTCAAACTCCCGATGAACAAGCAGTACACATCGTCAAAAACAATGAACAATCGTTGATGGGTGGAGTAATTGCGATCAGATTTGACATACGCAAGAACAGCGGCGTCACCGATGGTGATGGAGAAGGGATTTGTAAGGAGACTGGTGAGGAAGTGATCGAGGGTTTGTTGTGGGGTTTTTGGGTGTTTTGAATGGTGAATTGTCGCCGGACTTTTGAGTTCTTCCGGTGGGTGTGCGAAGGCCATACGGGAAATGGCTAACATGATCGTGTGGGGTTCCGATCTAGGTTGAGAAAGTGTGGGGGTTACGGTGGTGGTGTGGTGGTGGTGGTGTGGTGGTGGTGGTGATGGGTGATGGTTAGTTTCAGAGATAGAAAAATGGGTGTAGAATACATATATACATATATATATATATATACACACATGTGTGCGTGTATTTTATATATTTGTTTAAGAGTAACAATTTTAATCCAAGGGCATTATCGTCTTTATTAAAATATTTAACGGTGACATTGGATGGAGTTAACGGTTTGGACTTGATTGTGACAAATCTCAAACCATAGTGGTTAAATCGGACGTTTTTAAACTATTGGATGAAAATGGTTATAACCACCAAACCACAGGGACGAAAAGGGTAATTTACTCTTAAAAATAAGGGGGGAAATTCCCAAAATGTCCTTTTAACCATATTTTTTTCTCAAAATGTCCATTTGACCAAATAATCCTTGAAATGTTCATTTCGTAAGTTTGTCCGAACGTACGTATGGTTGTCCGAATAGTATATTCTTCCGAACAAACTTACGATATTTTGACTTTCGTAAGTTCGTTTAAACTTTCGGAACGACCCTATTCAGGCCCTTGTTTTCATCTGAACCGCTAATTGCGGTTTTAAATGAGCTTGTTTTGCGGTTGGAATGTCTGTTTTGGGGTGAGAACAGTTTGGGGGATGAGCTGATCAAAGAGATATTTTAAGAAAAATAGTCGGTCAAAGGGATATTTTAAAATTTTTTCCAAATAAGGGATGGTTAAGTCATACTAGTGACAAAAAAAACAGTTACAAGTTAGGACATGAAGTTTTCTCTCACTTATGATGATGAGTTTTCTTTTGACATAATATCGGATTACGTACTCGATCAGCTAATGGATATGATTCAATTATTCATTAAAAGAAACATAATTCAAATTAGTCCATGGTCAAAGATGTTTCTTTTGCATGTATAAACTCACTTCCAATCACAAGTCTAAGGATCAATCATGAGAACTCGGTAGTTGGGACAAGGAGAACGACATGAGTACGGGTGTATTCGATTTAAAATATTATTTCCCTCAAATATAAATATTTAGTCTTATTATAAACCGTTTATTGATTTTGTGAATGTGAATTGTATTTTTATATACCAGGTTAGATAATCGTTTGTTTAGGCGAGTTTATATATGTATGATCTAGTATATATTATAGATAACATATATCAATGAAATTATTATATATATCAAACATATCTAAGTTATAAAAAATAGTATAAAGAGAGAATAAATTTTATTATTTATAAATATCCATAAATCTTTTTATATACATTTTTAATTTTAATTTTAACAATGATCAGCTACAAATTAAATTATAATTTAACAAAATGAAGTCTCGTTAGAGTATTTTAATAAAACATTATTTATTTCTACAAAGAAATATGATTAATTTAGTATTAAATTAGCATTATATTTTTAAATCAAGATCTTTACCAAAAATTATAAATTTAATGTGATGAGTATACGTGTACAATTGTAACATCCGCCTTTTTTTTATTTATTTATAAACCAATTTTGAACTTCCGTTATTAAATTATTTTAATAATTTTAACGGACCAAATACAATAAAAGTATAATTTATTGTCATTAACTATTCATGTATTAATAAACTAAACAACTTGTAATAATTTAGAGATTTATAAATAATTCTTTTTATAAAGATATAAAGTTTATTAATCATTTTTGCAATAAATAACTAAATGAAAAGTTTTATTAAAATTTATTAAGTTATAAAATGAATTCAAATAAACTTATACAACTTTATAAGTAATTATGAATTTTAATTATTAAGTAAAAATAATCAAGATATAAGGTTTACAAGTTTATAAAAGTTTTAAAGATTAATAACTAATTAACTTGATTTATTATTCAAATTAGTTTATATAAGTCTAGGGCTTACTTTGTAATTTCCAAAACTTAATTTAAAAGTTTTTACATAAAATAATAAACAACTTAAACATCAGGGACCAAAAGTGTAACTATGATTAAAAAAACCAACCAACCCCCCCCCCTCGGTCGGACCCATGTTCCGGCCACCATTTCCGGCGGGTCTCCGGCGACCCTAACACCACTCAAATAGTCGATTTTCATTTCAAATAATTACTCCATATCAAACGCACATCAGTTTTGAACATAAAGTCAGTGTTAATTGAATTAATTTGGTTGATTAAGGCTGTTCTTGAAACCGAAATATTACTTTAAAACTTGAACTCGATCAAACTGAAACAACCAAAATTGATATCATATAATTGTGGGAAAACATTTCATTCTATCCCTTTACACCATTCGAACCTTCAATTCCATCTTAAAAACACACGCACCTCGTGTTCGATCACCATCATCTTCCTCGACCTGCAACTCATGCCAAGGCCCCGTTTTGAGATTTCGTACATGCAATTTATTGAGGGCTTTTGCTTCTCATCATCCAAAGAAGCTTACTTTACAAGCAATTTGGTTATTATCATCATTTGCATCTCGAACCATACTTAATCTTGGTCGCGGCTGTTAGTGTTCACCGTCAAATCGACTTTAAACCAGGTAAACAAACACATATACTTGCTCGGTTCTGCTTGAGGATTAAAAGCCCCAAGATTAATTTCTTTAACATTATCAAATTGGGGTTCAATTGGATCGAAATCGGTTCTAGGGTTCATACGATTGGGATGGTTTGCAACTTTCGTTTTTAAAACTTGGGAATCAACAAATGACACAGCCACGACCCTTAGCTTAATGGTAAACCACATTCATCACAATCAAGAGGTCCCGATTTCGAACCCGGGCAACCTCTCTTATTTTTTTGGGGCTTTTTAGCCTTTAAAAAAATATATAAAAAAATTCTAAAAATTATAAAAAAAGTTTTATAAACTTTCCTTATTTTAAATGTTACATAATTATTTTTTATAAATTTATTTATTTAAACACCTTAAATTTTCTATAATAATATTATCTACAAATGTTATAAATAGTTATTTTTATAAAATGGACTCTAAATAATAATTTAAATCATTAATTTATTTGTGGACACCATATTATCTTTAATTGTGGATTAATCATGATAATTGTAGAAATTATATATATTTCATAATTTCACAAATTATTTACAAATGTCATTTTGGGTTATTTCTTATAAAATATACTTAAAATAATAGTTTGAATTAATAAATTATTATTGGTCCATACGTTATTTTTAATTATTGTTTATTGTTTAATCATGTTATTTCAAAAGATTATAAAAATTTATTTACACTTTATATTTAAACTTTATCAATTATTATGAATATCTAATTTCTTTTCTCTATATTAAATTATTTAAAATGGTATAACCCTTTTTATTAAATCAAATATACGTAATTTCATTATTTAATTTTATTTAATTACTTGTCAGAACCTTAAATTTCTATTGAAACCCTAGTTCACGTTTAATCGTTAATCTTGTTATTAAACTTAATCTTGGAATATATACGCTTAGGTATCTTGTAAAAGAAATCGTTGGAGCACCATTTACATTACTTGATATTACCTTTAACATCAACTTATATCATGTAAGTATTTCTATACCCGTTTTTCATATTTTCACACTTTGGGGTGAAACATGTTACTTTATAATCATTGCACTTGTAAACGTTTGATTCTTGTAAACCTATGGCAATTTACTTGTGTGTTGTGGTTAGTTGAACCTTGTAGCTACCATGTAATGTCGAATATATGTACAATCATTAACTATTGCTAGCCTGACGACTTCATAGATCTATGGGCCTGATAAGCCTGCTTGGTTGATCCAAGTACACTTAGCTAATCGTATATACTTGTAAACGTTTAAGACTTGTAAAACTTTGTCAAGGTTTGATTGTGCATTCTGTCTTACATCCCTAGTTACTTTGTTTTCTAACTTACAACATGAATTGCCATCTTTTATATACTTATGTATTAAAAATTATAGAAATCTCACCAACATAATTGTTGACCCTTTATTTTTAACACGTTTCAGGAAATACTCAAGTATGATTACTACTTTGAAGCTTATCACATCTAGGATTGGACCTAGAGAAATAAAAGAATGAGCTTGTCACATTTAACTTGTATACCATGATGTTATCTTTGGTTGAGACTTATGTTTGTAATGCTACCTTTGAAACTTATAAATAATATATTTGCATTTAATAATAGCGTTATGTGGCTATGAACGATCTTAACTCTCACATCTAGACGTTTCCGCCGTCAAGGTTGGGGTGTGACAACAATTATAGGTGAAGTCTAGGTGTAGATAATATGAACATGCTACAAAATATCCATGTTTTAAAATGTATTTCATTATATATTATTTTATTATGTTACAATCCCGTATGATACACAGACTAAATAAATTTAATGTTACATGATTTATAATACAAAAATTATGTCTTAAATATTGTGTATTATACGGATTGAATAAACCTATGTATTACACAAATACACATTCAAAAATTTAAAGTTAACATATTTGAAATTTTAATTATGGATAATTATTATTATTATTAATTAACAAATAGTTATTATACCATTCATAATTAAGGGGAGAGAGAAGCAGAAAAATCAATTATTAAATGACCCAGAATGATAATAAACGTCAGAACTTATTTTTATTTATTAATAAGAGATTATATGTATAACAAAATATATACTTTGTTGTCTAGTTTTATCCATCATAATATTATTTATGTAATTATGTACCTATGGGGGTGTTTTAGATTCCTTCTCAAAACTCCCTTTTTGACTTATTGACTTATCAAATAAGTTAATAATTTAGTATTGTAGTGACTTATTAACTTATTTTCCTCACAACCATCAGATTACCAAACACTATAAAATGATTTTTTAATTTTTTAAAAGTTAATAAGTTAAAAAGCAAGTAAAAAAAGCACTCCCAAACACCCACTATATATAATAAAAAACAAATACAAAATGAAAGCTAGTGCGAAGCGTAGCAAGTAAACGTGTCATCATTTAAGATAATCAATAGTTGCTAAATTACAAGGATGTCAGGTCTACAAAAATGAAAACACTTAAATTGTTAGAAAGAGCAAAATGGAAAGAAAAACATTATTGATTCTCTCATTTTGTAGAACTTAAATAACTTGTAATACTTTGTTATTTTTATTAAAAACTATCATATTTTATTTAAGTATAGTGTTACTGTTGGTTTAAAAAACTTTATTTTTAGCAAAACAAGCCCGACAGTAGGATGATCTTAAATTGTTAATAGCATGAATAGTATGATAGTAAACGTGTTGTAAGTAATAGCATGATTTATAACATGAATTTATATTTACATAAAAATGTAATTCTCTCTAATACAAATGTTTTATTATAGTAACTTCCTACGCTTAATATATATATATACATATATATATATATGTATGTATGTATGTATATAAAATAAATATAATTATATTCATCTGGTTATTATATTTTTACCAGCTTATTAGACAATATAAAATTTTATGATTTGAATGCCCCCATATTTTTTCATTTTCAAAAGGACACGTACCTAACATAAAAAAGCATTTTTTGGGTAGGTATGTCTAACCCGTTTAAAAAACAAGTCGTGTTTGGGTTAAACGGATCATGTTAGAGATGACCTATTTAACTAATTTAGTTAACAAGTGTACCCGTCAACTCGTTTAATGAAGCATATAGACTTATTAACCCGTTTATGATATCATTAACTTGTGTTTTAAAACCCACCAACTCGATTAACATGTTGAAAATTTTATTTTTACGCTCAACCATCCACACGTTGACATGTATAGATAACCACGTTAGACGGGTAACTTTCAAGTTACACGAATTTAAGTGCGTTCGAGTTAAATTAATATTTGACACGATTAACATATGAGTTGCGTTCAAATTGAACATTCAACCCATCAACCTGCAACTTGTTAATCGCAAACCAGACAAGGTTGAAACCCTAACATTTATATATGCATATATTAATTAAAAGGTAAACCAATTAAAAAAAACAATTCTCACCTATATAAAACTGAAAACCCATAGTTGAAGATCGTATAAAGACGAGAAGGAACCATGTACACACAGAGAATACAAAGACACGAATGAGTGGAATCCACTAATACTATGCAAATTGATTGCTCCTCACAAGAGGATTCCTAAACCTAAAAGCAAAACCCTAACATTTCCCCAAAGATTCAATAACTTTCTTCGCTTTCAACATATCCGATCCCCTTCTTGTAAGTTTTATCTTTCTTGCTTCCGTCAATTTCGTTTAATCTTTACTTATATCGTATCAGATTCTCGCTTATAACTTGTGTTTTCATGCCATAAGCTTCTGTTTATTCACTGAAAGACAGACCCCTTTTTAGTTTTTACCAATCTGCAGGTACTCACTCGTATTTTAGCTGTTGAATTCACTTTTGTCAAATTACCTTTTAATTTGTGTTTGTTTCGATTGAAAGCTCGAAAAAGATGAACGAATTCATGTGGCTTTCTATTGTTCTTTGATTCTTCACCTTTTTTTGATTCGAAAGTTCACTTTTTGTTCTTCATCTGCGTTCATTTTTCATTTTTCATTTTAAAAATTAGGGTTTGCTACTTTGAGTTGTTTTCTATTGAATTGGCTCGTTTTGATCAAAAATCACTTTTCTTCTTCAATTCGTATTTTTTTTAAACTTCAGAATTTGAGTCGGTAAAAGATTTCACGTTTTTACTTCTTTTATGGGCATATCTCTTAACCCAAATTTTCACTTCTTTACAATTGGGATTTGATACTTTGAATCTTTATATATAAGATCAGCTGTATTTCAATTCAAATTTTCAAATTTTAATATTTAAGGAAATAATTCACGTTTAGATTGAGTGCTTGAGCTAAAATTTTCACCTTCCCAGCTACTTGTGAGAATATTATGCGTCATTGTATTGATCAGAAATTCACTTTTTTTTTTCTCATTCTGGGTACTAGTTATTTGCTCCATATGTAATTAAATTATTAAGCTGGGATTCTATTATTGTTTTGAGTTATAAAGTTTTAGTTATCAAAATTTGTGTGCTTGCTATGACTACAGTTCTTGTAAACTTGTATTTAGCAAATAGAAAAACACAACACTGCTGGAATAGGTGATTTTGGAGTTTGGACAAAATGCTATGTGTTGTTTTATTATTATTATTTTTTGCATTCATATACTTGGATCTTGTTTAAAATAACGGGTTATTGTAAAACTCGGGCTTTTTTTTTTTTTTTTTAAATGAGAACACATATCTGTTTGCATTGTAAAAGCCAAGATGTTGATTTGGAAGTCTAATCATTTCTTTATATTTTTTTTGGTTTATTAGACATGTTCTTCGTTGACTATTGTTGTCACTGTCATGTGAAGGCAGAGCCCCATTTTGTTATGTTTTTAAGCTATATTTATCATCCCCTAAAGTTGCAATATACCCTGAGCTTAATAACATTCAAAATACTAAAAATCTTATTTATCACACGTTAATGATAAAATCGTAAGGATATTGTTAGTTCTACTCGATGGTATTGTGTTATTCGTATCTTATAGTAACTTTAGTGGGCAAAGAGGTATTATAAGCTTATTTGTTGTCTGCAGTTAACTTGACACCTCTCTGCAACGAGTTGAGCAGATACATCAATATTCTGTAACAAATTTCATCAGTCAAATATGTACTTTTAGTCTGAAATTTGTCAAAAACAGAAACCATACGTTGATTTGCATTGTTATATTCATCTTTCTAATTTGTTTTATTATCTGGCGCCAGGATAGTGAAGTAATGGGGGATCATTTCGTGTTTTTGGTTGATCGGTTGCTCACAGAATCCACTTTAGAGGCTGCAATTGAGAGCAGAAACCCTTCAAAGCAGTTGAATTCACTGGAAAATGATGACACGGTTATCAATTGTTCTTCTCATGTTCCCTTAACTCCAAAGAAATTGGTTGAATGTAGAATATGTCAAGATGAGGATTTAGATTCTAATATGGAGACGCCTTGCTCTTGCTGTGGAAGCCTGAAGGTTTTTTTATATCTTATTCTTATTTTACCCTTTTTTTAATTTATAATTTAGGGGTGCCATTTTTTCTTACATTTATTGGTCATACACTTTTACCGGCATAATCGTATTAGTCTGTGTTGATTGTGGTTTTGGTGATATTACAGATGATTCCTAGCTATGCGAAGTTTTTGAAATTGCTTAGTCCCATCAGATTGAGAAAAAAAATAGCTTAAGAAGCTTGAGTTTAAGACTGTGATACTTTGATTTGTTTCATGCTCTTGTTTATCTACTGTCTTTTCGGGCGAGTTAAACTAATTAGCGGCGGTTATAGGCCTTAAAATAACTGCTAATAGAGCCAGCTGAAGCTAGAGGGGGGCAAAATGGGTCAAAAGGGCAGTTTCTAATGGGGGTGAAAACGGATCGGGTTGATTCGTCATGATTACTATAACTCAACTTTAAAATATATTCTGTTTTTTGGTAATTAATATAAAAGGTTGTGGCATTTGAATAAACTTAGGATGACTTTCTTTCTATTTGACCTGCAGAAGGTTAACTAAGCTCTCAAATTTCATAAGAAATAATGTAGTCTGTGGGTCCCATAATGAGTTGATTTCTATGCTTTTTTCTTTCATTTTCTCGTGTTCATATCCATTTTACTTTTTGTAGTATGCCCATCGCAGATGTGTTCAAAGATGGTGTAACGAGAAGGGTGACACTATTTGTGAAATATGCCACCAGGTGTGTTATTTATTGTCTGGTCTTTTACTTTTAGTATAATTTTATCGTCCCCTAATTCTATTAATTGTCTAACTCAGAATTTCTAAAATAGTTTTGAAGGCCCGAATCTATCTTACTCTTTTATTAAAAATTGGCTTAATTGCAGCAATTCAAGCCAGGCTACACAGCACCATCCCCTGTCTTTCGGTTAGGGGGCATCCCATTGAATTTGAGGTACCACGGTTTAAAAAGACGCACTTTTTAACTTTTCTGGTGAAATCTGTTTCTTTTCGATTTCAAAAAGGACGGAATTGCTGCTTTTTTAACTCAGTAATTTTCCTGCTGTTTGCAGAGTTTGTTGCATGATTCTGTAGTGGTTATTTATTTAAACTATCAATTAAAATCAATAAGTCTTCACAATTAGATGTAAAGAATCAGTTCATTTGACCTCAAAAGACAAATCTTGTGGTATATGTGCATCTATTTTTTTCTTTTGCTAAAAATGTGTTTTACAGGGGGCATTGGCAAATTGGTAGGAGGGATATGAATAATAATCATCGAATAATTGCCGTTGTTTCACCTGACCATAGTTACCTTGATCAGGATTATGATACCTATTCCACTTCTAGAAGCTTTTTCTGCTTCCGCTCAGTCGCAGCCATTGTATGGTCTTTCTCCATCCTCCCTTCTCCAAGATATCTCGGTTCTTAAAATTAATTTCTATTTGTAATCTTTTTGTGCAGTTTGTGGTTCTTCTATTCTTGCGTCACGCTCTTCCCATCATTGCAAACAAGGCAGAGAGTCACTCTTTTCTGACGTTTATGGTAAAGATAATATTACAGTTATTGTTACCGAATAATGATAATATTCACTGGTTTTCACTTGTTTTCACTTGTTTTCACTTGTTTTCACTTGTTTTCACTTGTTTTCAGTTATGGTTCTTGCGAACTTCGGCTGTGGTTTTGCCAATCTTCATCATCATGAAAGCCATGACTGCTTTGATACAACAGCGACGCCGACTGGTGAGCTTTTTTCCGAATTGGTTAAGGACAGGTCCGTTTTGGTAATCAACTTTGGAGTCAAACCACTTATTATGTTTCGGGTTTGACTTTTTAGGCTTCTAATGCATCGACATCATCTCTTTCTTCTTCTGATGAGGGAGAAGGTAGACCACCTATGCAGAACCCCCCCCATCATTAGGGTGCATTGATCCGTCTGAGATGTGGTTTGAGCCACCTGGACCCAAGCGTCAAATGGGGTGATGGACAAGAAAGGATGGCTCAATGTGTACAATGCATCAGCCGGTCAACCTGTGGTCTTATGGCGTGCTAGTAAGCAAACGACCACCCCTTTAGACTTTAACAGTAGATTATGTTACATAAATGCCAATTTTATGGCGGTAATGAACGACTTCAAGAAATATTTGTAATATGTACAGTTTATATATCTGGTTTTCATATGTAATTTTACATCTACAATGAAAATTAAACACAAATAATAGCATGGATGCATGAGAGTGAAAAAATGATGCAATGTTATATAAGCCATGATATGTAATATGTTATACTATGTAAGTTGAAGATCTTTCTTGACCAACATATCATTGCCTTTCTAACTTCCACGGACCCAGTGTTAAAAGCTAAGACTCATCGAAGCCATTGAAGAGGCAACTATAGCACGACACGTATTAGGATCAAATAAGTTGTTTTAGTCGCGTGAATCGTATGAAGCACTTAGTTAACGACAAGTGTTAACGTTTTTCTTGGTGAAGGGGTATGATAATCGTTTCACAAACAAAGGTCTTTAAAGTATCTCTCATTCTCTCCCTCCTCTCTTTATGAATAGTAACAGTAAGACATATATCAATATCCTTCATTACCTCTGGAATCACAGTTTTAAAACAAGATTACATACGGAATAAAGAAGCCGATGATTAATCTTGTGTCATGAAGTTGATGATTAATCTTGTGTCATTTTCAATTAAGCATGTGTGACTGCGGAACAAGTGAAGAGGAGCTAGAAGTTGTTTGTTTGTTTTATCCAAGAGATTGAGGGTTTAAATCTTTCAAGATGTATGTATACGTGATTAATAGATGTAGATTATGAGTTGTCTATAAAAAACATGTTTGTAAGTTTTTCCTTTACTTTTGCTTATTTTGTCCCAAAACGAAGGATTAAAACCGTAATTTGCTCAAGATCAGTGATATGATTATGTTTTTTAGTAACCGATTAGCTTTTACGGGTTTAATTATGAGTTGACAATAGATGTATAGTTACGATTTATCAATTTCAGGTAACATATTCTTAAGTGTTGGTTTTTGATTAATTTTGTATGCGTGTTGATGCATATGTGCATTAACATATTACAAAGATGAGTTTAAAACATAATTATCATTACGTGAGTCTTAAGATGTACTAGTGATGGTTAAATATCTTAGTATATTTTTGTGTATTTTTCAAATTAAGAGCCCGTAAAATCATACATGATACGTTACATTTTTTATCAGTGTGTAGTATTTTGGAATAAAACGTATATCTCCACCACCAAGTAAAAAATACTATAAACCAGGTATTCTTGGATCCGAGTTCATCTATGCCTATTGAAGGTATGATTTAATCATTTGTAAAGCATGTCTTTTATCACTGATCTTGTAAAGAAAATGAAAATTAAAAACAAAAGATGCAAGTTGGTATATACCTGAACAACAAAGGAAAATGTATTTTGCTCCATACATATTAGATAAAGAGGATTTATTAGGAAGGAATTATTATTATTATTGAACTAAGAAATTATTAGGAAGGAATTATTATTATCATCATTAATTTTTATTAGAGGTAATTTTTAATTTTACTCTCTAAGATTTGACATAAGTAATATTTTCATCTAAAAATATTAAAAACATCAATTTACATTAAAATTTTTTTTAATATTGTTTCAGTTTGGATCCAAAAGTTCTATTATTTTGAATTTAAGTTGAAACTAAAACTAAAATAACTTATAAAATATTTGAAAGTAAATTAATATTTTTAATATTAAAAAAATTATTATTTTTAATTCTTAAAGAGTAAAATCAAACTTAACAATTTTTTTTATTACTAAAAAATAATTTAAAGATTTAATATTTGAATAATTATCATCCAAAACTCCATTTACTTGACTAGACTTCCATCTTCATTTTTCAACCGGAAACACCACAGCCTCTTTCGCCGCCGGTCAACCTCTTTCTCCGGCGGAGAGCTCCGATCTACCTGCAAACATCACCTTCTCACTCTCATCCACCATGTCTTCACTACATAAGCTTTTAACGACGCCGTTTCTTCTCTGCATCCTTCTTTCACTTTCGTTGTCATCATCATCGTCTACGCTGATTAGTCAGGCCGCCGGATCTCGATCGCTCTTACGCGCCATCACGTCCGGCGTAGATCAGCCTGATTTCGCCGTTGATTTGAACGCCACCAACTTCGATGAAGTTCTCAAGGATACTCCAGCTACTTACGCCATTGTGGAGTTCTTCGCCCACTGGTCCGTTTTAAACCTATTTTCTCTTCGTTTCTAGGGTTTGTTGAGTTAGATCTTTCGTTATTCAGGAATTTGGTGATGGATTACGCTTTGGATTTATGCTCTAATGTGTTGGATTGAAATCTGAAACCTATATGCGAATTGGAATTTGGAGAAGCTTTTAAGTGCAAACATTGAAATGAGTTTTGTTACAATTTCCGATGCATTTGTTTGTTTTTCTCTAAAGGATTATGAGTTTGTAGGAAATTCAGATAGGTTTGATTTAGAAGTTACCTCTATGGGTAGAGGATGGAGCTAGAAGTGCCCTCCTGGATTTGATTACAGAAATAGAACTTAAAGAACAAAGATGAGGAGCCATACCATACTAGAGAATTGTAGGATGTCTAAACATTAAGTGGAAATGCATTTTACTATTTATGGCTAAAAGACCCTATGTTCTGGATCTGTAGTTACAATAGGATTTAGCTATGGGAAACCTATGGGTTGCTTGGTCATATTTGTTATGCAAAGTTGCATGAGACTGTACTACTGGAAGGCTTTTTTTGGTAAACAATGGTGTCTCTGAAGTCAAAATGTATTTTTTCTGTATGGGTGTTTTAGGGACAGTTTGTTAGTGACCAATAGAGTGTTGGTTACCTGTAAGAGCTGTAGAGCTATTATCGTTGCATTTTAGAGTGTTTCTTCTGATCTCGTAACCTAGGTAGTCAAAGATGCTAGGCGCACTCATGGTGCAAAGAGGAGCCTGCTGCTTAGGTGCAAGGTGCTTTATAAGAGAGGGAAATAAGGCACACGGTATAAACAAACCATTTTAGGGGCTTTAGGTTGGTTCCAAGCCTTTTTTAGATGTTTTAGACTAGTTTTAGCTGTTTTGGGCCTGCTCATACCAGTTTTTTTTTGCAGAATTTGGCTGGAATTTACGTCTTTGCGCCTTGATGAATGCAAGGCATTATTATTGTGGTCGGCGCCCAGGCGAGCGCCTTGTGCACCTTTTACTACTATGCTTGTAGAGTAGTAGAAGACTTGGCTTACGATTGCTGTGCAACCTGAGATAATTGGATTCAATTACCCTTTGATGTTTTGGTTAACATTAGTATTTAAGAGGATAAACATCTTGTAAATAGATCTTATGTGGAGTCACCTGCGCTTATCCTATATCTGATCCAGAATGAATATACATCTAGGGTGCCTGGTATATATGTCATACATATATTTCAACCTTAGAAAACTTTAGATGCTATTTGTATCCAACAAAAACCGCATATTTTATTTTGAAACCATAGAAGTAGTTTGTGGAAAACCGTGACAAGTAATTTCAGAGTATTCTCTTCTAACATGTATTCTATATATTTTCATTTGGCTTATAAGTTTAAGTTTGATATTGCGTATAACGAAATATAGTATATAACAGTTCTGGACTAAGACATTTTTAACACATGTAGCATATCGGTGTCTGTATTTATTTTTATCGCTACATGTCAATCTGCTTTGACTGTACTATTATTTGGTCCCGAATATCCATATATAGTCCTAATTTGGTTTAATCATTACTCTTTGTAGGTGCCCTGCTTGCAGAAACTATAAGGTATCTGTATTTTAAGTTTGCAATGGCTGCACATGTGTTTGTTGCGTTGCTCATGTTTTTGCTTTGATTTTGCAGCCTCAATATGAAAAGGTTGCTAGGATTTTCAATGGAGCCGATGCTGTTCATCCAGGGATTATATTGATGACACGGGTAGATTGTGCAAATAAGGTAACGTCACTACATTTCATTAATCCTCTGAAAGTGATATATTTTTAATGTTGCTATGTTTTTGGTATTTGTGTAATCAATTTTTATCATTTCACATGTCAGCAACCAATACCTCTTTTATCCATGTTTGGCAGCGCAGATAAACACTAAGCTCTGTGATAAATTTTCTGTTAGTCACTATCCATCATTATATTGGGGGCCTCCTTCTAAATTTGTTGGTGGCGGGTGGAACGGTAATAATGACAAAAGTGAAATCCGTCCTATTAATGATGGAAGAACTGCTGATCGTTTGCTTAAATGGATTAATTCACAATTGGGAAGGTATGATTGTTTGGCGTAAACATAAATGGGAATTAAAATTTTGTTGTTGGCACCATTCTCTGTATTAGAAAACAAGTGGAGGTTGGTTAAATGCTCCACATGATTAACTTTGATATTCATATTTCATATTAACAAATCTGCTTTATTTTGCTTTTGTATATTAGCTCATATAGCCTCGAAGACGGGAAATACGAAAATGATCACCTTCTTCATTCAAATGCCTCAGACCCTGGGCAGGTTTGTTCAAAGAATACTTTTCCAACCTGAAGACGTTATTTAATTTGTAACTAGTTGTATTTACAATGGAAGTAGTATTAAGTGATTAAACTTTTTAAAGTGTTCTTCCCCTTCTTTTGTGAGTTAGATTGCACGTGCTATATATGATGTTGAAGAGGCTACATCCTTCGCCTATGATATTATTGTAGAACACAAGGTGAACGTCTGTTACCTACTCTTTAGGGCTATCATTGCCTGTAAACTAGTTAATTATATGCATATGTTTTTAACAGATGATTAAACCGGATACAAGAGCTACACTTATAAAGTTCATGCAACTAATGGTGGCTCATCACCCTTCTAGAAGGTTCATACCACCACCTTCCTTCTATTCACACTTGAGATTTCAATATTGCTTGCTATTTGTTATAATTTGATATAAAATTTGGAATCTTAGGTGTCGAAAGGGAAGTGCTGATATACTTGTTAACTTTGACAATTTATACCCTTCAAATAAGTGGCTGGCAGACAACCATGAATCTGAAAATAGCACCAAACATGGTCCTCTGCATAAATTTGACATCTGTGGAAAAGAAGTTCCTCGTGGATATTGGGTAAATTTCAGCTTTCTTTTCTATTTAGATAAAACTGACGCTTCATCTCACACAATGGCAATAATTCAGTAAAGAAATTATTAATTATTATTAATATTTCCTCTGGGCTTTTGTATGTAGATGTTTTGCCGTGGGAGCAAGAATGATACTAGGGGCTTCAGGTATATTAATCTAGTACCTATTCCAACTTATATGCTTCAAATTTGAGTTACCACAATTTATCAAACGTTCTTGAAAAAAGAATACTCACAAACTTTGGGATACTGCAGTTGTGGTTTATGGGTTTTGTTACATTCGCTCTCCATGAGAGTTGAAGATGGAGAAAGTCAAATGGCATTTACAACTACTTGTGATTTTATACACCAGTTTTTCATCTGTGAGGAGTGCCGTGAACATTTCTACAATATGTGCTCAAGGTAAAAATGAATAAAAATTTCTAAACCTTCTTTTATAGTTGGGTAAATACCATAAAAACAATATTATTTCTTGTTTGAATTAAAAAGTCTATCAACCTACTAATTTTGGTATATTAAAGTCTGGAATCTTGACAAAAATACATGAAAAGCCTCTCAACCCAATTTTGCTATGTTGAAGTCCATAAAATGTCTTGAATGCACCTGTTTGTGGGAAAAAGTTTAAAAAACGACTTGTTACCCCTTAAACCGGTCAAAATCTTGTGAAGTGTCATTCAAAATTTTTGCCAGAAAACAATGGTACATTTATTTGACCAGCTTAAGAGATAACAAGTCATAAACAATTTTGTTTTCACAAGTAGCTGCATTCTGGACAAGTTTAGGGACTTCAATATGTCAAAATTGGGATGAGGGACTTTCTCGTACAAAACGAGAAGGCATGTTAGATTTTATGGCATTAACAGTTGAATTTTATTTCTTCTCACATTTTTTTGTATTTCAATGCGGCATTGCAGGGTTTCTACCCCATTCAGCAGCACACGTGACTTTGTACTCTGGTTATGGACAGCACATAATGAAGTCAACAACAGACTAAAGAAAACCAAAGAATCTCTTAAAACCGGTGACCCTAAGTTTCCAAAAACAATCTGGCCAACCAAACAGCTCTGCCCAGATTGCTACAATGACCCTGATCAGAACGAAGAAAGCAGCTCGATTGATTGGGACCGTGATGAGGTGTTCAAGTTTTTAATCAATTACTACGGAAAGATGCTGGTATCCCTCTACAAGGAGAAAGACAAGGAACACATTCAGATGAAAGTTAACGCGGTTTCAGAAGAAGTATTACAATCAACAAACGCGCTTGTGGTTCCTGCAGGTGCTGCTTTAGCGATTGCGGTGGCTAGCTGTTTATTTGGTGCCCTTGCTTGCTTTTGGCGGTCGCGGCAAAAGAACCGGAAGTATTTTCATAAACCCCAACTTTTAAAGATTGTATAATTATTAGGTGAAAATTGAGTGTCAAAATAGATACACATTTAACCCACTGAAAGAAATATTAATGGGGAGAGAGATTTGATTTGTGAGGAACTTGGTGATTTTTGTAATGATTTTGTTGGGAAAATTTTCAGGCCAAGAAGAAGTTGGAGCTGATGTGAGTGGAATATGATTGGTGTGCAAAAGCAAGTGAATTAAGGTCCTTTCATGACGTATGCGCGATGATATGATAAGATATTATATGATATGAAGGATATGATACGATATTTTATATGATATTGTAGAATGTATAGATACAAAAGGAACTCATCTATTTTCTTTAATGATTCAGACTGTAATGTATGCACAACTTACTGTACTTTTGAATTATTAACAAAAAAAGAAGATAACCTGCTGGATGGTAATGTATATATGCATATATACAAACATATGTATGAACACAAACACAGGGGTGTGTATGTACTTGTAATGTATTATGTATGTATAGAAGAGCATGGCTGCACTACATAGATGCATACACACCCACTTGAAGGCACTACCGCGACATAACTTTTTTGAATGGAGATGATTATAAGTAAAAAATAGCAAGAAGCTAGGGAACAAGGAAAAACAAGACATGAGAAGCATCAAGCACACCAGAATTGCAGGCATATCAACCAAAAACCACCCTAGAATTGGAACGCTAACACTATATTTCACCCCTAAGAACCTGTTTGATTTGATGTTTTTAAGGATCATGGCGACATCATTTTTAACCACCCTAGAATTGGAACGCTAACACTATATTCCACCCTTAAGAACCTGCTTGATTTGATGCTTTTAAGGGTCATGGACTTCCTATCAAAATGTCAACTTCCAGTAAATTATATGAGTCGTATAATATTATAATATGCTCATTTAAACCCAAAATGGCTAGTATGATAAATATACATAACACTTCACACTACCTCCTATAACATTATAAACACCTTATACAACCTCGTATACACGTATGACATAGTGTCTCCTTAGTGCTTAAGAAAAGTTACTAAACCTAACAAGCTCTTCACGTTTGTTTTTGGGAGATGACTAACAATTTGGACCATAAACGAAACTTTCACAAATACCGTCCTTATATTGTTAACCCTAACATTTTCACCACACCAAAATCATGGAGACAGAGGTGCTTGATTGTTGGAAAGCTTTTTTTCTTGATCACCAAATGAACCAACATGTAGTTTGAACAATCACATCTTTTCTTTATCTTTATTGTGCACAACTTAGTTTGCTTGCTGTTTAAGCTGATAGAACATCTGCAACCAATTAAATCTTATTAGGCCTGTATACTACATTGTGCACACCATGATCAGATGTTTGACCGGTCTACACCCACGGACTCTCACGTAATTAGTAAATGATGAATTGTGTCTAAAGGTCGATCCACATATGCCACCTAAACCTAAACTTACATTGACTATCGAACTTTTTGTTAAGCCAACATCAATCTTATAGATGCTTTTCCAGGATCCGGGTTATGTTCCATTATCTCCTTTTGTAGTGAAATGATGAAATAACTCTAGATCATAGGGTTAAGTTGTTAGTTCTACGTCACAACACCATTTGACAAGAAGAGAGAGTGATACGAATCCGTGGATTGATGTCCGTAGGCCACCAACACCAAGACTCCTGAGATCTTCAGGCGGTACAACCTTTTCCCATGCGATCCAACAAATTTTCATATTCCAACTATCACCACCCCAAAGGAACCTTCTTCTGATTCACTTAAGTGCATCTAAAACATGTGTTGAGGCCTTGTACATTAAAAGGTAGTATAATGAAATAAGACCCAAAACTGATTTAAGTAAGGTAATTCTACCACCAAGTGAGAGCGTTTTTGATTTCCATAACTTTTGATTCAATCGACTCAATAGCATGTTCTCATGTCTAATAGGATTCATGTTAGCGCGTAGTGGTAAACCAAGATAAATGAAAGGAATGTGTCATTTTAACATTGAAGAATATTGGCAAACTGCTTTTAGTTCAGCCTGCTCCACCCTAATAATTTGAAGTTTCTAACAATTAGAAAAGTTTAAGAACTACAATTTTTAGTATCTTGCAATGTATTCGTATATTCATATCTACTTATAAATAGATAAATAGATCTATGGTGTCGGTTTTGAGAAACAAGCAAGTATCATCTGATACCATATTGGTATGCGTGAACTAAAAAAAATAATATCATACTTAATAGGCAGATGATTTTTGAAAACTTTCCAACAGCCAGCTCAAAACTCAAAATGGCGCTTCGCTCCATCTTGAATCTGGACGATCAATACAACATACCCCAAATAACCTCACTATGTATATACCTAAAACTATTCTAAACAGACTTTTTAACATTAGAATTCATTAATGTTTGATGATACATAAATGGTGATATCACCATTGCATCTGCTCTTGAATCTTGATGAAAACTTTGCAAACACTTGCTCACTTTCAGGCCGGTTTGCGTATATGATCCACAGTGCAAGACTGAGCATGACTCCAACAGAGACAAGAGCCAAACCTGCATTCACCATTCGAAGATGACCTTCTAAAGGAGGGCAGTGGTCAGAAGTGATGACTCTGAATGTTTGGCGTACGAAGTTACAGTCTTGGAGGCTGAGCAATGGTGGTGCATAGTGTTGAAGGGCGTAACTTATGTTCACTGCCCTGACTAGCTGCTGATACATGTCGGGTGTCAGTCTTCCAGTGGTGGTGCAGAAACCTGATTCTGAGATGCTGCATGTGTAGTTCTGCCAGACCTGGAGACCGAACCAGAATAATAAGTTGAATTTTGGGAAATGTACACTGTTTGTTGCATGATATACAGGTCGCTATAGCACCACAATTATAAAAAAGAAACTTGTCGATATAGTAAAAACTTCAAAAGCAGGCATGGGTGTTTCTCCAATGGTACAAATGAATCCAAAATACCTTCATAACCACCACGAAAAGAAAAGAAAACCACTAAAATAATCATTTTATTGGGTATACTTTATTCATCAATAATAACTTAGCTAATGTGATACACGACACCATCACGTATAGCATGAAAAAAAAAGGGTTTAGGTGAGTAAAAGTAGATATGTGACAAAGATTTGCATATCTCATGGCTATATGCCCAAAATGTTCTGACATGACCTAGAGGAATAAAACACTCATAAAAATGGCTACTTTCATGATTTTCTCTTTAAAGAAATGTAAATTTACATGGGGGTAACAAATCACTAAGAGAACCTTCAAATGCAAACGTGGGTGTTTCTTCAATGGCATCCCATACACTTTGAATATTAAGGCTTGTGAACTAAATTTCAATTCCAAATTTCATGCAAGTTCTTTAATACTTAAACTCCTTTAACTACAAGATTTAAGTTCATAACACCTGATACTTATTGGGATTAAAATTCATGACAAAAATCATCACTTTTGAAGATGACAGTTGGTCAAATTGACCTTAAAAGCCACACCTTTAAACTAAAAAAGACTTCAGGTTACGTACCACAGAAGCGTTCTCCATTGAAACCAATTGGGAAGGACATTCCAGCTCATGCAGTTGAGAGTCGTAAGGATAGCAAAGGTAAGGCATCAGTGGGCCTGACTGGTTGTAGTAATTAGAGTTCCCGCCAGGAGGCACATTTGAATTTGCAAACGAACCTATGAAACCGTTTATGATATTGGCAATATCATTAACGACTAATTTGCTCTTATACAAAGTGGCATTAGTGGTTTCTTCGTCAACGCATGGAAGGATGTCACTAAGGGCAGTTTCAGCTTGCCGGTTATCCACCCACTGTCCCATGGCCATACAAGTATCAGCTATTGCACTGCAAAAACACAGTAGTATCAAGATTCATTAGTCAAAGTTTCTTAGCCAACAGGAGTAAGGTTTGACTTCTGCCATCAATAAACTTAGTTTTCAGACGTAAATTCCATATGGGTTATGTTTCAAATTACCAAAAAGAGTTCACTTTTATTATATATAATTTGTTTAACTGTTTGTCAAAAGTTTCTTGAAAAAAGTAAGAATTTCTAATAGATTTTGAAAGCTGAAATATTGAAAGCTGAAATAGTCGGTTTGGACTTGTAATTAAAAATGTTTCCTTTTCTTTTCAATGGAAACCAATGATTCTTAAGGACGAAAAGTCTCATAAGCCATACCCCCTCCTTCGCATGAAATCTACTAATTTACAAAAATTATTTCAAACTATCTACAAAATATCTAACATACATTATGCACCCATATCGATACTTTAGCCATAAATTTGTAACAGGTAAAAGGTCAGAACTATATTTCGCAAACAAGAGATATTAAATCAACAAATATCTTACTTGTTGATAATCACAAAAACTCCACACAGAATGAATGTGACCACAACAAGTAACCATCCACTAGTAATGAATCTGCATAAAAAAAGCAACGACTAAGATACAATCCAAACCACCAAAAACGGTCCAAGAAAGGGAAAAAGAAAGGAACTTTACATGTAAATTGTGTTCCTGTGACCAAGGATAGACAGAACTGCAATAAAGTGAGTAAATAATAAAAATAATAAAACATGAGCAAAAAAATGAATCAACAAACAACTTTTTATGAATACTTACAAAGGCCTAAAAGTGAATCTAGAAGCATCACTATGGCAATAGCAATCATTGATAATCTTCTGTAACAAATAAGAACAGGGAGTAAATAAATCCGGCAATTTTAAAATCAACACTTAACAATAATGGAGTGTTCATAGGAGAAATCATACACGGTATCAAAAACAGTTCTTATTTTTTGAGAATTTTGTTGTGTTTTCTGCCTCAGTGTATCAGCAGCATTGTTTAAGTCGACAGTCAGCCTGTCAATATCATCTTTCACATCTGAAGGAAGAAAAATCTGGGCCACATTAACAGTCTTTGCAAGTGACAAATAGCCCGTGACATTTATGAGCGTTTGTACGGTGTAATCTGATTGATTTACAACATAATTCAACGTGTCTACGGCTTCACCATGAAATTCATCTTGTCCCACTGAAAGAAGTATGCAGCCGATCCTGGGTAGCAACAAGATTTGTTCATGTAATATGAGATAAACATAATCATGGTGAAAAGAACATGAAAAATCAACCTTAAAGTGGATGACCATTAAGATGCTTGTTAAGTGATTATGTGATACCGAATAACCAAAATCCAACTATAATAAAACCAAGTTGTAAAATAATCAGAATCGGATAATCACATGCTTAAACAAACTAGCATACCCAATAAAAAGGGTTTGGGGAGGGTAGGATGGAAGCAACCCTTTCCTCTATAGCAAAGGATAAAGAGGTTGCTCCCATTGAGACCCTCGGCTCCAACAAGATAATCATATGTTTGACTGTTTGTCAAACTTTAATTATTCAAGAAAAAAATATATAAATCCAAAAAAATGCCATTTTGTGAAGAAAAAGAAAACATTTTGTAAAATGGGAGTAAACTTTTCTTATTAGGTAATAAGAAAGGGGTAAATAGGTACATAATCAGTTTGTTACCACTGGTATGATGCTAAATTACTGATAACTTGACCCCTAGGTTAAGTCATTTTTTCCAAGCACTACAACCTTATTACGAGATGATCTGTCTCAAAGCGCGGTTCCAAACATAATAGATCAAGTAAATAACACCAATAAGGTTTCAATATCACAGTTGAGAACACTCACACTGATGCACACGTGAAAACAATAAGCAAAATCAAGCATATCCTCTGAGAACCACGGGATTCTTTGCCTTTAATGTCTATTCTCCATCCACAACAACGATGTATGATCATGGCCAGACCAAAGCACACGAACCATAGTATTGCAAGAATAAACTCAACAGCTCCTGTAAATCCAACTGACTGTAGATAATGTCATTAAACAAAACAACGAATGACACCAGCAAATTAATCTCTAAAGTCTAGTTTTTCTATAACTACTATTGTTAATCTGAAAGAAACTTACTGCCCAGTAATGTTTATTGGTAATGTCCCATCCACCTCGATACCGCTTGAAATGCTTCAGAATGTCTGGCCTCTTTGTTCTTGACCCTGCCAATACAAGCGCGTGGGATGGACCATTGGCTGGACCAGGGGCCTCACTTGCAGCCGATGAGCTTAAGATCCCATTTCTCCAACGGCCAAAGTTATCTTCTCCTATAATCAACAATCATATAAGCCCAAAGTGAGTCTGTAAGTCAATGGTGTCATTCATCATCCAAATTAATAAGCAAATGACTAATCCAGATTAAATCCCATGGTAGATTATTGAAGATAAAGCACAAATTTGTTAGCAATTCAATGGTGGAAAAGCCCCCAATTTCTCAACACTACGATGATCCAGTTACAAAAAACATGATCACATAGCTCTAAACAATAAAAGCACAAGATAGATATGACATCAATTAAACAACAATCCCCATTTGCAAGAAAAAATAAGCATGTATCTTGAACACTAACCCCGTTCGATCATCACAATTGACACAGAACCCATAAAACAATAAACATAGAAACCCCCAAAACATTGAAACGATGAGGATCAAACCTAATATAAACTTTGATTGATCATCTGGGTGTGAAGAAAGAGATGAAACAGAGGTGATGAAGACGACAACGAACAACATGAACAATGGATTCTTCTCCATTATTCAGCTGCTGATGATGTTTGCAGATCAAAACTTCAAACCCATAACAGAAATCAAAAGAATCCCAATTTCTTGATAATCTTGAAATCAAATTTCATGAATTTAGTTGCACAAAGAAATCAAGAAACATGGTGATAATTGTTGTTGCACATTAGCCTTCTAAGCTAACCTATACGTACAAAAGTTGTTTATATTCTGGTGCGAAACGAACAGGCGGGTGTGTGTGTTTTCAGCGGTGAACAGATTACTGAGAAGAAGGGTGTAGAAGACGAATTTATGGGTTTATATGTCTTGTCTGCAACTTTTCATTTTATATATTACACTAGTTTAAAAACTCGTAAAAACACGGATTTGTTTAAAATATTAATTAATTGTTATTAATTAATATTTAAAAATTAGATTATAATTTTAGATAATATGATTCGAATCACATTTGGTTAACTATTTTAAGTAATAATATAATAACAATATTATTTTAAACTTTTGTTGTTTAAAAACTCTTGTTAAGTAAAATAACTTTTAAAAATTCCAAATATTTTAAGTTTGATTTTAAATGTCATTGAAAAAACCGTTCTCTGTATAAAAAAATAATATTTATTTATTTTTAAAGAAATTATAGTTTTACTAAAAATATCTTTTGTAATTTAGAAGAATATAAATAATATCTTTAGCATTTACTCATTTAGTAATTTTTTTTTTGCTAGTGACGTGTAGCATAAGAGTGTAAAAAGATAACATGTGTCAATGATGGTATGAAAAAATGACATACAATAATTTTATTTTTTTATTAGTATAAGATTTTACATTAATAAATATAAATATTTTATATATTATGATATATCAGCATTTAGTTTTGATTGTAAAGATATCTTATATTATGATATATCAGCATTTAATTATGATCGTAAAGATATCTTAATTTATGCTTATGATTCATGTGTGTGAGTTTTTAAAAAATATTAATACTTTTTAGTAAAGGGAGATGAGTTTATCCCTTAAGTTGGTAGTAGAATTTGGTCAAAAAAGTGAAAATAGGCATTAAAAGAACAAGGGAAGTGGGATTTTAGTTGTTTTGTTGCATGGCTTTTATAAGTATTTTTTATTAGAAGCGTGATTTTAATTTGTATATTACCTATGATATACAGGGCTATTTTATATAATATATATCTTTTATTGTACATACTTCTACATATGCATTTCACAAATCAAACATAACTCTTTTGTCTTACAGGAAGTGTATTAAGTGTTAGAAGTGTGATTTACCTAAGCGAAGGTAGAAAAGAATGGAATGATATTGAGTGAACAGAATTTCTGTCTCGGTTTCCATGGAGCATAAGGCCCATATCGAATGATGGTCTATTCGTAATTTTTTCTAGTATGGTCCAAAAATGCCACACCTAGGAACAACATATAAGTTTTGTTCGGATGGAGAGTTGATACTTAAGAGACACAAACATTTGTAGTTTCCCATGAGCATATTTATCTACCACTATTACTAAAAAGTAACAAGCCATTTTCTTGACATTTTGTAAAGTATGTGTTTTGAATATGTACTTGATAATAGTAATCATGTATTCCAAATTTAATTACATAGAAGAACTCACAAGTCACAACACTAACAGTTCGTTGGTTCAACTAGTCAATCATGTCTAATAAATCAAACCAATTTTATTTGATTTAATCTAAATTGATTGGTTAATTAGTTTGTAAACAGCTGGTTTTGGTCCCCTAGTCTTATGCAATGGATTCGTTTAAACAAAACTTATGTATTTATAAGCCTAATATTTCATATGATAAATAATAGGGAGAAATACATGTATCCTTCTATAAACTTGTAAATTACATGTTTTTTAGAATATATGTTTCAATATATAATATATAATGTTCCTCAAACATTGTTTAAACAAATATATAACTTTATAAGTTTAAAATAAAATACTGATTACATGCAATTAACCCAAAATAATAAGAGCGAGATGAGTGTGGGGTTAGGCCATTAGTGTTGTAGTTGGATGATAAGTAATTGCTTCTTTAAAGTATACCAGAGTTCTAGCCTAACAATTAGTGTATTAGTTTAGGATTAAATGTTAATTTTTAGGTCTTAATATACAGAGATCCCACATTATAAATCGACACCCCCTCTATACGCCTCGTATGGTGTCATACGCGACGTACGAGGCGTATAAGGTCGAATACATTGAAAACGCGAAAAATTCACGGGGGCTGTCAGAGGGCTATACGCCCCATATAGCCTATATGACCTCCTATATGACATATAAGGCTATACGACGCGTATAACAAATTTCGAGACTAATTACGAGCAAAATTTCAGAGGGATGCCAGAGGGTTATACGCCCCATATAAGGCTATACGATGCCCTATATAACGCGTATGAAATTATAGGACACGTATTGAAATTTGTAGCGTTTTATAATTTTGGATGTATAAATATTCATTCCTAAGAAAATAAAACGTGTGGGGTTAGGTAGGCCGTAGGTGCACCATTAATATCGGGTTCGTTTTGCATGTGGCCCACACCGGATCTTAGTGCTTAATGGGGCCCACGTGACACGCCATAGGCCCACATGTTGCATATTAAATCATTAATCATCGTTCTTTTTTTTCTATTTTTGGGGCATTTAGAAAACAAAATTTATTTGATACTTTAGTATTTAAAAAAAGATTTAGGAGGGGCTGTGTTACGTCTATTTATTTCTTGTCCAAATCAAGTATACTCTTTCATGCATGATTTGTGTTAGGTTTTGTTGTTCGCACATAAACTATAATCTACTTTCTATCCAGCAATATGTGTTAGTTTGATGATTTACATCCCAATAAATCATATTTTCTATCGTAACACTATACATACAAATACATTCAAAGTACATGTTTCATCATAGAATAATATTTGTAAACATACAATAATTATGCCTGAAGTATGTTTCTTTACATTATGAAAAGCTATAACTTACTTAAAAGCATTGATTTTTTAGTATTTTTGTCAAGCAAATCAAAGGTGGGCTGAGCTTAGGGTGTTGAACGACATATGTTGAAGTCTAACCAATTAAATAAAGACTCACAATCCATTTGTTTGAAAGATTATTTGGACGCAGCTGAAAAAATTCACGATAAAACCTCACTCGAATGTGAATTAGAATACGAAATCGAGAATGACCAACGATGAAGTCACGTTTGATGAATACTTACGTACTAGTTTGGGCTCCGGGGGCGAGGAATTAAACTTTTTTCGGGAGCCGGTGATAGATTAATATAAAAAATAAATTAGTCAGAAATAATTTAATGTTAGGACTTTTAACTTTCCTTTTTCAAGTTTGTAAGTTTTTAATCTTTAAGATTAAACAAAATAAGAGAATTTTAGATATATTATTTTATTTAATTGTGTTTTTTAAATAAAAATAAAAATATTAAAAACCCATTTGGGCCCAAACATGCTGGGAGCCGACCCAAATCGGGTGGGATAAGTTTCAGATTATTTCCTCTGTCTCAAACCGGTTTTGAGCAAACCGATTCACTTTGAAACCCTAAAAAAATAAAAAATAAAAAATAAAAAAAAATAAAAAATAAAAAGATTAGAAAGATATGTGCACCTTTAAAAGAAGATAACTTATTTTGATACTCAGCCCACTAAAACCAGGCTCCCAAAAAGCCCACCTGTTGGGTTAGAAAGATGTTATAGAAAAAAACATAAACGAGGGAAAAGACAAAAGTAGCTTGCTTATGTTTTGCGCTAGAGGTGGGTAAAAAGAAGGGTTCCTAACCGAAACTAGTTTGAAAACCAAATTCAAACATATATAAATTTGGTTTGAGAGAACTAGTTAGGTTAACTGACATTTGGTTTATAACAGATTTATAGTCGTTCATTTGAAGCCAGTTGAAACTGGTTAAACCAAACCAAACCGATTTCAACTGGACCGATCATTTTTCACTTAAAAAATGGTTTGCACACGAATCATTTTCACCTTTTTGATCGTTGTTGACTAAAACCAAACCGCTGTGGGAAAAAACTAAAACGTGAACCTTTTTATAGCAATACGCAAGGAATTTTTTTATTTTGCTAAATCAAAATCGTGAATAAACAATGTGAAAAATAACACATAAAAAGTTTTTCCGTGTTAAATAGACTTTTAATATTATTCTTAAATTAAAAGAACATCTTAATTTCAATATTTTAAATAAATTATGAGCTTAAAATCATGGATTCCCTTTGTTATTGTATTCATTGAATTTTCTATTTTGGACTTGTATGTCTTTATTCGTATTTAATTCAAACGTGTTTTCTTTATCTTTTTCTCTGAAAGCAAAACAACATCGAGTAGATTGGAATTCTTAGTGTATGTTGAATTTCCTATAGACTAATGTTGTATTTCATATGCTAGTTTGTTGACCATAATTTGTTTTAAAATTTAAACTTAATTACTATTTTAGTAAGTGATATTTGGCCAAAGTAACTATTTTAGTTTATAATTTATAAAGTTACTTTTTTAGTCCAATAGATTCATTATTGTAACCATTTTCATCCGATCAGTTAACACCACTAGTTTTGATCTGATAAGTTAATGTAAAATAACTATAATGCCCCTGATAAAATAAAAACAAATATTACACGCATACCTCACTCATACTCCCTCTTCTTCACACTTAGTCTTCTCTCTATTCTAACCATTGTCGATGAGCAACCTCCACTATCGTTTGAAGCTACCGGCGCCTAAGCAACAACCACCTCTCTCTCTCTCTCCATTATTTCCCTTCTTCCCTTTATCTTTCTTATCGCACACCACCCTATTCTGTAAAATCGCTCACCATGCTAACATTGTCATCACTAACGAACTCCTCTTACCACTGATTAAGACCAGACTGATTAAGACCAGACGTTATCGATCGCCTTCCTTCTATTAATAAGTCCTTTACCTTTCTTAATACGTAACCCCTCCACAAACGTCCTCTACCTCGCTTCACATCCCACAAACGTTCACCTCCCTCTATTTCCCCTCAAAATTCCAATTTGAGACTTGAGAGCATATGCCCCACACACAGATTAAGTTCTACATGAAATCAAAATGACCAAACCATAACTTGAATACGACAAAATCAATCCGAAAAAACTAAAACTAAACAAAAGTGACAGTTTGGTTTGGAATTTTTTCAAAAACCAAAATTTCGGTTTCAGTATTGACTGAAACAAAAGCCAGAAAAACTAAATCGAACCATATTACGACCAAACTAAACCATATTCGTAACCGAACCAAACGAAAACCAAAAGAGCAAAATAAAAAACAACCAAACTGTCTATATATGATATTATATTAATAGTATAAATAAATCATTTTGTTTTAAATTGAATGTCCTTTTTTATACATATACACAATTAATGTTTATCTGAATTGACATTACACTATTAAAATTAACAAAATTATTGGTTTATACTAGAAATTGAAACCAAAGAGAAAATTGAAACTAAAGTGAAAACCAAAAAAATGAGAACCGAAAGCAAAGTGAAACCAAACAAACCGAAACCGAGCGGTTTTAAGAACCCAAAAACCAAAATACCAGTTTTTTGATTTCGGTTTTCGGCTAAACCGACCAATGCACACCCTAGCGCAAATCATCTTCCTCTTTCATTGTCATTGTAAAACATCAGGCCACTAGAACGTGAAGTAGGTTTGTAAACGATTCGAGCCAAGGTGGGCTAAGGCTCGGTTAAAAAACCAAGGAGAGCTGAGCCAAGCCGGCTCGTTTATCTTGACGAGCTTAAAAAGTAAGCTTTGCCTTGGCTATTTTATAAAGGAGTGGAGCTGAGCAGATCGCGAGCCAAATTATTTATCTTTTAAAAGTAATGTTTATAACTTATACCCATATTTCGTATATAAAAACAAATAATAACACTCTTTATATTCGTTTTCTATGCTCGTCGAAAAATATGATACAAGAATGATATTTCAAAAACTACAATTAACTTTTATATTTTTATACTTAGTTTTTTCATTAGGAAATATAATAATGATCATATGTGTATGTGTTAGTTATATTTTTAGTCATAAATTACAGTAATTTTATGGTATATTTCTGCATATATTTTGCATTAATTGCATGCATCTCTCATTTAATTTATAATATAGTAGTTTTAGTAGGATGTAATCTACTCTTGTATATTTTTTGTTTTTATAAGATAATTAAATGGCTGGGAAAAGAAGTGATAAAGATTCAAACTTTAAAACCAAAAAATAGGAGAGTTGGTCGAGAGGAGCGGAGAACCCAAAAGATAAAAGGAGGGGAGGCTGCAGAAAAGGGGGCATCCATCGACCAAAGGGAAGGGAAAGAAATAAAAAAATGGGATCTTGGTGGAGACTTGGAGGCTAAGAGCTGCAGAAAGGACGAAAAATGGAATCTTCTTTTCCCACTTTTGAAGATCAATTAATTATTGTTGAGGTTTTGTTTTCGTAAGTTTTTTTGTTTTCATTAACCTAGCCACCATGTCCGGCTATGGCACTCTTTTGTTTCAACATTAAGGTTAATTTCTATGGTTTTGGTTTGAACTTATGTGAAACAATTATGAGACGTTTTTATTTTAATGGTTTGTTTGCATGATTCTTGATCTTGAACTCGGATCAAATCCGACATATATTAGATTGTTAATAAACCTGATCAACTTATTAATTTTTCTAATAAAGTTCTTCAATTTTTAAAACCCTAATAAGTTTTAGTTTTTGATACAAGGAACAAATAATGTTTTGTGTTTGTCTACGAGCCCAAATTCATTATAGAGTCACTCAATCTAGTTAAGCATTCCGAACAGCGTGAATGTTTAATTATAATTGATACTTCTATCGTTGCAACCCGCACGCTAAGATCCGAACGGCGTTAGCTTAGAGTAGCGGGTTGGCTCCAATTAACGAACTGTGATTGATTGGACATTAGATAGAGGGGATATCCGAACGGCGTGATGTCTAGTATCGATACAAATCATTAATAGAGAAATTGTCATTGTACCATAATCGTTAATGATCGTAAGCCAAATCGAATCAAGAAATTACCTTAGTGTTGGAATTAGTCTTTATATTTGAATTAATTTCACCATTTAATTAAAGTCTTTATTAATCTCTTTTTCATAATTAAAAAATACAAAAAAATATCAATTTTCGTTTTTCTGGCAGAACCTTAACACGGCCGCGTGGAATTTCCTTTACAGTTTTGACACGGCCGTGTCAGCTTGCTAGATTTTTTTCTACATTTTGCAATTTACTTTTAATTTTAGTTTTAATTTAAAACCCCCGTCTTCCTTATCCCATAATCAATCAAAGTAATTGCGCTAAAATATTTTTGGTATAAAATAATTAACACGTATCCCTGAGGACACGAATCCTACTTACCCTCATACTATTCTTAGTGTGTGTTCGGTAGGTTCACATTTTCATTATTTATTTGCTGGATTCGACACCCAACAAATTGGCGCCGTTGCTGGGGATACGGCGATTCTAATCATCTTATGCCAAGATCTTTTCGTACAGGTACACCACTCGAGATTGACTCGGAGATAGAGAAAACCGCAAAAAGGTTAAGGAAACAAGCAAAGCTCCGAAAGAAGTAAGCAAGTTCCTCAACACCTATTACCTCACCTCCAGTCACTGACATTTGGCAAGATATACCCTTGTCAAGTGAATCTGAATCGGAATCTGAAACCGAATCACCACAACCTTTACAAACAACCACCACTCCACCACAATCACCTACCCCTCAAGAACCACTCTCACCCGAACCAACCATGGCAGCTCCAGCCGAACAAACCCTTAGACAATGGGCAACCTATGATGTTACCCAACAACCCCTCTGCATAAACTACCCTGCTATAGTGAACTTTGAGCTGAAATCCGGTCGCATCCACTTGTTACCACTCTTTCGAGGCCTTGAGAATGAAGACCCTCATAAGTTTCTCAAGGAATTTCAGGTTGTGTGTTCCGAAATGAAGCAACACAACGTTACTGAAGATCAAATCATGCTTAGGGCATTCCCTTTGCTATGCAAGATTCGGCTAAAGAATGGTTATACTACCTACCACCGGGGTCGGTAAACACATGGACTGATCTTGCAAAATTGTTCTTAGACAAGTACTTCCCGGAAGTCAAAGCCTCTATTCTACGCAAGGAGATCATTGGGATTAAACAAGCAAAAAGAGAAGCTTTGCATACCTATTGGGAAAGGTTCAAGAAATTATGTGCTCGATGCCCACAATATGGCATCTCGGAACATCAATTACTTCAATACTTTTATGAAGGGTTAGCACCACAAGAGAGACGTTTGATAAATGCTTCTAGTGGGGTAGCTTTACTTGATAAAACACCAACCCAAATCAGAGCCTTGATATCCTCTATCACCGAAGATACCAAACATTCTTCACAAGAAGAAGGATGGTATGATGATGTACCACGGGCAGTTAAAGAAGTGAACACTCCTCATATTGAAAGTCAACTTGCTGAATTAACTAAAGTTGTAATGCAACTCACAAAAGGCAAGGAAGCTGAGCAAAAACCTCGAACGTATGGAATATGTTTACAATTTGGACACGCCACTGACATGTGTCCCATACTTCAAGAAGATGTTGAAGAAGCACAAGCAATAGGAGGTTTTCCAGGGCGGAATTCAAGATCTTATGAACAACAAAGAAATAATCAAAATTGGGGGCAAGCACCCAATGTTGGTTATCCGCAAAGAGCTCCACAATTCCCTCAAAGGCCTCCATTTCAGATGCAAGGCAATCAACAAAACTTTCAGCCTCGATAACAACAACAAGCAGGAAGCTCGGGGATGTCTTTAGAAGACATTGTCAAGAATTTAGTAACTAGCACGTACACGTTCTAACAAGAAACAAAAGCTAGCATTGAGAACTTAGAGCAACAAATGGCTCAACTTGCCAATTCCAAAAGTAAGCTTGAGTCTCAAGGTAAACTACCCGCTCAAACAAGACAAATCCTAAGCATAATGTTTGTGTTATGTAAAATCCCGGGTTTCCAGGGTCAGATGCAATAGTTAAAATAAAATAAATATGAACTTTACATTTTGTATATTGTTAAACGAGTAAGTAATAAGTGAAATAACTATTGTAAATTTAAAGTTTTAGAAGAGTTTTAGTGTCGTAAGAGACCGTTCAAATATATATAAATATAATAATATATTATATTTAACGTGCTCCTTTTTTAATGAAACTTGGGTCGACTCATAGAGAAAAATAAGATCGTCTCAATGGCATATTTGAAATTTTATATGACGTTATAATTAAAAAGTTATAAGAGAAAACGAAGTAAGCAGCTGAATTAATTATAATAATATTATTATAAAAATGTTATACAGAGCAATTGAAGAATGAAAGCAACCAAGCAAGCAGCTAAACCACATCCCACATCGCCTGCATAAACAATTCACCTGTCTGCTTGCTTTCTTATAAATACAAGCCCTATGATTAAATTTAGAGTATAAGTTTTCTTTGGAACGCTCTATATAAAGAGAATCCCAAGTAATCATTACCCCATTGGGTATTGTTATTAGTCGTTTTTGGAGCTCGAGTAGGAGTGCGAGTAGGAAGTCTACGTCAAATTGCCGTAGATAGTTTAAGGTATGTTCTCGTTTAAATTTATGTCAAGTTAATTATTACTTATTTTAGATTATTATTAGTAGTAGTAGTAGTTTTAGTATTATTACTATTATTATTTTTACGCGTTAGGGTTATTGTTAGGGGTGGGTATTGGGTAACCTAGCCTTAGTTAGGCATGGACTGATCACCCATGCTTAAACAAGGTAGCGTAAACCAATATCCAACCATTTCAATAACTAGTTAGTTGTACCATTACCTAATCTAGAATTACTTAAATTGTATCAGGATCTAGAGATATTATCAGATTGTACTAGGAAAGGTTATCAACTTTTGGGCAACTGCTAAACAGGTGAGTTCCTCTGAACTATTTTCTAAAATGAGATGTGATGTTCTGATAACTGGTAATAATTGAAGAATTGACTATCAATAGCATCTGTGATATGTGGCAATGCTTGATAGGATGCTTGAGGGCTACTTGTATGATTCTGTTTTAGCCAGTGGAGTTTGTATACATAGCCTGGTTATGTGAATTTATACCGTGCTTACTCTGTTCCTATCTGTTTGCCATGGCTGTATCTGCTTGATGCAATAGTCAATAATAACATGTTTTGAATTTTGAAGAATGCCATGTTTATGAATTCACAAGCTTTATGCTAAGTCCCAAATGTTTTCTATTTTATGGACACACATCCTAGGTGTCAAGAGATTGCAGAAATTGGAGATTATAGACTAGTTTATAAGGAAACAGAGGTCTAGAGCGCTATTGAAGATTTGGATCTCTAATATAGTTAAACTGATGTAACAGTATTATCTAGCATGACAAATATAATGTATATTTTGATGTGTAATCAAAGTTAGACTTCCGCTGTGAATTTGGATTACAATGTGTTCTGTATATCCGATGCGTAACGCTCCCCGGGTAGCCCGGGAGGCGGGCGTTACATGCTATTACCTTGAGAACGGGAGAGAGTTGTGAAGGCTCGATAATACATAATGAAGATAAGAAGGAAGAAACGGTTGTTGAAAATAAGGAGCATAAAAAGAATAAAGTATCAAAGCCAAGTAATAGTGATGTGAGTTTTACTCCTCTACCTCCATTCCCTTAGAGACTAAGAGGCACACAAAAAGAAAGGGAAGAACAAGAAATCATGGAAACTTTCCGAAAGGTGGAGGTAAACATTTCATTTCTTGATGCTATTAAACAAGTTCCACGGTATGCTAACTTTTTAAAGGAACTTTGCACGTCAAAGAAGAAGCTAAAAGTTAATGAAACGGTAAAGGTAAGTGAAAATGTTTCTGCTGTTTTACTAAAGAGATTACCCCCAAAGTGCAAGGATCCAGGTATCTTCACCTTTCCTTGTAAATTGGGGAATGTTAGTGTTCCTAGAGCAATGCTTGACCTTAGAGCCTCTATTTACGTTGTACCATACTCAATTTTTGTAGCACTTAATGTCGGACCGTTAAAGAGGACTAGGGTAGTCATTCAACTGGCTGATAAGTCTATAGTACACCCAAAAGGTGTATTAGAGGACTTGTTGGTTTAAGTGAATGAACTAGTGTTCTCAGCTGATTTTTATGTGTTAGATATGAAGGATGATGACTCTATAAATTCAAGTTCTGTATTGTTAGGAAGACCATTTTTAAAAACTGATAGAACTAAGATTGATGTTTATAATGGTACACTTTCTATGGAGTTTGATGGGGAAATAATCAATTTTAACATAGATGATGCAATGCGTTACCCAAGCGATATTTCATCCTTAAACTATTTAGATATAATTGAACCACTAAGTGTTGAATGCATTAAGTTATCTAACATTGATGTTCCAGCTTTAATGTCAACCAAAATTATTGATAAGGATGCAACAAAAGAGTGTATTAAAAATTTTAAGCTTGGGGAGGTTTTGTTGGAGCTTGCACCAGACTGAACGAGACTTCAAAGAGTCTATCCAAAGACGTTAGAGAAGGGCGCTATGCGGAAGGCAACCCGTATTTCATTTGTTTCTTTTTTCTTTCTATCTTTCTTTTATATAAAAAATAAAAAAAAATTTAAAAAAATAAAAAAAAATAAAAAAATAAAAAAACGGTGTCAAACAAGTGTTAAACAGTAAGTTAAAACGAACGTGATAAAAGTACTTGAAAAAATTTCAAAACGGCCGCTCAGGTTTCCGTTTGACTTAGAAATTCCAGAACATTAAAACGGCCGTATCAAATTTAACACGACCGCGTTGCGCTGCTGTTTGTTTTAGAGAAAATAGAAAGTGGATGTTTTATTTATTTTTGCATTAGAAGCCCTAATTCTAAACCTTTGCCCCATGCCATCTCTCACACCAACTTCGTCGCCATTCTACCCGTCCTCTCCATCCACCACATCCTCCACCTCATTAAATTCCATCCCATTCTCTACTCCAAGCATCGAGGATGACTCTGAATTCAAAGCTTGGGGAGAGGTAATTTCATTTCTTTTTCTAGTCATTCAATTACGTGTTGCATTTAGGATTACATTGCATTTAGTTAATCATTGTCATGATAGTATTAGGTATGCATTACATCACTGTAAAAAAAAGGTAACACCTCCATAGCCTCGGGAAATATTTTAGCAATAACATGAAAAATGATATTAACTTTATTATGCTAATCATAGGTCCCGTACCAAAGAAGGTTGATAGTAATAAAAATACATTTGTATCCCGTTATGCTAGTGCCCTTTGTTCTTGGGTTTACAAAGATAAAAACGCCTAATGTCCATGTGTGACTAATGGTCTAATGCCGATCTGATCACACAAGGAGATTGAGACCTAGCAAAAATAGGTTGAGAGTCGAGCCCATTTGAAAAAAAAAAGAAAAAAAGGAAAAAAAGGAAAAAAAACAAAAACAAAAAAAATGAAAAACAAAAAAAGAAGTTAGTTATATGATAAATAAGCTACAATAATGGTAAATCATTTGTGATCTCGCGTGGTGAAAAATTGACCACTTCCTCTCGATAGTCCTTGAGGTTAGGAAGGTTTCCACCGTATGAAGAGAGGCGTTGGCACAAGTAAATGACAAATTCAACTTGGATTAATTAATATGAAACGATAAATCTAGAACTTAAGGGTTAAAGGATCATAACTAGCAAATTGGGTACATTTGTTGATGAAAATCTTGAAAGCCTTATTTGTGTACGACGACCAAGAAATTAGCATAATAAGATGATTTCATGCTCATACTACTTACACGAGGCTAGGATAGGTGTTACCAAAGGGAAGGAAAAGAAAGAAAAAAAAGGGTCTTGGTTGAGACTTGGAGGCTAAGAGCTGCGCAGAAAGGACGAAAAAGGGAATCTTCTTTTCCCATTTTTGAAGATCAATTAATTATTTTTGAGGTTTTGTTTTCGTAAGTTTTTTTGTTTTCATTAACCTAGCCACCATGTCCGGCTAGGGCACTCTTTAGTTTCAACATTAAGGTTAATTACTATGGTTTTGGTTTGAACTTATATGAAACAATTATGAGACGTTTTTATTTCAATGGTTTGTTTGCATGATTCTTGATCTTGAACTCGAATCCAGTTTGACATATATTAGATTGTTAATAAACATGATCAACTTATTAATTTTTCTAATAAAGTTCTTCAATTTTCAAAACCCTAATCAAGTTTTAGTTTTTGATACAAGGAACAAATAATGTTTTGTGTTTGTCTATGAGCCCAAATTCATTATAGAGTCATTCAATCTAGTTAAGCATTCCGAACAGCGTGAATGTTTAATTATAATTGATACTTCTATCGTTGCAACCCGCACGCTAAGATCTGAACGGCGTGAGCTTAGAGTAGCGGGTTGGCTCCAATCAACGAACTGCAATTGATTGGACATTAGATAAAGGGGATATCCGAACGGCGTGATGTCTAGTATCGATACAAATCATTAATTGAGAAATTGTCATTGCACCATAATCGTTAATGATCGTAAGCCAAATCGAATCAAGAAATTACCTTAGTGTTGGAATTAGTCTTCAATTTGAATTAATTTTACCATTTAATTAAAGTATCTATTAATCTCTTTTTCATAATTAAAAAATACAAAAAAATATCAATTTTCGTTTTTCAGGCAGAACCTTAACACGATCGCGTGAAATTTTCTTTACAGTTTTGACACGGCCGTGTCAGCTTGCTGGATTTTTTTCTACTTTTTACAATTTACTTTTAATTTTAGTTTTAATTTAAAACCCCTGTCTTCCTTAGGCCATAGTCAATCAAAGTAACTGTGCTAAAATATTTTTGGTATAAAATAATTGACACGTATCCCTGAGGACACGAACCCTACTTACGCTCATACTATTCTTAGTGTGTGTTCGGTCGGTTCATATTTTCATTATTTATTTGTTGGATTCGACATTCAACAGTATGGTCTATCAAAATAATAATATGTCATGTTTTGTTTAAAGTGTATATAAATTACATTTTGAGTTTTATGTTAAACAAGGCAACGTGCGAGCCGCAAGTGAACCAACTAACGAGCAAGTTGTGAGTCAAGCTTCCCTCGACTCGACTCTTTTACAAATAAGTTAATGTTGAACAAAATATTTCAAACAATTTTAAGTGAGTTAATTAGTAATGTTGTAACGGTCAAAGTTAACCCTTATCTTTGATAAAACTTTAAGTATAAACCATTGTTGTTGAGACCGGATTGGATCGGCCAGTCCGACCAGTTCGACCGGGAATCGGGGCCTGGTCCGGTCCGGTCCGGTCTGGGGTGGTTCGTTTTTGGCAGGTTGAACCGGCCGGTCGTACCCGAGCCGGCGGTTGGACCGGCGGACCGGTTTTCAATTTTTTTTTTTTGATTTTAGTGGGTAAAAACGGGATGTTAAACCATAAATTAGTACGTCGGATATACAAATATAGTTAAGTTTTATATATAACTATAAAATATGTATAAATCATATATAAATTACTTATATTTAATTACATATATAAATATAATTAAAATATAATTAAATCCAGTCCAACCACCAAACCAGTAAAGCGTCTGGTTCGACGTCCGAACCGGTTTCTAAAAACATTGATATAAACCCTCAAACTTTTAACGTTTGAACTCGATTATATATAGCAAAAACTTTTAACATATTAACTTTTTTGTAATTTGACTTTTTCTAGTTACTTTAGGTCGTTAATTTTCTTTAAAAAAACTAATTTGCGGCAACGTTTAACTATACTTCCTATGTTCCAATCTTCTGAATCAAATCACCAAAATTTCATATTCTCAAACGCGACGCATGTTTCTAGTTTATAACATTTAGTAAATGAAAGTCACGTAATTTATTCTTTCATCCAACACGCAATTGGATGAATCATTTTTTCTTTTCTTTTATCAACACGCCATACATGAATCATCGAGTCACCAAAAATTGAAAGCTTATGTGCTGTTAACGCATAAAAATTAAACAATTTCATAGAATCAAACAAAGGAAACATAACAGTTTCATATCCTAATAATGTTAGCCTGAAAACCAAAATCTCCGGTCATCTTCTCCGGCAACCCACCGTAAACCTAACACTTATTCCTCACGGTCACCCCAAGCTCTCCGGCGACAATCAACGTAGTAGCCATATCAATAAACATCCCATGCTCCACCACTCCGGCGAGCCTCAACATCGCATCTCCGGCAGCCCTCAAATCCCCAATATCCTTCTTGAAATACAAATCGATTATGTAATTCCCATTATCAGTCACATAAGGATCACCATTCTCCGGCGAAACCCGAAGCTTTGCGGTGCAATCAGCCTCCGTAAACAACGATTGAAGCTTCTGTGCGGTGAATCTCCAGCAAAAAGGCACGATTTCCACCGGCATCGCTAACCCACTTCCTCCGACGTAATCCACGAGCTTCGATTCATCAACAATCACCACAAACTTCTTGCAGCAGCCTTCGATCATCTTCTCCCGGAGCAACGACCCGCCCCGACCCTTGACCAGATTCATATCCGGGTCGACTTCATCCGCTCCGTCGATAGCCAAATCGAGAACCGGGTGGGTGTCAAGATCCGAAAGGGGTATCCCTAAAGAAACAGCCTGTTCATGGGTCTTGGTTGAAGTGGGTATTCCGACTATGTTGTTGAGTTTCCCTTGCCGGAGAAGCTCTCCGATGCGGTCAATTGCGTGTTTGGCGGTGGACCCCGTGCCCAAACCTAGGACCATGCCGGATTCGACGAACTCTACGGCTTTGTAGGCGGCGATCTTCTTGAGGTCGTCTTGGGTGAGGAGGAGCTGCGGCGGCGACGCCATTACCGCCGGGGCGGCGGTGGGTTTCTTGGAGCCGAGGTAAGCGAGGGCCATCGGAGGAGGATTTAAAGGGGTTTGATTTGATTTGATATGATTTGGGGATAATGTGTGGTGAGGATTGAGGATGATGAATTGATTGAAGATAAGAATTAGGGTTTTGAAGATCTGAAATGGGCAGATGAGATTTGGAGAGAGAAAGTGGTGCAGATTGGAGGTGGTGGTGGTGGTGGGGTATTTATAAGGGGGTGGTGGTATGGTGGGAAGATTCAGGGAAGGTCGGATTTGGGGAATCGGGTCAAGTGGGTCGGTTTGATTTTGGTACGAATAATAAAGTGAACAACTTTGTGGGTCAAGTTCAAGAACCGAATAGGACTAATAAGGTTTTATTGTTTTAACATTTTCAAGTTTGCTGATTCATTAACTTTGTGGTTTAGTTCTTTGATTTCTAACAAACTCAAGCAAGCTTATTTTTAATAAAATTTATGTCGGAATGTTTTGAAGAAAAAAAAAGTGTATTTAGATTTCTTTAAAATATTATTTTTAATAAAAGAGTAAATTGTCATTTTCGTCCCTGTGATTTGGTGAAAATTGTCACTTTAATCCAATAGTTTGTTTTTTCGCATCTGGGTCCCTGTGGTTTACAAATCTTGTCATATTCATCCAGTCCGTTAACTACATCCAAAATTTCCGTTAAATAAGAGATATATTGGTCATTTTACATATATGTTTTTTTTTAAAACCTGAGTTAATATATACTCTTTAAATACATTGCTATTTTAGTCCCTATGGTTTGAGCGTATTTGCCAATTTAGTCCAAAAATAACCGCCACACCACTACCAGTCACAAGAACCACCGAACCACCACCACCGCCCCATCACAAAGCCACCAACACCACACCAGAGCGCCCACCACCACCACGCACATTGGATCGTCGCTACCATGTAAACCCTAAAAATCGACAATCAATATTGGACTTGTAACATACTACTTCGAAAATGCATATCAAACCCTACTAATACCTCTACAATACTTGTTTTCAAGGGTTCCATATACGTTTTCGAAGGGGTTTGTTATAAGTTCGAGATTAATGGTTTGTTTCTAGGGTCTACATGGTGGTGGTGATCTAGTGTGTGATGGCGAAGATCTAATGTGTGGTGGTGGAGATCTAATGTGTGGTGGTGGTGCCCGTCTGGTGTGGTGTTGGTGGTTTTATGATAGGGTGGTGGTGATGATTTGGTGGTTCTGATGGAGTGGTGGTGGTTTTGCGGCGTGGTGGTGGTGTGGTGTGTAAATACGAGGTCCAACTCTAGATGGTTCCGGTCTTGTTGAACTTCGATTTACCGATGCTATCTGAATCTTCACACCTACGCACAATGAAAACAACACCAGTTAAGGCGTTCCAACGGGAAAATATCCTTGGAACGACCCTCCGGCGTGAGAGTAAGTATTGGTTGAATGGAAATATGTGATAGGGATAATTAAGGGGGACCTTTTGTGTGTATTCTTTTGTGAGGATCTCGATCCTCCTTACCTGGTATTTATAGTGTTTGCCTGCTGCAATCGTGTGCTGATTTACAAGGATTATTCCCTGACAAATCCATTACCATTTATATTCTACGACCGTTACTGAATTATCGGTTATGATTGGGGTGATTCCGATGTAATTAAATGTGGGGCACATGTCCTGCTGGCTTACCCGTTCCACCCACATGGGCTGGGCTTTCGGGTTCGGGTACCCGGTCTTGTGTGGGTTATTTGTACCCTACATCTACATGGTGGTTCCATCACGGGTGGTGGTGATATAATGTTTTATGCCAAGGTGGTGGGATTTTTGGACTGAATTGGCAAACATGTCCAAACCACAGGGACTAAAATAGCAATTTATTTAAAGGGGATATATTAAATGGGGTTTAAAAAAATAAAAAAATAAAACATATATGTAAAATGACCAATATACCCTTCATTTAACGAAGAATGTTGAATGAAGTTAACGAACTGGATGAATATGACAAGATTTGTAAACCACAGGGACCCAGATGCGAAAAAATAAACTATTGGATGAAAGTGGCAATTTTCACCAAACCACAGGGACGAAAATGACAATTTACTCTTAATAAAATTTTTTAGGTGAGTATGTCAACTCATAGACGAAGTATCAAAAAAAAGAGAGACTTAGGTGCTGTTTGTTTCTGAAGAGGTAAAACGTCTGCAGTCTGCAGACCACATCTGCAGACATCTGTAGGAGAAGAGGTGGACCAAACCTCTGCAGCCTATATTAAGAAGACTGTTTGTTTTGTAACGTCTGCAGACAAGATTCAAGATTTCAGCAGCAAAATGAAGATTCAAGCAGTTTAATCATGCAGCAACAAGATTTAAGATTTCAGCAGCAAAATCAAGAAATCAACAACTCCCATTATAGGGCAAATCAAGATTCAAGATTCAAGTAATGAACAAGCACCAAAGTAAACAAATGTTTCTTAAGAAATCAACAACTGCAAGCACCAAAGCAAAATCAAGAAATCAAGAAATCAACAAATGCAAGCACCAAACAACTAATCTTCATCTCAATATTGTTTCTTAAAAGTAAACAAATGAAATCTGATCTAAATGAAATAAATTAACAAACCTACAGATGTCACATTTTCAGTAAAAAAATTAATCATAAGTAGAAATTTAGGGATTTAAACCTGATTTGTAGCTGCTGCAGTAATGAACAAGCAAGAACAAGAGAGAAATGGTATTGCTTTGTGAGAAGAAGAGGCGGGAAAACCTTCGCAGAAGGAATCGCAGAGGTCGCCAAGGTCGCGAAGGTCGCAGAAGTAAACCTTCGCAGATGAAGGTCGCGAAGGTCGCGAAGGTCGCGAAGGATGAGCAGAGGTGGTGACGGGGGGAGTGGCGACGGGGGAGTGGCGACGGGGAGTGGCGACGGGGGAGTGGCGACGGGGGAGTGGCGACGGGGGAGTGGCGACGGGGGAGTGGCGACGGGGGAGTGGCGACGGGGGAGTGGCGACGGTGGAGTGGCGACGGTGGAGTGGCGACGGGGGAGAAGGGCGACGGGAGCAAAGAAAAATCAGGGAATGGAGGTGGGGTGTGGGTATTTTGGGGGAAGAGTAGTGTAGGGTCGAAATGTGAAGAGGTGAGAAGATCTGTGAAGACATTAGTCCACCTCTTCTCCAAGAAGAGGTCACGCAGACGTTTTTTAATGAAACGTTTTAAAAAAAAACAAACACTCTGCAGACCAGAAACATCTGCCCGCCTCTTTTTTATGCAGACAAAAGAGCTTTAGAAGCTCTTTTTTAAAAAAACAAACACCACCTAATTCATTCCATTCTGTTCTTCATTGCTCCGTACCAAAGGCTACTTAGGTGCTGTTTGTTTCTGAAGAGGTAAAACGTCTGCAGTCTGCGGACCACATCTGCAGACATCTGCAGGAGAAGAGGTGGACCAAACGTCTGCAGTCTGTAATAAAAAGACTGTTTGTTTTTTAAAACCTGCGCATTATTAAAACTTGCATCTGATCTACTTTGACACACAACTCCCATCCACTTTCTCCCCCTCTCTCTCTGCAACTTTCTCCCTCTTTCTACAACTTTCTCCCTCTCTCTGATCTACTTCGCCGGAGCCGCCCACCCACCTTCGCCGCCCACCCACCTTCGCCGACACCCACTTTCGCCGACACCCACCTTCGCCGACACCCACCTTCGCCGACACCCACCTTCACCGACACCCACCTTCGCCGGAGGACCGATTGATCGATGAGAAGAAGAGGAAACGTATGGAATCGAACCGTGAATCGGCACGAAGATCACGGATGAGGAAACAAAGGTACATCAATGAACTGACGGCTGACGCTAGCCGGATCAAGACCGATAACGATCGGATTCGAACCACCATTGTAACATCTTGTAATTCTGAATTTATTTAAAGTTAGTTTTGTTAATAATAAATAATAAATTAATAATAATAATAATAATGATAATAAAAATAATAATAATAATAATGATAGCTAATTACAAATAATAATAATAATAATAATAGTAACTAATAATAATAACAATAATAACTAATAATAATAGTAATAATAATACTAATGTAATTATAAAAATAATGACCATAGTGTTAATGGAAATAATAATACTAATAATGATAATAATAATAATAATAATAATAATAATAATAATAATAATAATAATAATAATAATAATAATAATAATAATAATAATAATAATAATAATAATAATAATAATAATAAAACTTAGAATTAAAGTGCAGGGGGTCGAATTGTAATTTTGAAAACTTGAAAAAAAGAATTATAACATAAAATGATAGAGTTTGAAAGTGCAGGGACCATTTTGTAAATTCTTCAAATCTCAACTGTTTTCCCCCGCCGGACTTCTCGCCGCCGGCCATCGGCTCCGGCGAGCCCGCAGCGGCCAGATTACTCGATTTTTTATCAAAATAAACACACCGACACCTTCACGTGAAGGATTCGAACGCGTGACTATAATTTAATTCGAAAAACAGACTACAATTCGTCTCTGTTTATTCCCTCGCGTGATCGACAACTTTTACAGGTCTCAGATCGCATTACAGACTTTAATAATCAAATTCAGATCGCATTAACACACTTAATATCTATTATAACGCTCCTGTAACTTCAATTTCATTCAAAACAATCGAAAACATTCCCTTCAATCGACTCTCTGTCGCGGACCTGCAACTCAATCTAACTCACTGTACGAGCATTCTTAATCGATTTGGATTGAGGGCTTTCACTACTCATCACCATACGAAGCTGCATACGAGATTAATTGGATTTTCATTGTCTATTTCATCTCCTTCGATCGACTCCCCTGTCGCGGCTTGTTCTTGAGACTCTCCTCATAAAATCGAACTCAATACCGGTAAGTAACAATGCAATTACATTCGTTAGACCATGGGGAACAAAAGCCCCATGATCCTCAGTGTTAACAACGACGGATTGGCCTTCGATTTGAATCCGAACGAACCTAGGGTTCATCCGGATTGGGGATTCATTTGTAACACTGGTTTTAAGATTTGGGAACCAGAACATGCCGCGGCCACGGCCTTTGGTTCACCGGTTACACACATCGCACCTCACAGTGGAGGTCCCGGGTTCGAACCCGGGAACCCCCATTATTTTTTTTAAGGCCTTTTTGGCCCCTAAAAATTGTATAAAAAATTCTAAAAATTTTTAAAACCAGTTTTATAAACTCTAAATATTTTTCTTTACATCAAATCAAATTCTGCAAATTTATTTCTCATAATAACTTAATATTTTATTTTATTTTATTGAAACAAATAAGAAAACTAGTTAAATAATTTATAAGATAGACTTTAAAAGTTGTTTATCTTAACAAAATATTACAATTGGAATATTTTCATGTTTTAGTTTTTTAATTATTAATGTTTCAAATAATGAATAATTATTTGTCTCAAATATTAAATAATAAAAGTTTGTAGAAATTATATATTTCATAATTTCATGAACCATTCTAAAATATCATTCTCTTATAAAATATACTAACTAAGGGTTGGATTAATAATTTGTTATTAATCAAAACGTTATTCCAATTAATCTTAAATACTTATAAAGTTTTATATATATTAAACCTTATCAATTTCCATACTTAAAATCTATTCTTAAAATACTTAAACACACATATAACATTCCCCTAATGGATCGAAATGCGAATAATCACTTTATAAATTTAATTACTCGACAAGCCTCACAATTCCAAATGAAACCCTAGTTCACGTTAAAACATTAAAGCTTATTATTGAGACTTTAACCTTGTGAATATTTAGGTGCCTTGTAACGATTCACGTTGGAACGACGTCTACTATTATTCTTATTAATCGTCATTATATACTTATTTGACAAGTGAGTTTTCCTTGCCCCCTTTTACTTATTTTCACACCATTTTGGGGTGAAACATGATACTTATACATTACACACTTATAAACGTTTGAGACTTGTAAAACACTTGCAATTCATCTTTATATCTTGTCATGGTTATTTGTATGTTGTAAGTGATTATATGAGATACATAGTTTGTTACAATCATTTATTGCTAGCCTGGCGACGTCTTAGATCTTTGGGCCTGACAAGCCTATTTGGTGCTAAAGTCGATGTATTGCCGACTCCTAGGAGCCGTATGCTTGTGCACTAGGGAACCAAATACACTTAGCCAATCTTATATACTTGTAATCAAGTCGAGGTTTGATTGTGAAGATATGTGTTCTATAACCTTACTAGCTTATAACCTATGACATGAATTGCAACTTATAATCTTTTCTTATTATGTATGAAAACATTGGAAACTCACCAACTATTTTTAGTTGACCTTTTATTTTTATCATGTTTCAGGTGACCCCCAAGTTTAAAGTGGTCGTTTGAAGCTTGCAATAAAACTAGGACGTGGACCTAGATAAATAAATGAAATGTTATGTCATGTTTTGATATTTGCTTGGATGTATTTCGTGATTGAGACTTATGTTTGTAATTCATGTTGAAACTATTAATTTGATTATTTACATTTAAAACATAGCGTTATGTGGCTGTGAACAATCTTATCCCTCACACCTCGACGATTCCGCCGTCAAGGTTGGGGTGTGACAGATTGGTATCAGAGCCCGTAACTATAGGGAATTAGGTTATTAGAAATGGTGACCTAGACTATAGCATATGCATGAACCTTATAGAATTATATTTCTATCTTTTAAAGTATATGGTTTGCATGCTACATGATGCTATGTTCCCTTATGTGCAATTTGATGCCTTAGCATAGGATTGCCTAAACATTTCTACATGTCTCCCAAAAACTTACATTTGACTCGTAGACTCTCCCCGAACATGAAACTTCTTAATCTTATTCTCGACGACACGTGGAATCGTATACTTATGCTTATGACTTGGATCTTTAGACGTTATGTCTAATCTATATAAATCTCATCAAGGTTTTGATTTCATGAACCTAAGAAATATTGTGTGACACATAGACACCTGTATTTGGATTTCCTGGCAAAAAAGCCTTCGGGCTAAGGCAAGCGTATTCGAATAAATCTCATTGAGGGGCCCGTTACGCTTACCTGGGGATTTCTGGGATGAGTGATAAACTATGGTCAAAATACACAAATCTCTAAGGCAAATGAGTCAACTTACCTTGACGTGTCCACGGTTCCAAATGATAATGCGTTATCAAATGGAATCATTCCGTGTACCTTACAACCTTTAGCCTACCTTTGTCTAAACTAATATTCTTTGTTATCCTCACTCCCGTAACTAGCTCCTTTTTGTATGTCCAGCATGTCTCGACAACTTGCAAAACGTGGAAACTCCAACCGCAAGCTGGCAGCAATGATCGCCAAACAAATGGCTGCTGTGCTCCCAACCATGGTTGCTGAACTTACTAGCACCATGATGGCTAATAGCAACAACACTAATGGAAACAACAACGGTGCTCAAGGAGAAAATAGCAACAGCCGAAATGGGAACGATCGTACTTGCACCTTCAAACACTTCAACTCGTGCAAACCCACCAACTTTAGTGGCAAGGAAGGAGCCACTGGTCTTCTTGAGTGGTTCGAAAGCATGGAGAACACTTTCGCCAATTGTGAGTGTCCCGAGGCACTCAAAGTCCGTTATGCCACTAGTATGCTCCAACAAAGAGCACTTACCTGGTGGAATAGCGAGAAGAGAAACCGAGGAGCTGATGCTATTTTGGCACTCTCTTGGGATGAATTCAAGAACATCGCCATCGTGAAGTTCTGCCCGAGAAGTGAATTGCAAAAGCTGGAAGAAGAATTCTGGAATTTGAAGCAAAACGATGGTGATCATTTGGCCTACTCAACTAGGCATCATGAGTTGAGTTTATTATTGCCTCACATGGTCGATACCGTTCCCCGCAACATCGAGAAATTCATTAAGGGTGTACCGCCCAAAATTCAAGATGCTGTAGTGGGTAGCCGACCCACAACTTTAGAAGAAGCCATTACTATCACCGCTCAACTCACCGAGAACCATATTCGAGCAGGCACCATGTCTGTGAAAGGTGCAAAGAAGGTAGAAAAGATGGCTAGTGAGGACATTAAGGAGACCAAAGCTGAACCATCCAACAACAACAACAACAACAAGAAGCGCAAGTTTACACCGGCACGCAACTATGCTGTGGCTGCAACCAAACAACCCCAAAAACAACTTGTACCTACCACTGCACCTGTGGCACAAGTGCCTGGGGCTAGAGCCTATGCTGGTCCGCAACCCATGTGCAACACGTGTAGGTATCATCATCCGGGGAATCAACCATGCCGTATCTGTACCTTATGTGGTAAATATGGTCACTGGGTGGCGACTTGTCACCGTGCTCCTAACAACGCCGCCATGGTCACAAACCGTGTTTGCTACAATTGTGGAGAACCTGGTCATTTCCGCCCACAATGCCCTCGCCCTGTGGGTAATGTGCCACCAGCCCGAGGACGTGCTTTCAATATCAACGCTAACCAAGCACAAGTCAGCAATGACGTTGTGAATGGTACGACGTTGAATCCTGTTTAAATCATTTCATAAACTATTGATGTTTTCTATCTTTGTATTCAACGTATTCAATAATAAAATTTTTACCAAACAGGTATGTATCTTGTGAATGATCATTATGCATCTGTATTATTTGATTCGGGTGCGGATAAGAGTTTCGTGTCGTTAGAATTCGAACCCGTACTTGCTAAACCACGCATTAATCTGAAAAGACCCTACACGGTCGAGGTCGCCGATGGGAAATCTATTGTCGTTGACGCCATAATACGTGATTGCATCATAAGCCTTAACGAACACGAATTCTCCATTGATCTTATTCCTATGGAACTTGGAAGCTTCGACGTCATCATTGGTATGGATTGGTTAGCCAAACACCATGTCGAGATCGTTTGCTTTGAGAAGTGTATCCGTATACCGTTACCATCTGGGGATACTTTAAAAGTGTTCGGCGAGAAACCATCCCAAAGACTTAAACTCATGTCTTGCACTCAAGCCCGAAAGTGCTTAACCAAGAAATATATGGCCTTCTTAGCTTACGTGGTCAACACAAAAGTCAAAGGGAAAGAACTTAAGGATGTCCCTATCGTACGAGACTTTCCTGAAGTATTTCCGATGACCTTAGCGGTTTACCTCCCGTACGTGAAGTCGAGTTTAAAATTGACTTGATACCGGGAGCAAACCCCGTGGCTAAGTCACCATATCGGCTTGCACCATCGGAAATGCAAGAACTCTCTAGTCAACTTCAAGAATTGACTGATAAAGGTTTCATTCGCCCTAGTTCTTCTCCTTGGGGTGCACCTGTTTTATTTGTAAAGAAGAAAGATGGGTCATTCCGTATGTGTATCGATTACCGGGAGCTCAACAAGTTGACCATCAAGAACCGGTATCCCCTTCCTCGTATCGACGACCTGTTCGATCAACTTCAAGGAGCTGCTATATTCTCGAAGATTGATCTACGTTCTGGGTATCATCAATTACGAGTCCATGACGATGACATCCCAAAGACCGCGTTTCGTACTCGTTATGGACACTACGAGTTTACGGTCATGCCTTTCGGTTTAACAAATGCTCCTGCGGTCTTCATGGATCTTATGAACCGGGTGTGCAAGCCATACCTAGACAAATTTGTCATCATTTTCATCGACGACATTCTCATTTATTCCAAGTCCCGTTCCGATCATGAACTTCATCTCCGTCAAATCCTCGATCTGTTGAAGAAGGAACAACTGTACGCGAAGTTCTCTAAGTGTGATTTCTGGCTCGAGGAAGTTCAATTTCTAGGACACGTGGTGAATAGCCAAGGAATTCACGTTGACCCTGCAAAGGTGGAAGCTGTGAAGAATTGGTGTGCTCCCACGACTCCGACCGAGATTCGTTCTTTCCTTGGTCTTGCTGGTTATTACCGGCGATTCATCGCCAACTTTTCAAAGATCGCGAAGCCACTCACTTCCTTGACACAAAAGAATAAACCATTCGAGTGGGGGCCCGAACAAGAAGAAGCTTTTGAAGCATTAAAGCACAAACTGTGCAATGCCCCTATCTTGACCCTACCCGATGGAAACGAGGATTTCACCGTATATTGTGATGCATCAAAACAAGGCCTTGGTTGCGTTCTTATGCAACGGGGAAAGGTCATAGCATATGCATCAAGACAATTGAAGGTTCACGAGGTGAATTACACAACCCACGATCTCGAGCTTGGTGCTGTTGTTTTTGCCTTGAAAATTTGGAGGCATTACCTTTATGGTACGAAATGTATAGTCTACACCGATCACAAAAGCCTTCAACACGTTTTTACTCAAAAAGATCTCAATATGAGACAACGTCGTTGGGTTGAGTTGATTAATGATTATGACTGTGACATTCGTTACCACCCTGGGAAGGCAAATGTCGTAGCCGATGCACTAAGTCGTAAAGTCCATAACAAGATGACCTCGTTTCAAGAGATTCGCGACCGACGACAGTGGTTTGATGCTTTGAGAAGATTCGATACTGAAATTCGACTAGATGTCAACAAGGCTATCGTACTGCTACAAAATTTGAGAATAGATAGTGACATCGAGTCTAGTATCTTGGAGGCCCAACAAATGACTCAACAAGAAGGAAGAATGAAGGATGAAATAGAGCATAACCTTCTAACTCAACTGGAGACGAAACCTAATGGGTTGATGTACTTCGCGAATCGAATTTGGGTTCCAAATCGTGATAATCTTCGTACCCTTGTCATGGACGAAGCTCATCAAACTCGTTATTCTATTCATCCTGGCTCCGATAAAATGTACATGGACCTGCGTGGTCAATATTGGTGGCCTGGGATGAAGAAAGACATAGCGACTTATGTAGCTAAGTGCCTCACATGTACGAAGGTTAAAGCCGAACATCAACGTCCAAGTGGGTTACTTGAACAACCCGAGATTCCTATGTGGAAGTGGGAACACATATCCATGGACTTCATAACTAAACTACCCCGAACCTCTCGAGGACATGATAGCATATGGGTGATCGTTGACCGATTGACCAAATCGGCACATTTTATACCCATACGTGACACTTACAAGACATCAAGGTTGGCTCGTATATACGTTGATGAAATTGTAAGTCGTCATGGGGTGCCTCTTCACATCATATCCGACCGTGACGCCCGTTTCACTTCGCATTTTTGGACGTCTATGCAAGAACTCTTGGGTACACAACTGGATCTAAGCACGGCTTACCATCCTCAAACTGATGGTCAAACCGAGCGGACGATCCAAACCCTGGAGGATTTGCTACGCCTGTGTGTCCTTGACTTTGGTGGTGATTGGGATACGCATCTATCGCTTGCGGAATTTTCGTATAACAATAGTTATCACTCGAGTATCAAGATGGCACCATTCGAAGCACTTTATGGTCGAAAATGTCGTTCACCGATCTGCTGGACCGACATTGGTGAAAACCTCATCACTGGTCCTGAACTCATACAAGAGACGACCGATAAAGTTTCTATCATCCGAAAGAACCTTGAAGTGGCAAGAAGTCGACAAAAGAGCTATGCTGATAAGCGACGTAAGCCATTGGAATTCCAAGTTGGGGAGATGGTTCTTCTTAAGGTTTCACCGTGGAAGGGTGTTGTTCGCTTTGGAAGAAAGGGCAAACTGGCTCCAAGATTTGTAGGACCTTTCAAGATTCTGAAAAGGATTGGAAAAGTGGCTTACAAACTAGAATTACCTTCCGACCTTAGTGGAATTCATCCTGTGTTCCATGTTTCGAATTTGAGGAAGTGTCTGGCTGACGAAGGTCTGCATGTTCCGTTGGGTGACATCCAGATCGACGAGTCATTACACTTTGTCGAGAAACCCGTTGAAGTTATGGATCGCATTATGAAGAAGACTAGAACCACCACAACCCCAATTGTCAAGGTTCGTTGGGAGAATAAGCGTGGCGCTGAATTTACTTGGGAACGTGAGGAGCACATGAAGAAGAAATACCCGTATCTATTCGCATAGTTTCATTTTTAATTTCGGGACGAAATTCTTTCAAGTTGGGGAGACTGTAACATCTTGTAATTCTGAATTTATTTAAAGTTAGTTTTGTTAATAATAAATAATAAATTAATAATAATAATAATAATGATAATAAAAATAATAATAATAATAATGATAGCTAATTACAAATAATAATAATAATAATAATAGTAACTAATAATAATAACAATAATAACTAATAATAATAGTAATAATAATACTAATGTAATTATAAAAATAATGACCATAGTGTTAATGGAAATAATAATACTAATAATGATAATAATAATAATAATAATAATAATAATAAATAATAATAATAATAATAATAATAATAATAATAATAATAATAATAATAATAAAACTTAGAATTAAAGTGTAGGGGGTCGAATTGTAATTTTGAAAACTTGAAAAAAAGAATTATAACATAAAATGATAGAGTTTGAAAGTGCAGGGACCATTTTGTAAATTCTTCAAATCTCAACTGTTTTCCCCCGCCGGACTTCTCGCCGCCGGCCATCGGCTCCGGCGAGCCCGCAGCGGCCAGATTACTCGATTTTTTATCAAAATAAACACACCGACACCTTCACGTGAAGGATTCGAACGCGTGACTATAATTTAATTCGAAAAACAGACTACAATTCGTCTCTGTTTATTCCCTCGCGTGATCGACAACTTTTACAGGTCTCAAATCGCATTACAGACTTTAATAATCAAATTCAGATCGCATTAACACACTTAATATCTATTATAACGCTCCTGTAACTTCAATTTCATTCAAAACAATCGAAAACATTCCCTTCAATCGACTCTCTGTCGCGGACCTGCAACTCAATCTAACTCACTGTACGAGCATTCTTAATCGATTTGGATTGAGGGCTTTCACTACTCATCACCATACGAAGCTGCATACGAGATTAATTGGATTTTCATTGTCTATTTCATCTCCTTCGATCGACTCCCCTGTCGCGGCTTGTTCTTGAGACTCTCCTCATAAAATCGAACTCAATACCGGTAAGTAACAATGCAATTACATTCGTTAGACCATGGGGAACAAAAGCCCCATGATCCTCAGTGTTAACAACGACGGATTGGCCTTCGATTTGAATCCGAACGAACCTAGGGTTCATCCGGATTGGGGATTCATTTGTAACACTGGTTTTAAGATTTGGGAACCAGAACATGCCGCGGCCACGGCCTTTGGTTCACCGGTTACACACATCGCACCTCACAGTGGAGGTCCCGGGTTCGAACCCGGGAACCCCCATTATTTTTTTTAAGGCCTTTTTGGCCCCTAAAAATTGTATAAAAAATTCTAAAAATTTTTAAAACCAGTTTTATAAACTCTAAATATTTTTCTTTACATCAAATCAAATTCTGCAAATTTATTTCTCATAATAACTTAATATTTTATTTTATTTTATTGAAACAAATAAGAAAACTAGTTAAATAATTTATAAGATAGACTTTAAAAGTTGTTTATCTTAACAAAATATTACAATTGGAATATTTTCATGTTTTAGTTTTTAATTATTAATGTTTCAAATAATGAATAATTATTTGTCTCAAATATTAAATAATAAAAGTTTGTAGAAATTATATATTTCATAATTTCATGAACCATTCTAAAATATCATTCTCTTATAAAATATACTAACTAAGGGTTGGATTAATAATTTGTTATTAATCAAAACGTTATTCCAATTAATCTTAAATACTTATAAAGTTTTATATATATTAAACCTTATCAATTTCCATACTTAAAATCTATTCTTAAAATACTTAAACACACATATAACATTCCCCTAATGGATCGAAACGCGAATAATCACTTTATAAATTTAATTACTCGACAAGCCTCACAATTCCAAATGAAACCCTAGTTCACGTTAAAACATTAAAGCTTATTATTGAGACTTTAACCTTGTGAATATTTAGGTGCCTTGTAACGATTCACGTTGGAACGACGTCTACTATTATTCTTATTAATCGTCATTATATACTTATTTGACAAGTGAGTTTTCCTTGCCCCCTTTTACTTATTTTCACACCATTTTGGGGTGAAACATGATACTTATACATTACACACTTATAAACGTTTGAGACTTGTAAAACACTTGCAATTCATCTTTATATCTTGTCATGGTTATTTGTATGTTGTAAGTGATTATATGAGATACATAGTTTGTTACAATCATTAACTATTGCTAGCCTGGCGACGTCTTAGATCTTTGGGCCTGACATGCCTATTTGGTGCTAAAGTCGATGTATTGCCGACTCCTAGGAGCCGTATGCTTGTGCACTAGGGAACCAAATACACTTAGCCAATCTTATATACTTGTAATCAAGTCGAGGTTTGATTGTGAAGATATGTGTTCTATAACCTTACTAGCTTATAACCTATGACATGAATTGCAACTTATAATCTTTTCTTATTATGTATGAAAACATTGGAAACTCACCAACTATTTTTAGTTGACCTTTTATTTTTATCATGTTTCAGGTGACCCCCAAGTTTAAAGTGGTCGTTTGAAGCTTGCAATAAAACTAGGACGTGGACCTAGATAAATAAATGAAATGTTATGTCATGTTTTGATATTTGCTTGGATGTATTTCGTGATTGAGACTTATGTTTGTAATTCATGTTGAAACTATTAATTTGATTATTTACATTTAAAACATAGCGTTATGTGGCTGTGAACAATCTTATCCCTCACACCTCGACGATTCCGCCGTCAAGGTTGGGGTGTGACAACCATCGAACTCACGACGAACCGATTCGTCGAAATTGAAGCAGAGAACTCTGTTTTGAGGGCTCAGGTGTAGGTCGATAGGGATGGGGTGGATCGACAGGGGCCGGTGGGGGGAGGGCTGGGGATGGTTCGGCCGGTGGGGGGAGGCGACGGGAGCAGACCAGAAATTGGGGGTTTGGGGTTGAAATGTGAAGAAGAGGTGGGAAGATCTCTGAAGATTTTAGTCCACCTCTTCTTGGAGAAGAGGTCACGCAGACCTTTTTTAATGAAATGTCTTCAGAAAAACAAACACTCTGCAAACCATAAACGTCTGCCCGCCTCTTTTTGGCGCAGACAAAAGAGCTTCAGAATCTCTTTTGAAGCTCTTTTGTAGAAAAACAAACACCGCCTTAGATTGGGGAAAAAACTAGAGAAAGGGGAGACAACCATGGATCACTAACATAGTTGACGTTCATGAGAGAGACCATTGTTGATGTTCTAAGATATGACTTATGAGCATAAACCACAAACCAAAACTAGAAATCATACACCCATTGGGATTTGGGATTTCTATTTGTTTTTTAAATAGTAACAACTAGAAAGATAAATTCATCATACTAGAGAGCGTAACATCAGAATAGATAATATTTTGATTATAAGGGTTTTTACTTACTATCAAAATCATGATTTCTTTTGGTCAGTCACAATTCTTTTTTTCTCTGTCGGCCCAAAGGGTTAGTAGGAGGAACTAGAGATTGAATATTCTTCAATCCATCCAATTTTCTATTTGTAGAACTAGTGGTGTATAAACCGGGTTATTTCCCAAACCGGTTTGGGGTTCAAACCGAAACCGATTTGGTCAACGAAAGTCAAAACCGGTTTGGCCCCAAGTCGGTTCGGGTCAAAACCGGTTTCTTGGCCGAAAATCCCAGTCCTATTAAACTGGTTTGGAAACCTGTTCTGGCCCAAATCGATTTGGTTTTTATTTTTAATTTATTAATTAAAATATATTTATATTAATTTAAAATTTTTGTTATTAATATTGTTATTAATATCATATAATGAAAGTGAAATATATAATATATAAAACATATAATGAAAGTGAAATATATAATATATAAAACATATAAACAATTTAAACAACATAGAAGTTTAAATAATAGTTTTTTTAAAACTAAACATTTAGCCTAGTCGACTAGTCATTCTTCATTCGTTCGTTCGTTCGTTGCATACTTGTACGTTTATTCTTCGCCACCAGAACCGAAGCTGCTACGAAGATACTTATCATATGTTGCTCATTATCGGTCATTCCGGGTATCAATCCACTCTCTACCTCGTCTCGTATAATTCTGCTTCGTATTCCAATTCTCCTTCAAGTGAGCATTTGTTTTGTACTCTTTCTACGACATCCAAATAATCTTTCAAGCAAATTTACATTTCAACTGTTTGGGGAGTGAGTCGAGTTCGTCTTATCGATTGCCACTAATAGAAAAATAGATTCTGAAGCTACCCTGAAAGTTTGGATGGTTAGTAAATCTCGGGCCATGGTGGATAGGATGGAAAATTGATTTTCCTTACCTTTCCACCAAATCAACAAGTCAAAATTTTTAATTCATGTGGACTCATGATGGATAAAAGTTTGTTCCACCATACCTCCCGAGTTCACTACTCGAAATGTTATCACGTTGACGTTTATTACATTAATCCCTTAAAGTATTATATAAATCAAACATTAGATCATTTGAATTTTCAGAATTTACCGCATGCCTCAATGAATCATGAATTTGTGATGTTTCATCATATTTTAATAAATAAACATTATATATTTTTCTAATTAATCGTTGAAATTAGCTTTTAAAGTTTTATAAAATGGGTTATAATCTTTTAAATTCAAATTAGAAGTAATTTTATAAGTAAAGCTTCAACTCCTGATAAATTTAAACAAGGTTTAATGCAGCGGTATATGTAATAACCGGAGGCATTTCTTTAAAATACTTTTTAAGTTTTTCTTTCATTGGGGTTATCATATCCGAATAAGGTCTACCTCTAAACGACATCTCATTTAATTTTTAAGTCATTAAATAAATTTGATGAAGTACTAACAGACTTATTGGATAATAACTCCAGAAAGACAAGTAGTGGTGTTTTTAAAAATTTGAAGCAATTTGCTTATTTCTTCAATAATGAACCCGATGGATGGTAACTATTTGAATAGCCTTTTCAAACATGTTACAATTGGAATTTCATCATGTTGGTACGTCCCAATTCGGACCTAAACATTTGAAATTTGTGTCTTTACAATATATCTTTGGTTATTGCTAAAAATGTTACGTAACATTCTTTTAAAACTATCTTTCTGCGTTTCAATCGTTTTAAACCGTCATGAACGGTTAAGTTTATGATCTGCGTAACACATCGACTATGAAAAAACACACCATCACACATTGTTTTATATTTTAATTTTAAATGATCGATCACAAACGTGTTATTTGACGCATTATCAAATGATCGATCACACCGTCACACCTTTCAGTAATATAATTAGACCATATATTGTCTGCAGCGAAGATAACTAAACCATATATAAACAATTCTATTACAACTCGTTAAAGTTTTCTTTTACAAAAATCAATAGAAAGAGGTGATTTTTGGATCATCAGAAGCGGTGATGACACTTGCAATTTCCAAAAGTGATTTGTCGATCATTAAGGTGTTGTTTGTTTTTTCTGCAGGAAAACGTCTGCAGTCTGCGGACCACATCTGCAGACATCTGCAGCAAAAGAGGTGGACCAAACGTCTGCAGTCTGCAAGAAAAAGACTGTTTGTTTTTTTTAACATCTGCAGAATGATAAAATATTCTGTAATTAAATTAAACCTATTTTTTAAAACTATTAAATTAAACCTATTTTTTTAACATCTGCTTCCTTGGACTTCACACATACATACATACATACAACATACATACACAAACCACCATCATATAATCCACCATTAACATCTCAAATCATAATCACCACTTCATCAAAAACTCAATCGCCCCTGTTTTCTCGCAGAAACTGACCACCGGCGCCAACCTCTCCGGCAGCCGGAGACCACTCACCGTCAAGAGACTGTGATTCCCCTGCGTATATCCGATTGGGTAAAAAACTCTTTAATTCTCTCGGTGATCTCGTCCCATTCACCAACAAAGTAATTATTATCATCTTTCAATTTTGGGTTTTCATCTTTCAAAGTTTTTGTTCGTTTTTCACTTCACTGGAGATCTGAAACATTTACCAACGATTCAACGCAGGTGGGGAAGGGGGAAGGCGGCCGGCGGGCGCAGATGGGGGGAGCGGGGCCGGCGGGCGCATGTGGGGGGAGTAGGGAGGCGGGCGCAGGTGGGGGGAGGGGGGCCGGCGGGCGCATGTGGGGGAGTAGAGAGGCGGGCGCGGGTGGGGGGAGGGGGGAGGCGGGCGCGGGTGGGGGGGAGGCGGGCGCGGGTGGGGGGGAGGGGGGAGGCGAGGGCAAGTGGGGGGAGTGGGGAGGCGAGGGCAAGTGGGGGGAGGGGGGAGGCGAGGGCAAGTGGGGGGAGGGGGAGGCGAGGGCAAGTGGGGGGAGGGGGCGACAGTGGTCCGGCCGGTGGGGGGAGGTAGGGCGGCGGTGGTCCGGCAAGAGGGGGAGGTAGGGCGGTCGGTGGGGGAGGTAGGGGAGGTGAGAAGAGGTTAGAAGACCTCAGAAGTGGTAAGTCCCCATCTTCTTCATGCAGACGTCAAGAAGACGTTTTTTAATGAAATGTCTTCCAAAAATCAAATAGTCTGCACACTCAAAATCTCTTCCCGCGTCTACGTGCGCGCAGACAAAGATGTGGAGAAGAGCTTTTGAAGAAAAAACAAACAGCACCTAAAAGTGATGATGACACATGCTTAAAAAGATCTGGGCCACACTCATGCTTTGTTTGCGTTTGTATGATTTCTCGTGCATGTCTTTTTGTTATTATAAAAAAACAATAAATTGATAAATGGAATAAAAAATTAGAAGATAACAAAATGGTGTTTTTATATTTTCTTGCTAATCACTAATTTGTGAATGAAAGAACAAACAAGAAGAAGAGTTAACAGGGTCTACTTTTGACACTTTAAACGTGTTTATCTCAGGGGATGTTTGGCTCTTCTTTTCAAAAGCCCTTTTTAGCTTTTTAAGGAGGGAAATGACCAAAATGCCCCTCAATAAGTTAAAAATTTTAGGTTATTGACTTATTTAAGGGGTATTTTTGTCTTTTTACCCCTTAAATAAGTCAAAAGGAGAAAAAAAGGACTCCCAAACACCCACTCAATATTTTAAGTTACAAAAGTCTATAAAAACAAAAGAAAATTACAAATATGGAAACGTACTTTCACCTAACAAGTTTCAATACACGTGCTACATGGTCTCCTCGTAGTAGCTGTTTTATTCGCATGTCTAATGTCAGAGAATACAACACTTTAGTTAACTATTTAATATGTGAAGTTATGAACTATAGAAAAATGGGTATCACCAATTCATAATTCATTTGTACATGTGTGGTTGATTCATAAGACTAATCATGTGATTGAAGCTATATATCCATAATGATGCATATGTTCAAGGAAAAGAAAGTGTGCGACATTCGCAACTGATTAGAGGGTTATAACATGATGGGTGTTGCCCCTTAGTTGCAAGCGTTCGTGAGACCCCATAGGAGAATAGTTTAATTTGCATTTTTAACGAGTTTAGTCTTCTTACCGTCTTAATTACTTGAAAATTGCATAATCTCCGGATTACGACGTTCATAACTTAAAAGCTGTAAGGTATTGGTAAATATTTCCGTCATACACTAGTAGAAAATGTGTTCATCTAGACCTTGTTCACGCCTTAACAATTACGTCATGAGAGCATAGTATATATTTGTCATTGATATCAGTCATTCATCAGTGTTTATCATGCTTTGAAACTTCAAAAAAGAGTATATAGTTGGCATATGGTTTAGCCAAAATGTTTAGTTAAAATAACAAAATATTTAAAAGAAGTTAAAAGACCATATGTATACCGTATAGTCTATGCTACAATATGCTTTACTGTGTGTTTTACATGATTATTTTTATATATATAAAATATTTTTTATTATTAAAAATGATTGCTAGTTAATTATAAGTGCGATAATTGGTTTACACAAAACAAACTATTTATTTTACCTTTTACAATTTTGAATGGCATGTTAAACAATCATCGAATCCAGAATCCAGATGACAAAACGTTGGAAACTCATTTTTAAATTTTAATATGGAAATTCGTATGACTTTGACCATAGTTTCAAAAGTTTGACCAAGAATACGTAGACTAGATAAATCACAATTCAACATGTTTTAGTAGTGATCTATAAAACCAAGATTTTCTTTTACTCATGCAATTTGACTTGCCAAACTAATTCAACTTGATGCTTCCAACAAGATAAACAGTCCTAAAAAGAGCATCCGCAAACCCATAGTGCCCATGGGCTTTTTTTACGCCGATGAACCCTCGAAATTCCCACGGGATTTTTCTTTGACGAACCCTCAAAAACCCCCCGGGCCCCTCTTTCACAGATAACATCTGTCCACCACTCTCAAAGTCCACGGGCACGGACGCCCTCTTCAAAGTTGTGGCTTCTCCTTGCTGCGTGACCACATGAGCTTTTCTCCTTCATAGACTTCCTAAGGACCTTTCATTGCAGAAGCTCTAAGCCATCTTCAGAAATTTGAACCCATATATCTAGTTATCCTCGTACCCTTTGAGGCTTAGACTTCACCTACAAGCTCAAAACGATCTAGAAGATCTTGTCAGACATCATTAATTAACAGAACCTCAAGAAGATTCTGATCAAGCCATTGATGAAAAGAACGCCTTATGCTAGAAAGCTCAATAGACTTAACCGCTTCTATTGTCGTGACCATCTGACACTATCCTACACTATCCATGAAACTGAAGCTGAAACTCTCCTGTCATTGTTTATTTGTTTCTGATTTTGAGATCTGGCTAGATTCATGTCAGCAAAGAATGTGAAGTTGTGCTGGCAGTTTTTCACAAAAATTTGGAGCTTAACATTGTATTTTTACAAAATACACACATCTGTAGTGATTTAATAGAAAAATATGCAAACTAAAATCATTCAACAATGCAACATATGATTATAGAAGTGAAGATATAACCAGTGGAACAAAATCACAAAAACTTCAATCTCATCCTAAAAAGCTCTGTAACATTATCAAGATTGTAGCTCCCTGGTCCTGCACCCAACAGTTCAGAAATGCTGATTCCTCGTTGGTTCCCAAAGTCAAGCTATTAATCTTTCCATATTTTCATCTTCGCAAAACTCCAAGGACTCTTAAGAAATCCTACATGTGCTTTATACAAGTGATACCAGTTTAGAATAGACGAATATGTATAAAGAAAGTGAAAAGAGTGCAAAGACATGTTGCCAAAACAGAAGTGCAGAGGCTTCACTAACAGCATAACCTCTCATTCGGGCTACGGCTCCCAAAAGAATGGCACTCGGGGTTGCATACTGCAGCATAAGGACATATCTGTACATAGTATCATCGGCTAAAAGAAGATGCATCTTATCAGCCAAACCAACAACGCCAATCCCTAATACCGGAAGCACTAATAATCTAGCAACAATAACTCCAACGGTTGTTTTGAGTCCAAGTTTTGAGACGTTTGGTCCCTCAGCAAGCATACCTCCCAAAACAAGCATAACCGAAGGCACCATGGCCCCACCCAAGATCTCCAAGCTGTCCGTTATGAAGCCAAGTGGTGCATCAGGTCCAAAAACAAAAGCTTTTGCGTGAGGGATCGAACCTATGATTATAGCTTGCAGAGAAGCTATTGTTGGAGGTTGAAAAATGTTCTTGATTGGAGTCTTTTCAGCAACAACTCTAACCTTCTGGACCATTTTTGAACCTATGCGTTCTCTTCTGGTTTCAAATGTGTGTATTTCTTCATCACCTTGAAGGTTATGAGAAGATTGTGAACCGTTTAAGGTCTTAGCAATAGACGATCTCATTGAAATTTCAGTTTCCTCAAAACCAGGTGGCCATTCTGCTTCAACAACTAAAGGCCCAGAATCACCACTGCAACTTTCAACATTTTCTTCTTCAATGATTTCATAGTACTCCATAGGAGGCTCCATCATATGATACACAAGGGTGTAGACAAGAATAACAGATATCCATTGCGCGATAGACACATACGCGACCCCTCTTTGATGACAATTCGGGCCAAACGTGTTATCATCAGTATGACAAAGTGAACCAAGTATCGCAATGGGGAGATTACCCGTGTTCCCACACGCAGTCATGACAATGGTGAATCTCACAAACTGCGGAGGCGTGCGACACAAGTACACAACTATAACACCCAACAAGAACCCTAAAATCATGCTGATTATCACATTCACAGGGATAAACCACCAAAGAGAGAGATTACGTAGGGTGATCGATTGACCTAAATCAATGAATATAAGACAAGGTAAAAACAGAGCAAATACAAGCTTGCTTAAAAGCTTAAATGTAGCTTTGGGGATAATTTGTGTTCTATGATGAGCAAGTATTAACCCAATAACAGTAAGTGATAAAAGCTTTAATAATGGCACCACTGAACTTAATAGATCTTCTTGCACCGTCTTCATGTTATCGTGTAATCCAATTAACATCCGATGCATTTCTCTCCGTCGAAGAAACCCTGATTTTGCTTTTCTCAGTGTGTTCTACAATTCATGAAGTAAATCGAACAATTACATCACTTTGAAACCAAAATTCGAAAAAGATAAGCAAGTTTCTAAGCAATTAACAATAACAGAACTGTAATCATGGTTGCATTGAAAGATTGTGAATCTAGGGTTTCTAAAGATGATAACCTTTTGCAGCAAAATACAATAGACTAGAAATGGCGGATACACAAGCAAGTAAGCAACAAGTGATCTTTACATCTGCGAGACTTGAATGGCGATCAAATTCGAAAGGTAGACGATGACACAGATTTATATTATACGCCAGATTAACAATCACAAATCCCACTGGCATGATTATGTGCCATGTGGATATAGATAATCTTCTTAATATATTAGTTCGTTTGGTATATTAACGAGAAAGTACTAGATTGCTCGCTGGTTGTGATAAGTCTAAAATTATATATTTTTGTAAGGAGTAACTTTCTGAAATAATAATTAATTTTTAAAAACATTTTAATCAGATAACATAAGTTTTAAATTACGTCATTAAGTTTTTATATTTTATATAAATTAAAAGTTTTAACATGTTCTTTAGCATGGTATATTTTTTGTTTCAATTTAAATTTTTTTATCTTTTAATGCTGATATGAAACGTTGACGTAGATTTTAGGTACTTTTTTTTAATTTTTTCATAATTAACAGGTTTTTAATAAAATTTTATATATTGAAATTTCTAACCTCACGTTTTCTTCACCGTTACTTTCTTAACATAAGAAAATTTAGTGATAACTCGATTTGATCGTTTGGTGGTCCAATTTGAAAAAAATATGCATAAGTGATTGAATTATAGCACTTTTAAAACTTAGTTACTGTGACATTTTCCTTTTTTGTAAATTGGTTTAAAGATATTGCGGAGCGTAGAAGCTAAAAAACTAATGTTAAAAGCGTTATCGTAAAACTTATGTGTTAAAAAAATGTTAATAACATATGTAACTTTATATATAAAAATAAAACTTTGAAATCATTATAACATATAATGGGGCGTTTGATATGCAGGTGTCTAATGAAATTTAATGGAATTGTGATCTGAATTCCATTGATATTATATTTGGTTGATAGAAGTTCGTTGGAATTGGAATTTGAATTTAATTCTTAACATGTTTGGTTGGGAAATGAATTGTAATTGAAATTGGATTTAATGCATTCAAATTCCTTCAAATAAAGGATTTGTAATTCTTCTAAATATTAAAAGATTTCAAATTCCACTGACCACTGCCTCCACCATCGACCGCCACCTACCACCCCGCCCACCGCTAAACGACCACCGACGTCAACCGACCGCCGCCGCCCCCAACCACCAACACCGCCGCCCATCGGCGGCCGCCGCCCACGATCGCCGACTCCCGCCCCCGACCCCCACTGCCATTGTGGAACCGTGTCGGTTTAGACGCGCTCGTCGAAGACTTCCAGCTCTCGAAGGTGGGCGTTGCCGGTTGGTGGTGGCGATGGGGTACGGTCGGATTTCGGCAACGGGCGCGCTCGTTGGGTGCGGTTGGTGGTTGCGGTCAATTGTCGGCGGTGACGGCAGCGGTGGTCGATGGTATGTAGCGGGGATAATCGGTGGTCATTGAGGTGGCGGCGGTTTGTACCGGATGATAAATTCCAATTCATTTATAAGTATTTTGTCAATAGAGCATTTGAAATTTAAATTTTCTTTATATATTTTATTTCCCTTGAATTTTAAATCCTTTAAAAAATATTAAATTCTAAATATAATATCTTATAATTTCAATTCAAATTTCAATTTCAATTTAAATAAATTTCGCGAACTAAACCCCTACTAAATCTTTATATAAGAGTATGAAACCATCGTATACCCTTGTGTTGCACTAAGCCATTTAATGACATTTAAAAGTTTATATAAAAACAATAAAAATTAAAATTTAATATCCTGATAAAACAAACATGTCCATGCAGGAAAAAACGAAAATTAAGTTGATAAAAATTAAAGTTATATCATGTGGTTTTAGAATTACTAGGACTAGCCGACTAGGTGTGGTTGTGGTAGGGCTGTAAACGAGCCGAGCCGAGCCGAGCCAGGATGGGCTCGAGTTCGAGCTCGAAGCTTATCGAGCCGAGCCGAGCCGGCTCGAAAATTTCTAACGAGCTCAAAACACCGGCCCGAGTTCGGCTCGTGAAAAGCTCGAGCCAGCTCGTGGCTCGTTCGAGCCGGCTCGATTTATTTTTTTTATTTTATTTTTTCACATTAATTTATATAAAAACACAAAAAATATATATTAGAGTTTTTATCTTTTGTTGGGTACTCCGTACTAAGGGAAACAAAGATCATTATTTTGAATATAAACAATTTACTGTTAAGTTATATATTTTTTAAATAAAATACTTAATGTTTATAAAAATAATCCATTTTTATTTTAAGAAAACCTTTTTAAAATCCTAATATAAAAATAATAATAATAGTAGTAGTAGTAATAATAATGATTATATTATTATACAATATAAATATATATATACACATATATTATATGCATCGAGTCACGAGCCGAGCCAACGAACCGAGCCACGAGCCGAGCTCGAACCGAGCTAACCCTGGCTCGAGTTCGGCTCGCTTAGAATTCGAGCCGAGCCGAGCCGGCTCGTTTAGATTCGAGCTTTTTTCGAGCCGAGCTTTTTTCGAGCTTTTCTCGAGCGAACTTCGAGCGAACTTCGAGCCACGAACTTTTTGTACAGCCCTAGGTTGTGGGGCTATGACTGGTTTGTTTGGTGCAATTGGGCCTTTGGATTGAAAATTTAAACCAAAAGAAAGCTAAAAATACGGCTACTAAATAGTCGGTCTCTGCTACATTATTATATATATTAAAGATATAAACTTTAGCTACAGTACCCCACAATTCCACCGCCCCCTTCAGCCACCGTCGCCACCTCGCCGTCGCCACCTCGCCACCTCGCCGTCGCCACCTCGCCTCCGTGGCCACCTCGCCCCCGTCGCCACCGCCCCCTTCGGCCTGTCGCGACCTTCGGCCTGCAGATCCCCTTCGGCCACCGTCGCCACCTTCGGCGCGCAGATCCCCTTCGGCCCTCAGATCCCCTTCAGCCCGCAGATCCCCCTTCAGGTATCGATTGCTATTAAAGAAGATGAAAACATCCAATGTGAGCTCACATCGATCAAGTTCAAAACAACAATGGCTTCTACTCCCAAAAGGCGAATAAGAAACCCTAAATGCTCCCCCGTACAAACTTTACCTTCAATCGAACCACCCTTAAGCTTATTGCCGTCGAAGGTGGAGTTTTTCAAGCTCATCGCCGTCGTATCCGTCGCCATCGCCGTCGCAGTGGGCTGCAACTATATTGTCACTTTGTTCAATCGTCAGCCGAAGCCGTTCTGTAATAGCGATACGGAGTTCGATTATGATCTTTCTGGTAAGCAAATGTGTTGTTACAAGATTGTTCCTTTAAGGTTTAGAATGTTATTTTGGTTTGGAATTATGTTTAGTTGGTTTAGGTGTTGATGGAAAGTGATTGATAAAAACTGAAATTAATCAGTGGTTAACCATTGTTCAATCCACTAAGTAAGCTAGGATCGAAAAACATACTTCTAAGTTGAAAGGTGAAACAGTCCAATGGATGATTCGATTGAATTACAGAGGGGCTTCATAGAAGAAGATATTTCATGCTCATATGCTCAAATAAGCTATTAGAGAGGAGTCTATAAGCACATATTGCATTATTTTTAGAGACCCTTCTTGATATTAGTTGACTATGTTATTTGTTCAAGCTTGTGAACTGATGATATAAAGCTCTAGCTTACAATCATGTTTTGCTACTATATCCGTAAGAGGAGGCGTAGTGTGGTGTAAGGGTTATGGCGAGTCAGTTTGCTATATTGTGCTTAGTTTAAAACTCCTATCGTGTATATAGGTTTAATTACATATAGTTGCATTTTGCTTTTCCTTATTTAGAGTAAATGCTACGCTTTTGCAAATAAATAACAGCCATATGAATGCTAAATCAGATTCGGTGATTAAGAAAAGAGGTCGCCCTCCTCTTGCCTTTTACAACTCTACTTCAGATAATACCAATCAGTTGCAGTGCTTATTTTCCAAAGGTTTGTCACTTCTTCCTAAAAACACGTGTGCTAATTGTTTTCATACTCAGCCGAGATGCGTCCCTGCTGTGAAGCGCAGGGTACGAACGCTAGTTTACAATTTAAAAAGGCAAAACAAGAATGTTGTTTCATCCAAAAAAGAACTCCAATCAATTTCATAATAAGATATCAAATGCAGTGACAAAGTTTGAACGTTCTCACAAGACGGATGGGGTGAATAAATTTTTTTAATGAATGCGAACTCGATATATATATAAAAGTTTACACTACCGTAACAAAAAATTATCATACCTGACAAAAAATTTACACAGTGAAAAAGAGGGGGGGGGGGGGGGTTGGGGGCTTTGATCAAATGCAATACATCCTGATCTTATTAAGCAAACGAGCTCTTTTTTTGCTAATTGTGAGAGAAAAAAACATCTTTGTTTTTTATCGTATGTGAGACTTGAACCCATAATCTTCATTCTCTCTTTTTTTAATTAAGCCTTAGGGTATCTAAGCTATGTTGCATATGTTTTATATTTAATCAAACAAAACTGGTCTTTGCTATGATTTAGGACTTTATGACCCTAATGATGGCCCCAAAAAAGTTTTCAAAAACTTATAGGGTGTTGTTTTTTTTATAAATCCTAGGTAGTTATAAAAAACCTAGGATTTATAAAATGCAATACATCCTGATCTTATTAAGCAAACAAGCTCTTTTTTTGTTAATTGTGAGAGAAAAAAACATCTTTGTTTTTTATCGTATATGAGACTTGAACCCATAATCTTCATTCTCTCTTTTTTTAATTAAGTCTCAGGGTATCTAAGCTATGTTGCATATGTTTTATATTTAATCAAACAAAACTGGTCTTTGCTATGATTTTGGACTTTATGACCCTAATGATGGCGCCAAAAAAGTTTTCAAAAGCTTATAGGGCGTTGTTTTTTTTATAAATCCTAGGTAGTTAAACGGAAAGCCACATTCACGATGTATAGGCCTCATTTGCTAGTAGGTGGACAAAAAAACGTTTAAAGAAGCACACTGCTAGAAGATTATAAAAAGTTATATAAAGCTTAGAAAAAAATATAAAGGTCTAAATATACATAATGGTGAAATTTAATATTTAATAAAATTTTCTTTGTTTCATGCTAAATTGAACTTTTATGCACTTTGACAACCTCCACTCCATATGCTTCGGCAATACACAATGTACACTCGATCACAATAGAGGTGTTGTATACTTTATCCCATCAACTTTTTGTATAATAACAAAATATATAATTTCTTCAATAGATACAAAACCGGTCTCCTTTTTACCCATTCGTAAATCTTTAGTTATCCTTTGCCCTTCCGTGTATCTTTACTTCATGCATCTGTCATTAAAGGGCAGAATAATCCGTTTTTCTTATAAAAAGTGAAAACAAGAGACAAAAGAAAAGAGTCTGAATCAGATAGAAAAATCTTGTCCTATGTACTCGTCCAACGCCTACTTTTTTTACTACAGAAGCAAAGAGATCGATTGAAAAAAGATTACCGAAAGGTATATTTAGGACTTGTTTGCTTTATTTGATTTATAAGTTAGTAGTTTTACGGTACGTGTTAACTGTTTTTAATAATCAAATAGACTTAAGAAAAGTCTAGGGATTAAACGTGTCCTTTTGATGTGGTTGAAAAGTCTTGCTAACATATGAGACAATGACAACCAATTTTAATTTCCCTTTTTATCCATTGGGTGTCAAGACTTCTATGATTTCGCTTTGACTCCATAAGTAAATTGACACATACGTTTATAATAATTTATTATTTTATGTTTTCCTTTAATTTTCTGGAGTATTCTAAAACTCCATAATATATTAATATATAACATATTATATATTATTCGTCCCATGGGAATTCCCCGAGGGTAAATGCGGTACTCTCTCGTTAGATACTCGGAGTTTAGATCCTACGGTATGTTGGTTTAGTGATATTAGAGGCAGTTAAAAAGAGACAGCACATGTCCGAGCAGTAGAGAACATCAGCTTAGAGGGTAGGAGGAGTAAGGTAGACCTAGGTTGACTTGGGACGAGGTTATTAGGAGGGATATGATAGACTTGCATCTTTCTGAGAACATGATCGAGGATAGAAGTGAGTGGAGGCGTATAATTAAAATTAAGGACTTTTAGTGGCTTTTGTGGGAGGGAATGGTATACGGTGACATATGGCCGGACCCCACACGTTAGGTGTAGTTTTCATCATCTACCCTTTTTGGGTGTTATATGCCGTTTTTTTATGTGCGCATTATCTAATTCTTCATGTGATATCTACCTTTGTGTTGTATGCTTTGTATTATGATTGTTATTGTTATTACCTTTGTTAACGAGTCGGGGGTCTTTTCGGAAGCGGTCTCTCTATCTTTCAAGATAGAGGAAAGACTTGCCACCATCTACCCCTCCCAGACCCTGCTCTTCAGCGGGATACACTGGGTATGTTTGTTTGTTTGTTTAGAGACGGGTTAAAAAGAGCATATTACAGTTGGTTAAAACAAACTAAAGTTTTTTTATGGTACAAATTGAAATTAATCGATTGTCTGTTTATCTAATAGAGCATCCAGATCCCAAAAACAGTGGTAGACACATGATTTTTATTATAGGGTTTGAAAATTTCTGATGATCGGTTGTACATTGCTAAATTTTACCTTTTTAGGTTTGGGGACGCTTTAAAAAATAAAAACCAAATAAATTTTCAAATAGATAATAAAACTACGTCAATTGTAGAAGAGCGTACTAAAAATACAATATATTCAAAGTTGTTTTTTGCTGGTTTTATTTTCTAAAACCTAGTCATTACATCATCTATAAAACCAATACTAAAACAAGTATTTTAAGCATCACAAATACAACGGAGTTGAAACTACGAACAAAGCGGTGACCAATAGTAACGGCTCTGACAACATGTATTTCTTGTGAAAACTAGGCAGTTGGGACAACAATGACGATCCAACTATTTTGAATTAGATATGTGATTGAGCAACCAGTCAATTGCCCTATTTCGTAATTTTATAAATTATAATTGAATTATTTATTAACTATTAAGTTAATTGTTTAATGTTTGGATCGTTGCTTCAATGTGCTTATTTTTTTAGAATAGTTATTGGATGTTTGGATAATATTTCCGAAGTCTCTCTCTCTCTTCCAACGTTCAAGAAAGTTCACCGGCCACAGGCGACCTCCGCCGACCCAGCCGACCAAACCCCATCGGCGACCTCAGCCGACCGAACCCCACCTACCAGCGAGCAAACCCCACCGACCGGCGGACCAAACCCCACCGAACGGCGACCGACTAGTCTCTCTCTCTCTCCCAAACGGATCTCTCGCCCAGGTACGAAACCCACCCCAAAGACCCACCGCCCTCACCGCCGACCTACCCTCACCGGCGACCACTAACGAACTAGGCAACCACTCGACAACCCCCCTCCGCCAAACACCCCCCACCGCCTACCCAGTCACCACCGCCCACCCCGGAACCACCGCCCAACCCGTCACCACCGCCTGCCCTCCACCGGTCGCCACACCACCGCTAGCCACCACCACCCTCACACCCCCACACCCTACCCACTGCCCTACCACCGGCCATCACCACCACCTCCAACACCACCACAGAAACCTCATAGCCCGTACCAGCATCAAAATCAAGCAATTATAAAGTTGGGTGTACATTTGGTGAGATCGATCTATCTCGGGTTTATATATCTGTTTTTACTCGTCTTTCATTATATCTTTAACTATACCTTTAGTTTATATCTGTTAGTTTAGATTGTTTGGCTGGGTTAGGGGTAATAGCATTCTGATTTTAAATAGCTACTTGTTCGTGTAATTTGGGTGAGAACGTTCCGTCTCGGGTTTTATCTCTGCTTCTAGTCTGCTCTATTTATATTTTTTCGTTTGGACTGATTGGACTGATTGGTTGGATTAGGGGTACCAGCACTCTGCTTTTAAATAGGGATTTGATTGTGCCAGTCACATTGTCTTGTGATTTGATATATTCCTGTTGCTGGTTGTAATTGTGTTCGTCTGTGTTTTGTTGACCATTGCGTGTGTGACTGCTTTGTTTATGCTTTATTAGTGTGGCATCCTCTTTTTTAAGGTGTTTCTTGTCACGCTGGGTGAGTGAGGTATAATAGATAACAGGAGACATTATGTTATACCGAGATCATGTACGGTGACGAGAGATGCAACTACAGGGAATAAGGGTTATAAATTACGAGTGGCATCGTGGAATGTAGGAACACTTACTAGTAAGTTATTAGAGATAATAGATGTGTTAAGGAGCCGTAAGGTTCAGATAGCGTGCCTCCAGGAGACTAGATGGCGAGGTGGGAGGGCAAAGGAGTGTAATGGGTATAAACTATGGTATTCAGGGTCAGATGAAACAAAAAATTGAGTAGGTTTTTTAGTTGCTAAAAAACTTCAGGATGATGTAGTGGAGGTTAGAAGAATCGATGATAGACTTATGTTGTTAAGGATAGTAATAGAAGACGAAGTAGTGGCTGTAGTTAGTGCGTATGCACCGCAAGTTGGATTAGGGGATACAGAAAGAAAGAAGTTCTGGGAGAGTTTAGATCACGTTATGGGAGACATACCCCGAGAAGAAAAAATATTCATAGGAGGAGATTTTGATGGGCATATCGGTAAGGACAACGATCATTTCCTGTTGGTGCATGGAGGCTTTGGGTATGGTCTGAGGAATGACGTCGGTAGGGAGCTTCTTGACTTTGCATTAGCGCATGAACTAAGCATCATAAATTCGTTTTTCAAGAAAAGAGAATCGCATATAATTACGTTTAGCAGCGGCGGGAGACACACACAGATAGATTATTTGCTGATAATGAGAGAAGATCGTAGCTCGTGGAAGGACTGCAAGACAATACCAGGACAGACAGTAGTCACTCAACATCACATGTTAGTGGCAGATCTACGACTGAAGAGAGCAATTGTCCAACCAACTAAGAGAAGTAGACCTACGATCAGTTGGGGACAACTCAAAGACGAAAAGATTACCATCTTTAGAGATAAAATCATAACAATGAACCTGAGTGGGCCACAGGAAGACGCAACCAAAAGTGGGAGGCTATGGCAACTAGAGTCATTCAAGCAGCTAAAGAAACGCTTGGGACTACAACAAATAGGACAATCGGTCATAAGGAATCCTGGTGGTGGAACGAAGATGTACAGGAGAAGATAAGAATTAAACAACAAAGTTTTAGAGAGCTTTTATGCTGTAATAATGAGGAAGAACGAGCAGAGCTAAAAGATAAATACAAAGAGGCTAAACGAGAGGCGAAAAAGTCTGTGTCAGAGGCAAAGAACACAGCATACGAGAGGATGTATAAGCGATTAGAGACGAAAGAGGGTGAACATGACATGTTTAAGATTGCCAAGGCAAGGGAACGTAGTAGACAGGACTTGAGATTGGTGAAGTTTATAAAGGCCGCGGATGGAAAGGTCTTGGTGAGGGAGAAAGACATCAAGGGGAGATGGAAAACTTACTTCAATAACCTTTTTAACATAACGAACCGTAATCAACAAACGGAGATCGATTAAACAACTCAAACGACGCAACAAAACAAGTGTTATTGTAGAAGCATCACAGTCGATGAAGTTAAGAGAGCTTTGAAGAAAATGGGAAGGGCTAGGCGGTGGGGCCAGACAACATTCCGATTGAAGTATGGAAGTGCCTTGGAGATGAGGTCCTACAATGGCTAACGGACTTATTCAACACTATCTTTAAGACAGGAAAGATGCCAGAGCAGTGGAGAAGCAGTGTCATAGTCCCCATATATAAGAAAAAAGGAGATGTCCAATGTTGCGCAAATTACAGGGGAATAAAGCTATTGAGACACACGATGAAGCTATGGGAAAGAATTGTTGACACGAGAATTAGACGAGAAACTCAGATAGCGGTAAACCAATTTGGATTTATGCTAGGATGCTCTACAACAGAAGCTATACACGTCATAAGGAGGATAATGGAGAAATATAGAGAAAAGAAAAGAGACCTGCATATGGTATTCATTGACCTAGAAAAAGCCTATGACAGTGTGCCACGGAATCTCATCTGGGAAAGTCTACGACTTAGAAAGGTACCAGAGAGGTATATCAAAATAATAAAGGATATGTATGACGGGGCAAAAACGTGTGTACGAGCACCTGTCGGAGACACAGACTACTTCCCGGTGGAAGTAGGACTCCACCAAGGATCGGCACTAAGCCCATTCCTCTTCACAGTAGTGTTGGACGAGATGACCAAGTCTATACAAGAGCCAGTCCCATGGTGTATGCTGTTTGCGGATGATATTGTCTTAATATCAGAATCTAAGACGGTGCTTAACGAGAGATTAGAACAGTGGAGAGCAGCACTAGAACGCAGGGGCTTAAGGATAAGTCGCTCTAAGACAGAATACATGCATTGTAACTTTAGTGGTGAGGCCGAAGAGGACACCCAAATCAGTATCCAGGGCATGGCGGTCCCCCGGACGTCTAGGTTCAAATACCTTGGCTCGTACGTACAGGAAGATGGAGAGATACACAGCGATGTAGCACACCGTGTACAATCAGGATGGTGCAAGTGGAGAGCAGCATCAGGGATTTTGTGTGATAAGAGGTTCCCAGCAAAACTAAAGGAAAAACTATACAGAGTGGCAGTACGTCCAGCTATGTTATACGGCACAGACTGTTGGGCCATAAAGAAATCGCATGAGAGACAAATAGAGGTCGCAGAAATGCGAATGCTGAGGTGGATGTGTGGACACACAAGATTGGATCGGATAAGAAACGACGTCTTTCGCCAGAGGCTAGAGGTGGCTTGTATCACAGAAAAAATAAGAGAGGGAAGATTAAGATGGTTTGGGCACGTGAAGAAGAGAACGATGGCAGCACCTGTCCGAGCAGTAGAGAACATCAGCTTAGAGGGTAGGAGGAGTAGAGGTAGACCTAGGTTGACTTGGGACGAGGTTATTAGGAGGGATATGATAGACTTGCATCTTTCTGAGAACATGATCGAGGATAAAAGTGAGTGGAGGCGTAGAATTAAAATTAAGGACTTTTAGTGGGTTTTGTGGGTGGGAAGGGTATACGGTCACATATGGCCGGACTCCACACGTTAGGTGTAGTTTTCCTCATCTACACTTTTGGGTGTTACATGCCGTTTTTTTATGAGCGCATTATCTAATTCTTCATGTGATATCTATCTTTGTGTTGTATGCTTTGTATTATGATTGTTATTTTTATTGCCTTTGTTAACGAGTCGGGGGTCTATTCGGAAGCGGTCTCTCTATCTTTCAAGATAGAGGAAAGACTTGCCACCATATACCCCTCCCAGACCCTGTTCTTCAGCGGGATACACTGGGTATGTTTGTTTATTGATTGTTTGGATAATTGGATTTATAGAAATCAACAAAGTAAAGAACTTAATTATTTAATATGTGTTAATTAGTTTATAATAGGTTTATATTTTTGAAATTTAAATTCTTAAATTGTTTTTTAGGAGTCGTCAAAATTTTGTTAATGGTCGGTGTCAAAATCTCATGGGGGTCGTTAATAATTCACGGGGGTCGGTATCAAAATTTACTGAGCGGTCATAATGAAATCTTATATATATCAAAGAACTAAAATTTTCATGTTCTGCGAACAACCCCACCCACACCCCTGAGGTCCGTCAACGTCCAAAAAGGGTCATAAACTCCATGTTAGCAAACCACCCATGTACCACTTCTCTCTCCCCTCTCTCCCCTTTCGTCCTCATGGAAGTTGGAACCCCTCTTCTCCGTTTGTGAGAGGTTTCACATGGATTTCCTTATTGAAAACTAGTAAAGTTCGAGCTCAACAACTCCATCACAACATCATGTCACTTCATATCACTTTTTGATTTTACCGTTTTACGTCCTCTCTTATGTATCAAGCACAAATTCTACTAATAACTTTTTTGTCACTAACGCTTTTTTATTTTCTACATAAATTGTAGATACGTAACATCTTTCTACTTTCATATGAAGCCAACCTAGTATCAAACTCATCAATCGAAAAAAAAAATGCTTTTCTCCTTTGTCATCTGATCAATTATTTGAGCTAATTAAGTCCATTGAACATGGTCCCATATATATGTCTATTTCCGAAAGGAAAAGACAATAATGCCATCAAACCAAACTTTCAGATTTGGACTTCCTTAACTCACACTTCCTTATTCATTACACTGTCAAAACTCAAAATAACAATATATTATATTTTTGGGTGTAAACACATCTAGACGACTCTAACCTACTTAAAATTAACTCGTTAAATATTTTTAAATCTGACCATGTCTAAAAAACTCTGACTATAGCTCAATTTAAATTGTAGCGCTCATTCGACGCTATTGATCTCTAATTAACCGGGCTCGTAAGTTAAAACGAGCATGTTACTTGTATAAACATAATACTACTTACATAACATCTAATCTATAGGGAATCCCATTGTGTGTGTGTATATATATTAAGGGCCAGGGGTGGGTGCCTTGTGGAATAAGCCAATTCATCTATCAACTCTACACCCCAAACTTTAAGGCCGATAAACTTTACACACACATAACCGAATCACATTCCATCACCACCACCACCACCACCACTTTAGTTTTTCCGGTGGTGGCTGCCGCCGTGAAACATGACAACAGCTTTCCGAATTACGGTGTTTATGACCCTCGTCGCGGTGGTGATCCCGCTGCCGATCAAAGCAATGAACGACAGAAACCTCGATGACGCCACTCCGACCACCGCCACCACCGTCGGATCACAGAAGGACGAAATCAAGTGTGGTGATTGTCCTTGCGGTACCACCTGCTACAGCAGTCCTCCGCCGCCGAAACCATCACCTCCTCCTCCATCTCCTCCGCCACCGCCCAAGAAGCCCTCTCCGACTCCCGCTGTCAACTGCCCGCCACCGCCTAAGGGCGGCGGCGGCGGCGGCGGTGGTGGTGGTGGTGGAGGAGGAGGAGGTGGGATAGCTCCGCCTGATTATATTTACATAACTGGGCCACCGAAAGACTTGTATCCCGTCGTGCAATCTATATCAGCTGCTCGCCGGAGCTTCACGGTGGCGCCGTCGCCGGTTCTGGTGGTGGTGGGATTATTGGGTGTGCTAGCTTTTTGAAATTCATGTGTAGGAATAAGATGAACCAGATGATTGTATGGAGGAGAAGAGCAATCTTTTTGTAATAAAAATAACTGGTGTAACATTTTACTGTTTGAGATAAATTATTATTATTAATTCCTGAATGAAAGTGTTTTCTGTCGTTTTGTTTTTTAACTCGAGAGTTTACTACAAGAAAACTCACGAGACCCGTTAATATTCATTATGTTAATAGTGTTTATTGATAGGTGATCTTTAAAAGGTTGCAACGGAAACTAATTGTGAAACATGATTCGAACTTAATATCTCTTTTTATAAGAAATCACGTGTTTTTGAGTGTAGCATTATGCTTAGGGTTAATAAAGTTCTTTTGTTCTTCTGTTTTTTGCATAATTTGAGAACTGGCTGGAATTATTTGTACATCTGAATTGTTTAACTGGTTAATTAGTTTTAAACGTGGGTACTGTCACCTATGCTTTTCAGCAAGGATATGCAAATAAAAATAGTCATATTGTGAAAGTGAATTTTAAAAAAAGTAATTACGTATAATGGACTTGACGCTTTAAGAATACAACTCTCTAAATAAGAATAGAAGGAAAAAAAAACAATAAAAGAAAAAAAAAAACAAGAAAAGGAAAAAGAAATTACAGGAAGGGGTTTAAAGCTACAATTAAGCAAATAAAAAACCAACAAAAGGCAACTAAAATAGAAATAAAAGATAAAACCAAGAAAGGGATTTTAGTTGTTTAGAAAAGTCTACAACTAAATCGGTGGGGGGAGGGGGGAGGTCGCAAGGGTAAACCTAGCGTCGGTTGAGACTTTCAGACAGACGTGTTACTAGACCAAGAGACTTTCTTTGTTTTCCTTTTATGTTTTAATTATTTGTATATAACATAAGTAAATGTTATGCAAATAAAAAACAAAGCAACCCGTCACGTGACGAGTTGTGACTGTACTTCAGTCACCGATCAAAAACCTCACAAACCGCCACAATGTTTTACTATCATATATAAAAGAATAACATAAATAGGCGCTAATTGGCTACCTGTTACTGTTCATAACATTCATTAATCTCTATGTCCTTCTACCAATCAAGTTTACAATACATTAGTTTTAGTAAACCCGCGTATTACATGGGTTAAATAAACAAAATATTAAATAGGATAAGTTTTTTTAGTTTTAAAATAGTATATGATTTAAATTATGTATGAGTAAAGACTGTAAGTAATAAAACAATTATATCAACTTTTAAATTTTATTTTTTAACTTTTTTGTTTATTTCAAAAAATAAATTAAACATTTTGTTTCAAAACAAAACATGTTAAAAGGGCCATTTTTAAAATATTTTGTGTTTTAAAATATGATGTTTTAGGGAAAAAAATCATAAAAAACTTGTTTCTCTAGAAATAAGCATTAAAAATATATTTCTTAAATTTTTCAAAAATAAATTTTAATCAAAACAAGAAATAAATAATATAAGTAATTAATGGACTTATTTAATAAAAGAAAGAAGCGGAAAATTTTTTAAAAATGAGTGTGGTGTTGACATGTGATATTTTTAATTACACTTTTATTATAATAAATAGATCGTAGCTAAAAAGATTACAAAGAAGAAATTGAATTTCGGAATTTATTATTTAAAAATAAATCCAAAAATTAAAGAAAGTTGACAACGAGTGTTTCCACTGCCGCCCTTAAACGTCTCAATACGTGTCTTATCTCTTCATCTATGTCACATGGTGTTTGGACCATTAATTTGGTAGCTTTTAGAAAACAATGAAGTAATCATTATATATTTTTAACTAAGACTATCTTATAAGTTTTCTTGATATTATAAGCAGTTGGTAAGACTTCGTTAAACAGTAATTCTTAATACAATAGTTGGGTTTTATTCATATCAAAATATAGTGTCATATTTAGTTTGAGATATGATTAGTAATACTATTGGATTGTTACATTAGCAGCCGAATAGTTTATAGTAATTTCAAATAATAACAAGTTAAGAAAAACTTAATTACACGTGAATCGTACACATAAATAACATACAAGATCAGTTATTTGTGAGTTACTAAAAATTGTTTTGATAAAACCTCCAATTCAGCTAAGCTCAATCCTAAGCTATTAATCGTTGATTTAGTAAACATGCCTGCAGAGCTTTAATATATCACACTCCAAAGTGATTGTGCTTACAATTTTAAATGAAATTGTTACTTATATAAATATAATATATATTTATATTTATAAATTACATAAAAATATTATTATAGGTAACTAATTAATTATAATTAAAATCTTAATACTATATAGCATGCTATATATTCAATTACAAGTGTGTGTGTCTGTAACTTTGTATATAATCGGACATTCAAATATATGATTTTGACGTAACAAAAGACGTGATGTGACCTAATGTCGTCATCATCGGGCTCGTTTCAAAAAATTAATCACCAACATATATAAAATGTATGTTAATCAAACTATTTAATTCATGTGTTTGCTTTGCGCGTGCTACGTACGTCATTAACTCTTATAAGAAGCTTATAAAAGAGTAAACACACTCTTGAATGGATAAAGTGGAAAAAGACAAAACGAGAAGAAAAACTTCAACTAAAAATATAAGCAAGTGTCGTAATTTATTGATGGATGTTTTTTAATGTATGAGACACTCGAAATTATTCATTAGTGTAAAATATACTCTTCTTATAAACAATATCTAAGTGTAAAGCTATAATTATCATACGAGTAATATTGCTTTGACTAGAGAAGTAAAATTTTAGAGTCCTATACTTAAACTGATTATGTTGGTATAAATTAATATCAGACGACGTATAATAACTTACGTGAGTTTTTTAAAAATGTGTTGGTGGAAAACTATATACCAAAATGAGTTTTTGAAACTTTTTATTAAAATGGGTATTTTCAATCTTTTCTTTCTCTAGCTTCTACTCTAATTGAATAAAAAAAATTTGTATTTAAAAAATTTACTTTTTAAAAAGGTGAAAAAAAAGTTTCTTAAATTAAAAAGAAATATACTTTGTTGGATTGTGATATATTATAAAATTGCTTTATAATTCTATTATAAACTTTTTCTTTTAAAGTTTCATCAAAACTAAATCATATTATTTTGTTTATAAGAATAATATTGTTTTAGTAAATTATCAAAACGACAGTAATGGAATTTTTTATATTTAAATAATACTTATTATGTTTTTTGAACTTTTTAAATATGTTGATATTTTTGTTTAACTACACAATAATATTTTTTTCTTCAAACTGTACGACATTGTTTTTTTCTTTGAAAAATATCTTATTATTTTAGAAGCCGTCTGTTTTATGTATTTTATATGCTTTTATTAATAACGTGAATAATAAATATGTATGCAACGTGCTAACAAACATTTTGGTTTTACTCATGCTTAGCTTTAAGTTAAAAACCATTAACATCAAACTGTAAACACCCTCCGACACTTATTTATTGAAATCAACTAACTCATCTTATATCTTTTAATCATATATTCTTCGTATTAAAGAGTTTCTAAATGAAATAAAAGTATATATACATTTAAAAACTTCATTTGTATCTTCTACTAAATTGTTTTCCTTTTACACCACTTAAATAAGCATTAAAAACATAGATGAAAAACTATGTAACATATTAAAAACAAAAACATTACAAAACTTGAAATAAAAATGTATATATGAAAGACCAAAAATATTTTTTTTCTAGTTTTCAAAAGAAAACGTTTAAGAAAAGGTTTACATAACAATTATAACACATTTTATAAAACTTTTAATAACATATCACGCTCTAACAAAATATATTACGATTTAATTCTAGAAACATTTTCCTTCACCTCTGTAAATAATAATTTCTTAAATACACACCTTTTTATTTAATAAGATTAAGGGTGAGAGAAAAAAAAGTTTAAAAATACTCATTTTGATATAATTTTCAAATCATCAATTTTGATAAATAATCTTTCCACCGATACCATTTTGAAAAAAAAATCTGATTAATTTACGTCTTAATTTTTTTACGGGTTTATGGTTTTATTGTCAAGATTTGTTTATGTAGCAACATGGGCAGAAGTAATAAGCTAGGAATGAGGTCAAGTGACCACCCTAATTTTTTCATTTTATGTGGTGGGTATTGTATGAAACTTTCAAAGGGGTAACTTTATAGAAAGATAATGAAGTGTCAAAATTATCATAATTAGGTCACTAATAAATTTTTTTGTTTCAATCAAGTCATTAAACTTTATTTTGATGTTTAATCTTGTGTATTTAACCTGAATTGTAGGTATACGGGAGAGTCAAAGGTGAGAGGAGGTGGTGGTGGGCGGCGATGGTGGGGACGACGGTGGTGGTGGGCGGCGATGATGGGGACAACGGTGGTGGTGGGCGGCGATGGTGGGGCGACGATGGTGGGGGGACAACGGTGGTTGTGGGCGGCGATGGTGGGGCGACGATGGTAGTGGTGGTGGTGGGCGGCGATGGAGGGGCGACGGCGATGGTGGGGGACGAAGGTGGTGGTGGGCGGCAATGATGGGGGACGAAGGTGGTGGTGGGCGGCGATGGTGGGGGACCAAGGTGGTGGTGGTGGGCGTCGATGGTGGGGGACCAAGGTGGTGGTGGGGCGACGGTGGTGGTAGGTGGTGATGGTGGTAGGAAGACGGTGGCGGTGGGTGGCGATTGTGGTAGGAAGACGGTGGTGGTGGGTGGCGATGGTGGTAGGAAGACGGTGGTGGTGGGCGGCGATGGTGGGAGATGAAGGTGGTGGTGGGTGGCGATGGTGGGGGACGAAGGTGGTGGTGGGACGACGGTGGTTGTGGGCGGCGATGGTGGTGGGACGACGGTGGTGGTGGGCGGCGATGGTGGTAAGGCAACAGTGGTGGTGGGCGGCAATGGTGGAACTCATAAAACTTAAAAAATAAATAATTACCTGCTAATCGGGTTAATTACATAGGATTAGAACATCATCCCAAAGTTAAATGACCTGATTGAAACAATTTAAAAGTTAAATGAACTGATTAAAACACTAATAAAACTTTGTTACTATTTTATGAAATTTTCTCAACTTTCAAATGATCCCATTTATTTTTTAGGGTTGAACTCACAATATAAATATAAATTGTGTGAATATATATGAGATGAATTGCATTTTGTCCAAATGTTTATGGCACTCTAGCGCGCCCTTTGAGGCATCAATTTCTTAGTTTCGAAACCTCCGTAATGGTTAATTCTTTTTTACTTTTATCTTTTCCATATTAATGAATTCTAAGAATCATGATATACGTACATATGATTCTTCTTCAATATTGGTTATCTTTTAATCACTAAATGGAATTTTGGATTTTTCTTTTTACAATGTGGCTATACTAAAATTTGTTTTTCATAGACCAATACTTACATGACAAACTCAAAGATTTATAATCTATAAAACATGCTCCTGGTAATCGTGGTCTATGATGTTTGATTCATTGATTATGCGTTATGTTTTCTTAATCGCTTCTAGCCGCTTATCAATTACTATTTTTTATTGAAAGACACAAACTCTCTACTCTAACACCTATATCTTACTTTATGATCACCACATATGCATTCAATAGATCTTGACTCACAACATTGGGAATAACCATTTTATGACCATAGTGTCTCTTTGGGGACTACATATTACATACTAATATCTACTTGAGTGGGCATTCTTGGTGTTTGATGTTTACTTAGGCATTTTTATATGTTTGATGTTTGAAGTATTGATTAGTGAAAGAGAAGTTCTTATTTCATAAAGTAAAAGCATGTTCATTGCTTTTCAAACAATTTTTAAAAACATCATTTGCTGGATTTTCCATCAATCTGTTGCATTCTTCATCATATTTCTTAATTGCAACTCTCTGGGTATGTTCATCTTTAATAAAACCCATACAAATTTTGCAATATATATTAAAATTGTGTGATTGCTTTTTGATGATCCAAAGAGAGTTTTTTCAATGACCCGACCCGATTCAACAAAGAAACATTTTGGTTATGCGAACCGGTAAAGGTACCTTCATATAAACAAATATAGACCGAAATTTGTGACCCCAATAATAAATATTCTTGGTTCCGTCACTGCGTAGGAACGTACGAGACAATACTCATTTTTCTCTACGTTTCAATCTCCAGAACCAAATCACACAACTACATATGTTTCTTGCAAAGCGCGTAAGGAAGTTCACAAATGTGCTCTTTACCACATTATTCTAAAAGAAAACGTAACGTTTTGACTTTAATTATGATTTAGTGACACAAATCATATACCTTTTTAGAACTTAAGTAATGTATATTTTCAATGCTCTCTTCTTTACGCCAATGTTTCACAATTTTTGTTGGGTCATTTTTACGTTGTAACATGCGAGACATACGTAGAAGTCACAACTTCATACATATTTTCACATATTTAACCCCACCATATATTACACACGACAATATTGACAAACACGTGATTCCTAGTTAACATTAAAAGAATATTATTTGATGTCGTGTAAAAGTAACCATACCTTTGTAGATTACCTCTACTTTAAAACTTGAAAGGGAGGTTCGGATATTCTTAAAAAGGAGAACACAGAAAATGATTAGTTGTCTGGGTGGGTGCGGGTATGAAATCAATCTCGACTTCCGTGACTTTTTGTCCAACCATTCATTGTCATTTTTTTTCCCTTTTTTAACACCAAACATATAACCCTGATTCGAATAATATGTGTTATTTTAATCAAACTCATCTATCCATTTTCCAGTCGGGACTGTACCCTCAACCTCTTAGGAGATAACTCATTGCTGAGAAAACCCCCGGGTCAACTTTGAGCATTTTACGCAGAGTGAGACTTGAACTCATGACCTTCTTTTATTTACATCTAATGAATATCTTACATTAACCAGTTGGGCTCAGGATCATTGGTCCACCGTTCATTGTTTAAACTAATGTTTTTTTTTACAAACTTAAGTTATTGGCCAACAAAAATTAAACTTGATTGCTTTTTAAAATTTTGTATAAGTATTTAACTTGTATTTTGTCTTTAGTTGTTAAACTTATAAAGCAAAACCAAAAGCTTTTTTTATATATAATTTCATACTGAAATATGTAAAAAAATTTATTGAGCTTTTACAATTTAAAGACCTACAATATAGAAAAGAATATGCGTATCTATTAGGAAGAAGTTAATGTTAAGAACATAAATATGTGTATTCTTTGAATTAAGGCTAACTTAAGTGTGAATGACACCAAGCTTAGGTTTAGAGCCTCATATTCATTGGACCTCATATATAAAGGGCCTCAAATCATTAGCATTTTATTGAAATTGCATAAATGAATGAGGAAGAAACGGTCTTAGACCTAATTTTTTGTTTGATCAATGGTGATATAACATCAATGCGGGTGAAAATAACCGTTTTTGGGATGCTCTCATTTCTTTCCGATGGGTGTCATGTTCTTTCTCGGTGCACGACATGGCTGAGTTTATATTGATTCTAATAATTAGCTTAATAATTTTGTGCCATGAAGATTGTTTTAGTTGGTTTGTTTTAATTTTCAATATCTGATGATCTGATTCGCATATTCGACGATCATAATTGAATTTTTTTTCTTTCACAGAATACATTTATTCCCGTTTTCTCCATCTGCAATTAGCATTTGTTTATGTAAATACAATCAATGTTTAGAAAACATGCACACTTTCTTTCTAATAATAAACCACCTCAATCATGTATTGTTATTATTTTTCCTAAAAATAACAAGATTTATTTCTCTCATCTTGAGTTGTTAAAATAAATAATATATTTATATTATCACTATGTAGTTGAGATTTGTTTTAATTTATCAATAACTAATAATCCTTGTCAAATATTCTTAAAAATGACTATGAACTTCTTAAACTATATCTTAGACATTTGCTTAAATATCAGAGTTTCATTTTTTATATAAACGTCAAGTTAAATGTTATATCTATTTTGGAATATAGAGTTGTCGACAAATTTTTACTAAACACATCTTGATAAAAACAAAATTTAACTAATTTTTTGGTTAAGTTCGGTCGGACAATAATTGAGTGACATCAATAATATTGATGTCCCTTCATTTCAATCATGTCACATGCTCAGAATATTTAAACACAATATTATTGTTTTTTAAAAGGCCATTGATAATCAGACACCCTGTCAGGTGATAAATAAACGTCCTTTGACTTTCTTCACGGCCCGTGAAGGGACTTACGGGCCGTGAGGGCTTCGAAATTTAATTCTCACAACTGCATTTAATCACGGCCCGTGAAGGAACAAACGGCCCGTAAACGTCCGCACACACGGCCCGTTAACTACCTCAATAACGGCCCGTGAGATCCTTCACGGGCCGTAGTTGTCCTTCTGAGAATTTACTTTCCTCGTTTTGCGTGCACTTTTAAATTTTATAATTATGTGACGCGACGTATTATTCCTTGATTCGATTTAAGATTCTATATAAACCGTTATATATATGACTTGTTATATGGTTAGTGAGAAACGAAACAGTTAAAATGTCTTCTCGTGGAGGTAGGAGAAGACGTCAAAATGAGTCATCTTCAAACTCACAAGATATTGTGGAAAGTATTCCCGATCCAATAGATAACCATAATTGTCAGAACGGGAGGAACTGGTCTCAGAATATTATTCACTTTATACGTAACGGTGACTCCCAAACATGTAGAGTGTATTACATGGGTCATTCCGATATTCCGTTACAATTTTGGCGTGAATTACTCGGAAACGTGTCTTTAGGTACAGAGGTATGATTTAAAGTTTTTTTATATATTTTATTTTATTTTAAAATTCTAACAATTAAAAAGTTGTTGTTTTATAGCATGTTCGGGCGTGGACAAATAGACTCACAATATGGAGATACGAAGAAATACGTAGAACCGAAGAGTTGCCGGGTAGTGATCGTTGGACGATTCTCCCATTTGAGTGGTTTAACTTAACATACTCGGGGTCCGTTAATGGTAACGAATTTGGAGACGGGAGTGACTGTCTATATCCCGCGTTATGGGAAGTTGATACGGTAATACTGTTTTCATGTTTTACAATAAAAATCATAAATTTATAACCGTGAATTAAATTGTTTTGTAGGTTTACGTACCAATGACTGATGACGAAGAAAATTGGTATCTTTTTAAGATTTCTATGGACTCACTACAAGTTCGTATATATTCTCCATACGAATGCCGACCAAATACGTGTGATGATTCATGGTGCATTCATCGTAATGCGCGAACGATTTTCGTACAATTCGAATCGTACTTTTTACATTTTCTGTCACGTATACAATATTGGCAGCACTCCGGACAAGAAGAAATCGAAGAACTGGTGGTATCGGGTGAAACCGTTTGGCCCCCTAACGCCGGTCATATTGGTCGAGATTCGGGAGTTGTAATTTGTATGTTATTGCGTAGGTTGGTTCAAAATAGATCTTTAGAGTGGCAAGAGGTTAGCTTACAGGATGCTTGCTTTAGATTCCGAAGATTTATGGCAGACGAACTGTATTCTAGACGTGTAATGTAGAACAGTAATGAAATATTTTATTAAAACATAAACGTTTATTAGTACACTTTTTCAAAAACGATAAACCGTTATTATCACACAAAAATAAAACACATAATTTTTAATCTTCTTGATCTTTATAAAAGATCCAAGCCGCAAAATGGTTAAAGGAAATTCCAAATTTCTCCCGATATCTTTCTTGAGTTCTTGTCATAATATCCGTATCATTCCATAACATATTTCGATTGTTGTAAACGTCTTTGTAGAGCTGGTGAAATGTCGTGACCTTCCTTCTCAAGTCAGACCACTTGTTGCTAAGTTCACGAGTGGTGCGATATTCTTCACGTTCGAGAATTTGATGAAAACGAGTTGAAACCCGGTTCCAAAATATTGAATTTGGCGGGATAGTACCTGAATTTTCGACACAAGATCTTACTAAAGTCACCTCCTCTTCATCCGTCCACGGATTTTGATCACTTGTAGCACTCATGTTTTGGGTATTGAGTAAATTTGTGTGAATTGTTTGTGTCAAGCGGCTGAATTTATAGACTTGAAAAAGTTTTGTACGGCCCGTGAGAGGCTTTACGGGCCGTGAGGGCGTCACCATACGGCCGTGTAGTGTCAACGGCCGGGTTTTAAAAAGTACAAAGCACCACGGCCCGTGAAAGAGGTAACGGGCCGTGTGGAAAATATGTAACGGGTCGTGAGGTCCGTCACGACCGTGAGGCCCGATAATATATAGGACCTCACGGCCCATTTGTTCATTTACGCCCCCAAAACACACATACGATTTACTCCCGTCACGACCTCCATATTTTCATCATTTTCATACCGCCGACTCCATACTACGGTACGTATTCAAATTCGTATTTTATTTTTGTGTATTTTTCGTTTAAATATATTAAAATTGTATTTTAAAAAATCTGAAAACTGAAATTTTTTGGGGGTTACGGGCCGTGAGGGGGCGTCACGGGCCGTAACCTTTTGAATTTTCAAAGGGTTACGGGCCGTGACCTTCCTTTACGGGCCGTAACCCTTTGAAACTTCAGTGGGTTACGGGCCGTGAGTGCGCTTCACGGGCCGTAACCCTTTTTTTTCTGGTGAATTTATTATTGTTTTTTTTGCAGATTATGCCGCCCCGCAAACGTACACGTCCGGAGACTGAGCCCGAGGGTCAGGGTGACTTTCTGGACCCACACCCTGATCTTCGTTTTCCGAGGGAGACCCAGCCACGGCAAAAGCTGTGGAAGCTGATTGGACGTCCCCTGAAGGGGACACACACCATCGACTGGGACGTGCTGGAGGAGGTCGGAGACATAGCACGTGCCCAGGATATCATCGGGCTGGACGGAGAGACGCCGTGGAGGCGGATGTTTGATTTGGGATCGAGGAGGGGCTACCGGGAGCTGACGTTGCAGTTTTTGTGTACGTTTCAGTTCACTCCCGCCTTTGAGGATCAGGACCCCCGCCAGCACATAGCGGTTCGATTTATGCTGGGGACCGCTAGGTACGAGTTCACCCTCGCCCAGTGGGCGGTGACTCTTGGGTTTTACACCCACGAGGAGACGGAGGATCCTCGTTTTTATTCTGACGAGGTCCAGTCGGAGCCGGCTCCTTTGGTCGGATGGTGGCCGACCATTTCCGACCAGCCGTGGGAGGGCGCCATTAGGGCGACCTCTATTAGGGATCCTTTGCACCGGTATCTACACCGGTGCATTGCCGGCACCATTGCCGGCAGAGACCAGAGCATGGAGCAGGTGTCGCTCCTTGACTTATTTTTTTTGAGGGCCTTGCTTTCACCCAGACGGGTGAATCTAGCTCACTGCATGGCCGCCTATTTTTTTAGCGTCATTCAGGGCAAGGTAAAAAATATTTCTACTAATTGTTAACAAATAAGTATTATCTATTATGCGATTCATAATTATGCCTATTGTTTGATTGTTTTGCAGATGGATAGCCCGATTGTTTGCGGCTCGTACATCACCGTCATTGTCTCACGCTTAGGGTTGTTTACGGACGCCCTAATTGCGAGGCAGACTACGGACACGCCGCCTCGGATTTTGGGTCGACAGACCGTCATGGCCATGGGGATTGCCGCCAAATTTGGCGACGACCTCCGATGGTCCACTGATGGTGGTCGGACCGTCTGGCAGCCGGTGCCGGACGTTGGTAAGGAGGAGGAGCAGCCGGCGCCGCCGCAGCAGCCGCAGCCCCAGCCACACGCCGGACCACCCGTCCCACCGCCACCGCCTGTTCCCAGGACCATCATTCGGCAGATTCCGCCGACGGGGGAGTTTATGGCGGAGTCACTACATTTGCAGCGCCAGGCCCACGCCTTGCTAGTATGGATGGCGGATGCGTACGTCATTTTTGCTGCTAGCGCGGGTATCGACCTCCCCCCTCGGCCGGAGTTGCCTCCGTTTGTCAGACGACCTGCGGGTGATGACGAGGAGGCTGCTGGGGGTGGTGATGCGGAGGATGCTGGTGCTGGTGTTGGTGATGCTGGTGGTGGTCATGACGCATAGATAGTAGGATTTTATTATTTTATTTACCTTTCATGTAAAAAAATTGAAAAATTATGTTTATATATTATGTTATTTTGGATGACGTTTAAATGTTTAATTATATGTTTACAATTGGTTGTGCTTGTGGAGGAAGTGGTTTGTACGAATAAAATTAAATCAACCTTTTGGATAATAAAATCAGTACTTGAACCTACTCGTCCCACAGAAAGAAATATATAATCCTTCAGAAAATCCGACGCCAGGCTCTGCAATTATATATATTATGAGTTATTTTGGATGACGTTTAAATGTTTAATTATATGTTTACAATTGGTTGTGCTTGTGGAGGAAGTGGTTTGTACGAATAATATTAAATCAACCTTTTGGATAATAAAATTAGTACTTGAACCTACTCGTCCCACAGAAAGAAATATATAATCCTTCAGAAAATCCGACGCCAGGCTCTGCAATTATATAAACATACTTGAATCTCAGTCGGAAAAGTTGCACTGAAAACATACTTGAATCTCAACAAATATTATGCATCTCATATCATTAACATCCTACTAACCAAATGCCCAGGTCATATAAACAAAATTCAAAGGTTGAAGAAAAATTCGATAATCTTCTTATTGCATTTTTCTTTAGAAAACGAAAGAATTGATTACATGTTTACAATTCAACAACAATAAAGAATTGAATAAATAATAGATTACATGTTTACAATTCAACAACAATAAAGAATTGAATAAATAAAGAATTGAAAGAATTGATAAATGTGTAAACTATACTAAATCTACATGTTCAACCGGGTCTACGGGCCTTAGTTCAAGATATTTTTGAATTCGACTTCCGTATATAGCCTCCCAATCATTGGCGTTTTTTGTTTTGTACAAATGCCAATATTTGCTCGGAACAGGCATTGGATAGTCACCCACTAATCGAATTCTAATGAAATGGCAATCTTGAACATAAGCAATTGAAATTATATGATGTTCACTGATATCACGAGGAGATAACCAGAACGGGAAAAAAGTAGCGGAGTTGCCGATCGATATAAAAATTATAACCACTCGAAACCTGTTAGCAATAAGGATTGTAGCAGGTGGCACTGTCATCCAATTTTTGTGTGGAGCCGCACCTAACCCGTTCCAGTTTAATGATTCCCTTATTTCGTTTATATCAGGAAACATCGCAGCGTACCTATGTCTGTTTTCATCCAACTCAGATATAAGTTCCGTACGTATAAAACGCCAGTGATTTTCACCATATCCCAGTGCGAGTGCTATAGCACGAAAACCACAATTGCCGTCCGCTAAAACATCATCCGCACCTGAAATATACGGGAAAAAGAATGATGGAATCCAACGGTTAAACCGGAAAAAATTGTTTTTATCTTCGTCGCCCGGGATATATGAAAACTTGGAACTCTGTTGAGATAATCCATCTTTGGCTCTTGATTTTGAAGACATGGATTGACTGCGCTGCAAAGGCCCTTGTTTTGACTTCACCACCGAACTTGAATATGTTGGCGGACCTTCAAAATTTTCTCTCGGTTGAACATATGAACTATGTCTGGGGGCGTCTAATATTGTTTCTTTTTGCTTATCTTTTTTTGGACGAACCCGTGTATTTGTTTGGACTTTAGGAGGTTTTTTATCCGTTTTTGAAGGAGTAACGAAAGATTTGAAAATATTAATCAAAGATCTTTTCACATTTTCGGGTTGGACAAGTAAATGTTTTGTCATCATCTCCATCTCTTTATGTACATCTACTTGAACCTCCCGTACAATATACGCGGGTGAAAAATCTAGCTTCCTCCAAAAAACATCAATGACATCGAGCGGGATACATTGACCTATAAAATAATATATTAAATAAAATATAATAAAAGTTTTAATGAAAAAATAAAAAACGTAAAATAACATTCACCTGTTTGAAAGTAATTGTTTAATTTACAAGCACACGGAAGACCAAAGCTGGTAAAAAGATGGCAGCCACATGATTCTTTGGATATAATTAGATGATGTATCCTGTTAATCTCACCGACTAACATATCCAAAGCCGCAATAGAAACGTTACCTCGCAGCAATTTAAGCACTTCATGATTATGCTGCACCATAAGCATGATTTTGCTTTTGGTAAAACTTTCTTTTATAGCAATTTCCTGGGTAGCTAAGATATTATTAATGAAAGGAATAAATCTATCCAGGGTGCTATTGGTTGCTTTCAGGTAACTTTTCAACAACGAATGTTGGCTCTCAACTCGGTTCGTTGTGTGCTGACCGAAGTTATAACTTCTATTTATCCACGCCGACACAAATCTCTCTTTGTAGGGGTCCAACCAGTTATTTTTTAGGTACATCAGCACTCCTATTAAAAAAATGCACTTATTTTTATATAAATATACATATATTTTTAAGAATAACACTAGAAAACTTACTTGAATGGTTGGACACCAATCTGCGATAAAGCCGGTCGTAATTATACGCGTATATGTCCTCCGTTTCAGAGTTAATAAGTACCGACCACACATGCTGAAAAGCACCCCACTCTTCATTTGAAAAACTCGCCTTACAATGTTTAGCAATATTTTCCGAAATATGCCATCTGCAAAGTAATCGAACAGCACTCGAAAAAACTTCTTCTGACGCATTCATCAGAGCGAGGTCTCGGTCGGTTAGTATAACACGGGGCTCCATACACTTATCTTCCAGCGTTGCTTTTAGTTGCTCTAACACCCATCTGAAGTTGGCTTCACGCTCATAATCAATGAATGCGTGAGCAACAGAAAAAGATTTCAGGGTGGATGTCACACCAACCATTTGAACAAAAGGCATTTTATACAAGTTAGTTTTGTATGTTGTGTCAATCATCAGCACGTGTGGGTAAGCACGCCATAATGTGTGAGATGTGGGATGTATAAAAAAAACCCCGTCGACGGTATTTGTCGGTTCCTCAATGTGAGGGGTGTAAATATATTGATGTTGTTGTAGTATAGAAAAAAAACCTGCATTGGGGTTTCACCAATTCTGGTGGACTTTTTTATTTTTGCCCGAGCATTATATACGGTTCGTAACCCAGACACGTTATTGGGATTTTGTTCCCTCAACGTGCCTAGAATGTTTCGAGGGTCAATATTTTGCTCGGTCAGATTCCTTACAGTAGAAAGCTCATTTTCGGTGAGCCTCATTGCGTATGCATGTCCTTCCAGGTGTTCAGCAGGTTCATGGTTATGAGTATCATCCACAACAACTATAATCCACCCATCTCTCTGCATCTGGTACTTACCCTGCAATTCAAATTGACAGTTTGTTTTTTTCGTGCCACTTTTTCTTAGAGTGGATGCTCCCTTATATACACCACCCCGATCGCATTTCAACCAAATTTTAACCACCCAACCATTCGAATTTCTTTTTGAACGTTTGGTGACAATAACGAACCCATTATCTCGCCCCACTTTAGTTGTCCAATCAACTAATTCTTCACGAGATGAGAAAACCTAATCAATTTAATATTTTTAGTTAGTTATTACTAAATGATAGTAAAATGAAAGTAAAATTAAATATGATATATCTTATAACCTGATTCGTGTCGTATAAACCCTTTTTACCGGAACCAAAACCGTCATTATCCCCGCTGCTATCGCCACCGTTATCACCCCCGTCATCGCCGCCGTCATTCCCGCCGTAATTGGACGCGAACTGTCCTGGATAGTTTGAAGCAGCCTCTTCGTAATAACCGTAACCCTCCTGAGGGTAATAGTTAGATTCCAAACCGAATAAATAGTTGCTATCCCAGAAAGACATCGTAACGTTAGATATTAACGTTTATATAGTACTTGAAATGGAATATTGCGTTTATGTAGTAGTTGAAATGAAATAAATTTATATCGTTGAATTATGAAATGAATTTATAAACTAACGTTTATATAGTAGTTGAAATGGAATATTGCATCTCGTCACATAATTAACACGAATATTGAGGAATATTACGTCATATCAAATAATGTAATAAATACAAATTTACACGACTATCGAGGAATATTACGTCATATCAAATAACGTAATAAATATAAAATTACACAAAAAACGAGGAATAATATATCTCGTCAAATTATTAAAAGTGAAACTAGGACCCGTAAGTAAGTTCACGGCCCGTAAGACGAATTCCATACGGGCCGTGAAGAAATTCACGGGCCGTAAAGAAATACGACCGTGATCACATTCACGGGCCGTTACGTTTTTGAATTACGTTTCTGAATGACCGATTTGGCTTGCGACAGACCATACGGCCCGTGAAGGGCCTTACGGCCCGTAAGGAGGGCGTCCAGATATCCTGGAGGGCGTCTCTTTAGTAGGCCCCTTTTAAAATTCATTATTCTTTAATTTATGAAGTTGCATGTTATAGATACATCCAAATGGATATCCGGACGCCCTAGATACGGCCCATAAGAGTCTTCACGGATCTTATTGGCCTGTAAATATCAAATCAGTCAAGTCATGATTTTTTACGGTTCGTATTGTCTATTACGGCCCGTAATGACAGGGCCGTAATGAGCCTTATGACAGTAAGTATGATTCTGAATTTTTTTTATTTTTTAACGTTTTTCATTCATTTATGATTTATTAATTAATAATATTTTTGCCTTTATAAAATACTTATTTATAAGTTATATAAATAAAAGTTTTAGTTGGAGCATTCACATTCCGTCATTTATAAATTTATGAGTGTAATTTTTATATTATATGACATATTTGTAAGTAAATTATAAAAAAAACATTACTCATTTGTGTTATTAGAACATTATTCATCTTCTCTCTCTATATATCTTTATATGTGTGTGTATAAAGAGAGATAAAGAACAAAATATCTCAATAACCAATACATGTATTTATAACATGTTTATATAAATTAATTTATAAAATTTGTAAATAAGTATTTTATAAAGGGGTATGTTATTGATACACTCAATTTATTTTCACCTCTCTATCTCTTTTTATACATACATATAGATACATGGGGAGATATATAGAGATAAAAGAAGGCCTCAATAACATAAATGAGTGTTTGTATAACTCAACCATTTATTTATATCAAAGCAAAAAAATTAAAAATAAAGAATTTAGATCTACTTTTTAAAGGTATACATAAAAGTAAAAGAATGAAGCTAAAAAGTATTATAACCTAATTAATATTAAAATATTAAAAAAATATATTAAAAATGAAAATTAAAAAAAATTAAAAATAAGAAATTTTACTTACGGTCATAAGCCTCGTTACGGCCCCGTAAGTTAAAGTCATTACGGGTTGTAACAACCAATACGGGTCGTAACATTTTATAAATTGACTGTTTTGATATTTTACAAACCAATACGGGCCGTAAAAGCCTTCAGGGGCCGTGAAAAAAATTCAAAGGGTGTCTGTATAACACCTGAAACCGTGAAAAAAATTCAAAGGGTGTCTGTATAACACCTGAAAGGTGTTCCTTTATCATACCCCTTTATGAATTTCGGAACATTTTAAAACTGATTATTTTACAATTTACATCATCCCTGTTTTGGTTATTTAAAAATTAAATAACTTTTGTAATATCGTATTGTACAAGAAAATTTTTAATAGCAGGTTAATGTTTTATTAGTTAGTTACACCAAATCAGTATTAGTTGGTTAATACCAACGTTTGAAACCAACACCTTTAGAAAATGTAAAACCTCTTAGCCTCTTAAACCGCTAGACAAAAAGATTGTCTCGTAGCCAATGTGGGACTAGCCCACTTGGTAGAGGCTCTTGCCTCTTAGATAGAGATCTTTGTTTTAAACCCAGACATGACGTATATTGGGGTAACATTAACAGTTAAAAAAATTGTCTCGTAGTGTATAATTATCTCAACTTATTCACTTCGTATGCTATTATTATTAGAGTTTTTATCATTTATGCTAAAGCCTACAGAATTTGACCGAGTATGACTCAGGATCAAAGGTAATTAGCTCTATCTTTTTAATTAAAAAAAATTATTCGTTATTTGATTAAGTGATAGTCTCATAATTTTCTCTAAACGAGCTTGTGAGTTCGAGTCCTACCGACAACAAAATGTTGGTGGTGGACCGAGTTTTACCGCAGTTGGCTTTCGCGTTGCGGGTTTTCCCCGTAATTGGTTGTTGGTAAGCTTGGGCTACCCAACGTTGTCTATACTCACGGGCATATGAGATGCATTTTCATCATTGAGGTACCACGTTTAGCGGGGCCTAATTAGTTGATCATTCAATAAAAACATAGTACGTTATATAATAACAAGCTCTCTGACTAGATATGCATTAATTAATTTCTTTTATTTGTGATATGTTTGACTAGATATGCATTAATTAATTTCTTTTAATTGTGATATGTTCTAGCTATAATAATTTAAATGAAAATTGAATTTTTATAATTCAAACTATGATCTATTGAGCGCTAATAATCTATACTATCAATTTGACCGATAATATTCTAAACTTCTATTTTTATTGTCTATGGCAATCCTAGTAACATAATTTTCATTGACATACACTTAATTTTCACTTGATTTTCACTCCATATCCGTTGTATGTTTCCCTATTTCATTTACAATTATCAATGTGAGCCGAATCGAGCGAAAATCAAGTGTAAATCAATGAATACTTATGTGGTTAGGGTTGCCCTTGGCAACCTAAATAAAAGTTAGGATTATTATCAGTCAAATTGATAATATGGATTATTATTGATTAATATGTCATAGATTGAATTATTAAAATCCAATTCGTCTAACTTAAAAGATATAATATAAATCTAAAAGTGTAATATTTTATGTTTTTATCATCTCTTAAAACAAATAATTTTGAAAATCGAGTTATATATATACATATACATACACACACACGTACACACACACGTACACACACACGCACACACACACGCACACACACACGCACACACACGCACACACACACACGCACACACACGCACACACACGCACACACACGCACACACACACACGCACACACACACGCACACACACACGCACACACACACGCACACACACACACACACACGTACACACACGCACAAACACGTACACACGCACGGACACACGCACGGACACACGCACGGACACACGCACGCACACGCACGGACACACGCACGCACACGCGCGCGCGCACGCGCGCGCACACGCGCACACACACGCGCACACACACGCGCACACACACGCGCACACACATTTACACACGCGCACACACATTTACACACGCGCTAGGGGTGTCATTCGGGTTTTTTAATCGGGTTTTGGGTTTTTCGGGTCGGGTTCCTCGGGTTTTTAGGTGTAGGAAATCAACCCGAAGACCAAACCAAATAAGTAACATTTAATCGGTTTGGGTTTCGAAATTCGGGTGTATGCGGGTCGGGTTAATTGGTAATCGGGTTAGACTAAACTATTAAGCTTTAAATTATTTTCTATCTCAAATGTTTTTGTAAACAATATATATAAGATCAAAATACATGTATGAGATTTAACATGTTTTATCAATATAGAATTTTGTTTATTATCTTGAACGGAAAGTTTTTGCGTATTTACATTCACTTTATTATGCATATTTAAATTTTAAATGACATTATATATTAATTATCCTCAAAGTTTATATAATAAAATTAAACTACAACAATATAATATAATGTTTAGAAAATCATGTTCTCAGATCGTGTAAATGGTAACATAATACACACATATAAACATATACAAACATATATATAAATCTTGAAATTTTTTAAAAAGTAATATTTGGGTTGATCGGGTTGACCCGAATCTTACAAACTCAACCCAAAGACCAAACCATTTATAAAAATCGGGTTCGGGTTAGTGTAATAATCGGGTTGGGTTGCTCGGGTTAGTTCTTAATCGGGTTCGGGTTGATTTTGTTCGGGTTTGATATTCGGGTTCAGGTAAAAAACACACCCCTAACGCGCGCACACACGCGCGCACACACGCGCCCACACACGCGCACACACACATACACACACACATACATACACACATACACACACACATACACACACACACACATACACACATATACACATACACATACACACACACATACACACACATACATACACACATACACACACACTGTCACACCCCAACCTTGATGGCGGAATCGTCGAGATGTGAGGGTTAAGATTGTTCACAACCATATAACGCTATCTTTAAATGAAAATAATATTATTATAAGTTTCAAATGCAAATACAACCATAAGTCTTATCATGAAATAAGTCAAAACATAAAACAAAAGTAATCTAAAGCTTTTTATTCTTTAATCTAGGTCCAAAACCCCAATTTTATGCAAACTTCAAATAATGACTTCAAACTTGGGTATTTTCTTAAACATGTTAAAAATAGAAGGTCAACTATAAAGTTGGTGAGTTTCCAAGGGTTTCATATACATAATATATCAAAGGTTACAAGTAACAATTCATGTCATAGGTTATAAGTTGGCAAGTTTATAGAACACATTTAGCTACAATCAAAACTCGACTTAATTACAAGTTTATATGATTGGCTAAGTGTATTTGGTTCCCATGATGAACAAGTCATACGTCATCAGGAGCCGGCAATACATCGGCTTTAGTACTAAGTAGGCTTGTCAGGCCCAAAGATCTAAGACGTCGTCAGGCTAGCAATAGTTAATGACTGTAAACAAAATATGTATATCATATAATACTTACAATAACACAAATAACCATGACAAATAAAAGTATGAATTACAAGTGCTTTACAAGATTTAAACCTTTACAAGTGTATGTTGATAAGATTAACATGTTTCACCCTAAAACGGTGTGAAATAATGGAAAAAGGGGCAAGAAAACTCACATGGCAAATAAGTATAGGTATAACGATTAATAAGAATAATAATAGGCGTCGTTCCAGCGTGAATCATTACAAGGCACCTAAATATATATATATATATATATATATATATATATATGTTTACAAGGTTAAAGTTTTACTAATAAGTTCAACGAATTATCATGGAGTAGGGTTCAATTTGATGTTTGGGGCTTTGTCAAATAATTATATTTATCAAATGAAAATCGATTATATTTTCTTGGGAACAATATATTTATATTTTAAGTAAAGATATGAAATAAGAATCACATTTAAAATAATTTTGTAATATTTATAAAGTTTAAATAAAGTTTTTAATTAAATAAAATAAACACGATTTAAATAATAATTTAAAAGAAATGTTTGAAATAATAGTTTGTGTAAATTAAACTAGTATTTAAAGTCTATATTTTATAAAAATATACTAACTATATCATTAGCTTTAGAATATTAAATAAAAATATAAAGGTATTTTTATAAATAAATTACAGAAAGATAATTAAGTGGTTTTAAAAATAAACAAGGTTTATAAAATGATTTTATAATTTTTAGAATTTTTAACATTAAATTTGAAGGCCAAAAAGGCCCCAAAAAATACATGGGGTTCCCCGGATTCGAACAGGGGACCTCTTGTTTAGGGGTTATGTGTTTTACCAGTGAACTAAGGCTCTCAGTCGCGTTAAGGATTGGGTTTTAAATCTTAAAAACAAGACTTCCATAAATCCCTAATCTTCCCAAGAACCCTAGAATCGTTTAGCCCCAAATTGAACCCCAAATCATTGTTATTAATCGAATTAAGTTTAGGGCTATTGTTTCTCATGTAAAATCGATTGTATTGATGTGATCAATTACCGGATTGGATTTGAAATGATGCTAGGAACGAACGAAGAACAAGTCGCGGCCGTAGGTGCACAATGGATGAGCAATCTTCAATGATAATCAAATCAACCTTGTGGGTAGTTTCGAATGACCATTTAGACTAGAAGGCCCTTATCAATTTCAGTGTAGATGAGTCGGGGATTGGATTTCGACATGGTTACAGGTCGCGGTTTAGAGGGAATCGAGCAGGGTGCTTTTGTGGGTTTCAGGTGGAATTAGGAGTGTAGATAGATTAGGGATAGTTAAACGATTGTCCATGCTTGATTAATTGAGTTATTATTGTGTCTTTAATGCCGAACGGCTCAATCGACTTGTGGCATCGGTTACACGATGATTCGAGTAGTAACCGGTGTTTTAAACGCAATTAAATCATGCTTTCAAGTTCGAAACATGCATACGAAGGAGTTTGGACGGTTTGATTTGGTTAAAACCGGCTTATTTTGGGTGTTTAACCCTCACCGGAGTGTGGCCGGACTCCGGCCGGGGGCACTCGCCGAAAATACGGGCGGCTACGGGGGAAAGACTTGGGTTCTTTTCAAAATTACACAAATGGTCCCTACGTTTTAATAATTTATTATTTTATGCCCAAACTTCCATTTTAAAGTTTATAAAATAACAAAAACAACCCCTCTAATCTTAGTTAAGTTTTAAACTCTTTTAAGTTAATAATTTTTGTAGATTATTATTAATACTAGTATTATTATTATTAGTAACATTGTTACTATAATTTATTATTATTAATATTATTATTATTATTATTATTATTATTATTACTATTATGTTAGTTATTATTTTTAGTATTATTATTATTATTATGATTTATTATTATTGTTACTATTATTAATATTATCAAAATTATTATTATTGCATAATTTAATGTTTTAATTATTAGCTTTCATACATTACATTTTAATAACAACTAAGAAATAAGCATAAATCACCCATAAATTTCAAGATTGACAACAATGACCCTTATAAGAATAAACGAAATTAACTTTTAGTTAACAAAAATACGAAATGTTACACACACACACATACACACATACATACACACATACATACACACACACACACATACACACACACACGTACACACACATACACACACATACATACATACACATACACACACACACACACACACACACACATACATACACATACACACACACATACACACATACATACACACACATACATACACACACATACACACACATATACACATACACACACATACACACACACATACACACACACACATACACACACACATACACACACATACACACACACACATACACACACACACATACACAGACACACATACACATACACATACACATACACATGCACATACACATGCACATGCACATGCACATCCACATGCACATACACATGCACATACACGTGCACATACACGTGCACATACACGTGCACATACACGTGCACATACACATGCACATACACATACATATACATATACACGTACACATACACATACACATACACATACACATACACATACACATACACATACACGTACACGTACACGTACACGTACACGTACACGCACACGGACACGCACACGTACACGCACACGTACACGCACACGTACACGCACACGTACACGCACACGTACACGCACACGTACACGCACACGTACACGCACACGTACACGCACACGTACACGCACACGTACACGCACACACACGCGCACACACACGCGCACACACACGCGCACACACACACGCACACACACGCCACACACACGCCCACACACACGCACACACACGCACACACACACGCTCACACACACGCAGACACACACGCAGACACACACGCAGACACACACGCAGACACACACGCAGACACACACGCATACACACACGCATACACACACGCATACACACACGCATACACACACGCATACACACACGCATACACACACGCATACACACACGCATACACACACGCATAGACACACGCATACACACACGCATACACGCATACACACGCGCATACACACGCGCAGACACACACGTACACACACATACACATACACATACACGCACTTACACACACTTACACACACAAACAGACACACAAACACACACACACACAAACACTTACATACACACAAACAGACACACAAACACACACACACACAAACACATATATACACACACAGACATATATACACACACACAGAGACATATACACAGACATACACAGACATATACACAGACACACACAGACAAACACAAAGACACACACACAGAGACACACACACAGACAGACACACACACAGACACACACATACATATAAACACACACACAGACACACATACAGACACACACACAGACACACAAACACACACACACACAGACACACACAGACACACACAGACACACACAGACACACGCAGATGCACACTCAGACGCACACACAGACGTACATACAGATGCACACACAGACGCACACACAGACGTACACACAGGCGCACACCCCCCCGCCTGCGTGCCCGCGCCCGCGCCTTGCTCGTGCACACGCATACGCATATACGTATACATATACATACATACCTACATATATACATACATACATACATACATGTATATATATATACATATATATATATATAGATATACACGCATAATAGTTTAAGTGGTTTGCATTTTGCTCCATTCTTTGCAAGTATTTATAGAGAAACAAAAGGGGAGATTTCTCCATTCACCCATCCCTTTCATTCTAGAGTAAGAAAAAGGAACTCCTGTTATTAGTCGTTTGATCTACTAATCATTGTTGACGGTGCATCAATTGCTGTTGTATCGACATAGTGGTGGTTAGGATTTATCTCAAGAATAGCAATCGCTGTTGTTCTATAATCTGCACCACCTCAATCGTGGAAGTAACTACCGATATACTGGTCGGTGATTGTCGATGACGTTGACACCGTCGCCACTGTGCCTGCATGGTGGTGGTTAGGATTTGTTCATCTAGATCGATTGTGGTCGGTTGCGTGGTGATGGCTATAATTGAACCGGCTTTCCCCTTGCTGTTCTTGGTGGCTTAGGCAAATGTTGCAGTGACGATTTGATGGCCTACATCTTTGTGTTGCCGATCATTACGGTTGCCTTGGTGGTGGACTCTATAGCTGTTGTGCCTCCCCTTTATGGTCAAGGTAGAGCAGGCGACAATTCCTGACTATGGTCAACCTTGATGGTTATAGTGTGACCGCCTTTGTTGCTCCTTCTTCTCCTTTTCTCTTCGAAACCCTTTTAGGGTTTTGGACTAGTGGTGGAAATTATTTTCTTCGGTTATGATAAGGATGACCTCACCTCAAGACCTGTCACGCCTGTTTTGCTCGGCTTTTGTTAGTTTGTTTGATGATAATGAGGAAGGCCTCATCTGTTAGTTTGTATAGGAAGATGTGTGGTTTATGGGCGATGACAACGTAATTGGGTTTCTTCCCGAGCCTTAAACGCGGTGATGTTTATTCCCGAGCCTTAAAAGTTAAGCGGATACATTTGCATTTAACACAATTTATTGCCGCTGTGAAGCGCGGGAAGAATAAACCTAGTTTTAATTTAATTAGAACTTAGCATTTAGTAAATTTTATATCAAATATAGCAAAAATGTTTAAACAGATTATTACATTTATATTAGATTAACTTATATATAAACTTACTAGTTTTAGAAAACCCGTGTAACACACGGGTTGAAAATATGAAAACAACATAATTCATATTATTTCGTATGATTAAGTTACGTATTACTATAACAATTAAAAATAAAAAGTTACATTTATAAATTATAAAATTCAAATACTTTTATGAATAATATAATATATAATTGATCCATTTAAAATTAAAACCAGTTGTATTAAAATCATCACACTAATCTAAAATAAATAAATATATCTATAAATATCTTTTTCTTTTTAGTTTTTTTTAAATTAAATTTTAGTTAGCTATAAAAGTATATATAGTTCAAAACAATATGATTACACAATTAAGTTGATAATATAAAAAATTAAATTTAAAACCAAATGAACTATTGCTATTAATTGAGTTTCTTAAAATAAAAAACTTGACTAAAAATATATTTAGTTTAGGCGGGAAAATTTTTTTAAGGAGTAACATGAGAGTGTCATGTGACATCTTAGTTACTCTTTTATTATATAGTATAGATTAGATAAAAGTAAAGTATATTTTGAATAAAACTTGACAAAAAAATTTAAAAAAACTCCGTTTTTGAAATATATTAATAAGAATAATAATCTAAAAAGAAACTTCCTCACTCAGTGATAGTCATTTGTAACCTATTAATGACCAAAAGACACAAAATTCAAACCATCCACCCTAAAGAAAACGACATATAAACCATATTTCTTCGTTTTATTCAAAGTCTTTTAACACACTAATATTTTCAAACAAAATATGGCCTCAACACAACTACTCTTCACCCTCCTCCTCTACATAGCTCTAAATTCCCCGCCTTGCACGGTGGCTCAGTGCCCCTACCCATGCAACCCCCCACCGATCCCTGGCGGCAACACGCCGCCATCGGTAACCATGCCGCCTCCAACGACAACCTTTCCTCCCCCTTCGCAAACGGGGAATTACCCTCCTCCGGTGGTTACTTTCACACCACCATCACGTGTTTTTCCTTATAACCCTTCAACCCCTACCTTCTATGGTGGCGCGCCACCACCCCCCGACCCCATAGTCCCTTGGTACCCGTTTTACTACAAGGATCCGCCTCGTAACCCTCGTAAATCTATGTCATCGGATCTGCGAAGTGGATCGATGGTTGTGATGTTATTGATACATGTTCTTGTGTTGCAGTTGTTGGTTAGTTGAGTTTGTATAGTGTCATGTATTGAAGTTTTTAGTTACTTCATTTTAATCTTCTTTCTAGGCATATGGTGTATGGTGGTTGTTGATGATGTTAGAATTGTTGATTATGGTGGTTGTTGATGATGTTAGAATTGTTGATTCTTGATGGTTATGACTTTTTTTTTAATATATGCCACCTTTTGTCTTGATTGGATTGATACGTCACTGATTACCAACATGTTGTGAACCGCAGTTTACAATAAGTTATATTTAGTTTAATACTACAGTTTACAAACTGATCCTTTTTATTACGATCGTAGGTATAATACGTGTAATTACTTTGTAGATACGACTTTAAAAGTGCACACAATTGGATGAATCTTATGAAAACATTTTTATATCTTTTAACAAGTACTAGCAATTGTACTCGTGTACATTCCAATCTATACTATTCATTGTTTTCCAGCAAGTGTGACATTATAACTAGTTAATGACCAATTTAGAGGTTCACTCAAACCGCTTTTTAAATTGAGTTCGGTTCGAGTAGTTTTCCAAAACGATAACTGAATGCGGCCCAATAGCCCACTATTTGTGGCCCATGTTCTTTTACACACATGGACCATAAATGGAATCTTGCGTAGAAGCCCAAATAGAGTTTTAGGAACATATTTAATATTTTGGAAATCACACGGCCTCTAAATATCAAGGCTGGCGTTATAACCTAACAAACCATTTTGGTATATTAAACAATGTTTTCCAAAACCATACTAGTAGACTGGTTCGAACCGGTTCTCAATCCGACTCAGTTCTCAGTCCGATCATCGAACCGGTTCTCAATCCGACTCGGTTCTCAATCCGATCACCGAACCGGTCGGATATTTGGCTACAAAACGAATTGGGGTAGATTGAACCGACGGCCCCTCGAATCCCGATCCGACTGGTTGGACTGACTGATTTGATCCAAGCGAGAAACAGTACTATTTACATCACAACTAGTTATTTTATTAGAAACAAACAAGGATGTCGTACAGAAAAGAATTAATTACATGATTAGAGTGTATAGAGATGAACTTGGGTTATAAAGTCAACCTAATCAAGTTATAGGAACTCTTTTAGGCCTACCAATAATCTACACAAAGTAACAAAGCTTTATTTTTTTGAACGAAAAATCACATATTTATCTAAGATACTTATAATTTTAACAAGACCTGTTTGTGACTGTTGTGAGACAAATGTTGTATGTGACCGAGTTTGCATATCCCATTTTTGCTACCGGTTTGTAATGTTTAATTCATACACAGTAGTAATTTCTTTTGTTTTTCCACTTTTTCCTATTTACAATATTGTTTGATATTTCCACTTGCTAAATTTAAAACTGTATTTTTTAGATCTCTAAAATGAATGAACTTTGTTAAGTCGAATTTAATTCGATTAATACCATTAATTTCTACCATTAATTTCTACATCTTTTAGAAATTGTGTAGGAAAGATAATACGTTTTTCAATGTAAGTAAAAAATATTTTCTTTATTTATAAAAAGAATCCAACTTTAGAATTGAGTCAGACATGAACTTAATAAGTAAATACTTCACAAATAAAATTGTGAGACACATGCATCATGCATGCATGTACACAATAATCAATTCAAACATTAAATACCGATATCAAAATTACTCCACGAATAATAATTTTTCCTTTTATTATGTATGAAATAACTTCCATTCATTACGTTTATAAAAACATACAAACTCAGACCACCATAAAAATAAGTGTAAAAGACAATTTCCAGATTTTCAGCTGCAAATATGCACTGAAGTCAAGAATAAAACCGTTTCAAAGAAACATTTCGATGATAACATGGCTCTATCTAGAATATCACGTAACAATGATTCTTAACTCAACTGGTTAAGAAGAGGTACGCATAATATGTAAATAATAGAGGTAATGAGGTTCAAATATCACTTTAAGTAAATTGCTCAGAGTTGAGTTATGGAGTTTTTTCAGTAATGAGTTTACTCCTGATGTGCTTGAGAGTGCGGTTTCAATTAAGAAACGAATAGACGGACCCTATTAAATAACAACTATCATTCGAATCAAGGCCGTATATTTATTGTTTAAGAAAAAAAATCTAGAAAATCCCATAATACAAATGCTACAATTATAAATATATATGATAATAAAAATAGATTTAAAATCGTTTTAAAAAGTTAAAAAGAATTTAAATCCTAATAGAATATTAAATAATTAATGCAGTTAGCATAAATATGATTATTTTCTTCATAAACAATCATTAATTGTAGCTACAAACTACTTTGCAAAATAGTCAAAACCTCAGTCAACCACACCTACACGTCTCCACAAACACACAATGCAATACATATATTACACATCAATACACCATCTCTTCAAAACTAGCTATTAAGTGAAACGTAGAAGATGATCACTGGTCGCGACTTTTACGCCATCATGACCGCCATGGTGCCGCTATACGTGGCCATGTTCCTCGCCTACGGCAGCGTCCGGTGGTGGAAGATCTTCACCCCCGACCAATGCTCCGGCATCAACCGTTTCGTCGCCATTTTCGCCGTCCCCTTACTCTCATTCCACTTCATCTCCATTAACAACCCTTACAACATGAACTTCCGATTCATCGCCGCCGACACCCTCCAGAAACTCATCATGCTAGTGGCGCTCGGCGGTTGGACGAAGTTCACAAACTCCGGCAGCTTTGAGTGGTTGATCACCATCTTCTCCCTCTCAACGCTGCCCAACAGTTTGGTGATCGGTATACCGCTGTTGAGCGCCATGTACGGTGAGTTTTCGGCGTCGTTGATGGTTCAGGTGGTGGTCATGCAGTGCATTGTGTGGTACACTTTGCTTCTGTTCTTGTTTGAGTTTCGTGCGGCAAAGGTGCTGATAATGGAAAGATTCCCCGGTGCCGGAGGTGATATTGTGTCGTTTAACGTCGATTTCGACGTCGTTTCGCTTGATGCACATGATATGATTGAAACCGAGGCCGAAATCGGTGATGATGGGAAACTTCACGTGACGTTGAGGAGATCTAATGCGTCGAGAAAGTCGATCGGCGGTGGTTCGCTCTCCGGTGTGGAGATTTACAGTGTGAGCTCATCGGCGATTCAAACTCCGAGAGGATCGTATGTTAATCAATCGGATTTCAACTCGATTATCGGGTTTCCAGGTGGTCGGTTGTCGAGTTTCGGTCCGGCGGATGATTTGTATTCGATTCAGTCGTCTAGAGGGCATACTCCGAGACCGTCGAATTTCGAAGATGACGGAACTCCGGCGACTGTTAACATGACGACGCGTTCTCCGGCGGTGAAGTCGGAGACGGGTAATGGCGTTACTAAAGGCCGACAACCACCACAGACGCTGTTACGTTCGAAGCATGAGGATAATATGTTTGGGCGGAGCTCTAGTGCTCCGATTATCTCGAAAGGGGGGCGGTCCCGTAGTAAGCTATACGCCGCGATGGAGCATCCGGCTCGACCGGATAACAATGGCGCGAAGGAAACCCGGATGTTGATCTCCGATCGTCCCCAAAATAGCAAACCCGGAGGTGAGTAGTGAACATTCTATCTATAGATCTTATACATGCATTTTTAAAAATTTCTACTATACGTACACCAGTTTAATCTTTAATATTTTCAAACAGTCATTTGAGGGTTCATCCTCAAATGACTGTTTGAAGGTTAGGACTAATTAAACTGTCGTTTGAGTTTTTCATCAAACGACCGTTTGAGTTTTTCATCAAACGACGGTTTGAGTTTGAGGGATGGTGTGTGGATAGTAGGTAATTTTGAAAAATGCGGAATTTTGATTAAATTTCGATGTGGGTGTAGAGATGAAAGAATTTGACATAGAAATAGGCGGAGACCGGGAGAGGATTAAACCGGTGGTGGAACCGATGACGGAAACAGCACAGAATGAACGGTCGGGCGACCAGATGCCGTCGGCGGGTGTGATGAGCCGGTTGATACTGCTAATGGTGTCAAGGAAGCTGATGAGGAACCCTAATACGTATGCGAGCATCATAGGTTTAGTTTGGGCTCTTGTGTCTTTCAGGTAAAACTTTAAGTATAATTGAGTTTTCAATGAAATGAAATAGAACGTAACGATAGTTTAGTCAAATTAAGATATATGTTAATTGACTATCTTTGACTAATAGATCAGTATATTTATTACAGGTGGCATTGGTGATGCCAAAAATAATAGGAAATTCAATCTCGTTGATCTCAAATGCTGGTCTTGGAATGGCCATGTTTAGCTTAGGTAAGTTATCTCTTTAATATTTTAAATTTTATAAAGAAATTAGCTTTTTCTTTTTTTTTTTAAACGGCGACTTTCATTTCTGAGTGACAGTCGCATCTCCGACAAGTCGGAGACCCATCACCTCTCATACCTGACCACTACGTTGTCTGAACCGGGCCCGCGGGTTCAGAGGAAGGGGCTGGCGTTCCTCGGGAAACCATGAAGCCTACTGCCACTTGACAATAGTTGCGCCGTTACACGAGCCGAAACCCGCTAACGTAACGCTCTCCGGGACTAAAACCCGAGTTGGCTCGGTTTCGAACTCACGAAATGAGACTCAAAACTTCATTGCCATACCAACTCCACTAAGGGAGTTGGTTAGAAATTAGCTTTTTCTAACGTAATAGATTTCAGCTGTTTAGCAAAAAGCATTAAATTTAATAATAATTTAATAATAAAATCAGTATTTAAGCTTAAGTTATATGATGCTTAGAGGTATTTATGATTTTGTGCTAATGTCATATTTTTTGTTTCGTAAGTAACGTTTACAAATACTTTTTTGAAATGTTTAATGAACATCAAAATAGTTATTTTCCGGGAAGTTTTGTTTTAAGATTTTGTGCCAATAATTAATAGTGGCCTCTTTTGGCGGTCCAATGTTTAATCGTTGACATGGGTAAATATTACTAACTTGGTGATAATAACAACTAACAAGTAACCAGTCGTTTAAAAAAAGATTATGTATTTAAATCCTATCAATTATCATTACAACTAATGTTGTTTTCTCGACTACAAGCTAGCTTTTGTGGTTTATTTTAAAGTATTGACTATTAATCAATTTTGTTATTAGAAACATCTCTAATAAAGCATGCTTTTGCGTGATACTTTTGTTGAAAGCCACCCTCTTAAAGTTCCGTATGTTTTTGTGACTAACATGAAGCTCCTTTGGTTTTGTATGGTAAGTTGTGGTTTTAATTGTTAAGAAAATAGAAGCAACATATTACAAAATTTTCTAAGAACGGTATAAATACGAAATAGCTGTCAGGTTTTTCACAAAAATATTGTCGATGTTGTCCCTTAAAGTGGTATACTCTTTACACCTTCTATGTAAACCCTAATTTTATGCAAAAGTTGTCCCCTAAAGTTGTATACCATTAATGTCATTCACACTTTATATTTATTTATTTTTTTTCAAATTATCTCTCAACGCATATGTTGTCATGTTTCTGTTCACTCTACTTTCCTAATTTTGCCTAAGTACTTATGGTTTTTAGTAAAAAATGATTAACTTATGTTATGCATGTTTTTAAGGTTTGTTTATGGCACTCCAACCTAAGTTAATAGCTTGTGGGAGATCAAAGGCTTTGCTTTCCATAGTAGTGAAGTTTCTCATAGGACCGGTGGTAACTGCATTTGCAGCATTTGTAGTTGGTCTCCACGGTACCCTCTTCCATATTGCTATTGTTCAGGTATATGTTCTACAATCACATCCTTGCACTATTATACAAACCTATATTAGCAACGAAAAGTTAAAATTGAATAATACTATTAATGATATTATGTCATGATGGTCGTAAAGTGGGGACGAATGTGTGATGGATAAACCTTGTATTCCGATTTGGGACATTTTTTTCTTCATAAGTCTGTCAAAAATTACTGATACAAATATAAAAAAAATTAAAAATAATTCATTAAAGTATAAAGGATTATATTAGTTTTCTATATATTAAGATTGATCTAATATTAATTTGCATTTGTTAATGTGAATTTGTAGGCCACACTCTCTGTAGGGATTGTACCGTTTGTTTTTGCTAAGGAGTATGATGTTCATGCAACAATTCTTAGTACTTCGTAAGCTATATGAACTTGAAGTGTCATAAAATTAAAGGCACAAAACAGTGACAGAACCGGAACTTCTTGATCAAAGGGTCCTAACTAAAGTTCTTTTCCTATATTGCCGGGCTAAATTCATTATTTAAAAAAAATCTTAAATTTTATATATAATAAAAAGATATGACAAACTCCTGTGACCAATGAATAAGCGGGCCCTTTTGACCCTCCCTTGGTTCCGTTGTAAATTTAATCATTATTTTTTGTTTGTTTATTACTATGAACTAATATTGAATTTTGTTCTTTCAGAGTTATTTTTGGAATGCTGATTACGGTGCCTATAACCATATGCTACTACATCATTCTTCAACTTTAGTATTGTAAAGATAATTAAGCACTGTTTAGATTTTAGAGTATAATCTCTTGAAGAAATATGTTGGTAGAATGTAATCATATGATTAATTGATTCTCGATGATATTAGTAGAACCCTATGGTAATTAAGGTGATCTCAAATGAACCTTGCAAAGTTTGTTATAGTTTCGTTTGTGTAGAACACTTAAAAGTTCTTTTAAGATGATCAGTGAGATACATTCGGACAAGATTACATCGTCAAATATATAAATATGATTTTTATTATTTACATATAAAATCTTGTTCATTAGCTAAACACCAAGTATGTAAGAAATATTAATTTAGCAAATAAATAGAACTTAAAATATCATATTTTCTTTATTTCATAAAAGAAAGTACTTTATTTAAAAATAAAAAAAACGCCAATTCCTTAACTATATAACTTTCTATATTCAATCTGCTAATATAATTCAAAGTGTTTTTTTCAATAACAGAACATAAAATTTTAAATATCATGTTATATAGAATGTAGAGTAAATTACCATTTGTATCCTTGTGGTTTGGTAATTTTGACCATTTGCATCCCTACAGTTTAAAAATCCTCATATACACCCTAACGTTTCATTTTTGTTCCCATTTGCATCCAAATTACTAACGACGTTAAATAATTCAGTTAATTTTTTATAAAATGACGAAATTACCCTTAAAACCTCTAACCCACTACCCTTTTTTTCTCTCTCGCTGGAGTCAACACCTCCATCACCCACCCACCACCCGTCCACCACCCGTCCACCCACCCACCACCCGTCCACCGCCACCGCCACCTTCACCACCGCCGTCGACGCATAAACAAAGCGACTCGAACATACCCGATTCTCCGTCAATCCAAGCATCAAAACTACCAACATAAGCACAAATCATACCCGATTCTCCGCCAATCCAAGCTGAACAACACCATCAGGGTTACTCAATCGATCATAAGGATCTGCATAAGCCTTATCCAACCCAATGTAATAAGGCGAATCGTTCGCTTTCACAATCGAATGAACTCTAGCCGACACATGGGGCCTACCGATGGAGCCACGCGACAGCAACAAATTGGACCGAGGCGCCGACCGAGAGGGCTCCGGCAGGTTCGTCGACGACGGCACCGGCGATGGAGGGTTCGAGGTCTGATCCTCCGGCGGGTTGGGCGGCGCACGACGTCGTTTGATGTAAAATTGGAGGAAGTAGAACATCACACAGGGGATGACTGAACCTAGAATCAACCCATCCCCACCTTGTACAATCCTAAATTGGACGGAGCATCCGATGGAAAACATGAAATCCAGTCAACTTCATCGTCGGAAACCTCATCTTCAATAAGCTCAAGAACTCGCAGAAGCCTGCATTCATTAACCACACAATTAGGTCACAATAAGCTACCACAAAGGAACAGATCTAAACACAAGCTCTTTGAAATTGGGAAAAGAGTGCGCCACCATCGCTAGATCATCATCGGTGACGGACATCCGCTTCAGGTGGATCTTCTCCAGTGCACGATAAGCAGAAGCCATGGCGGAGACCCACGGAGTGAAGTGCGCGCCCCAGTCTTGCGGAAGCAAACTGAAGTCAGCAAACCGCGGTTTCCCCTTCACCATCACCGACCGTACACGGCTGAACCGCTTGGTGACCCGTGGTGGCGCCACCACGTACCTCCTCCGCTGGAAATCGTGGTGGTGATAGAGTGATGAGAGAGAGAGAATATGTGTGTGTTTATGTTTGAGAAAGAATGAGAGAGAGAAAGAGAGTTTGTGGTGGTCAAAGGAGAAGAAGAAGATGACGTGGATGGTCCCATTTAATTGTAGCAAGGGTAATTTCGTCATTTTATAAAAAGTTAACTGAATTATTTAACGTCGTTAGTCATTTGGATGCAAATGAGAACAAAAATAAAACGTTAGGGGGTATATGGGGATTTTTAAACTGTAGGAATGCAAATAGTTAAAATCACCAAACCTCAGGGATGCAAACGGTAATTTACTCTGGAATGTAATAAAGCTTATTATTATTACTTAATATGTACATTTATGTATACCTTTTACCTAAGCTACCTTCTCTGATTATTGTTTTCTGTTGGCATAGAAACACTACTCAATTGTAATTTTTCATCAGGGTGACTTGAGCTTGTGCAAGCCTTGTTCGACACCATTTTCACTTGACCGCTAGTTTTCTTGATATTTTGGAATCCTATGGATGGGGTTTATTCTTTTGCAACAATGTCGGGGCTTCAAGATACGACTCCCGGAGATTTTTATGTTGTTAGCAAGGTTTTTTAGTTTCTTTAGAGACCTAATGACACACTAGATTGCAGTAAAGTGCATTCTTTAGTACCATTAAGTATTTCTCATGGTTTGACTATCAGATGATCAAACTCAATGCATTATATGCACTTGATGATGCCAATATGCCATCATGTGTCTACTACCTAATTGTGTTCTTGGAACAACCCTTGTCACTTGGACTTTCAAGAAACATCACATTGTGGTGTGAAAGTACTCAAGCTAGATATCTTGTGTTCAATACAATGTTTCATGAGCGTACAAAACATCTCGAGATTGATTTGTGGTTATGGTTAATCGACTGACTTTTTGATATCTTGACCTAAGGGTTGGATGGCTCCAACACGATTTGATTATTTTGGGTCCAAGCTTTACATTGCTTCAACTGTCCCTAACTTGCAGGAGAATGTTAAAAGGTGTTGCATGATGTGACTCTCCTCTTACAACATGCTTTTATAGAAATTGCATCTCTCCTTTTACCTTCTCTAGAAATTCAGATTCTCTATACAAATAACTGATTTATACATCATCAAATGCACATAGTATAATAACAGATAACAGATAGAGCAGTGTGCAAACTTACTATAACAACTTGTTAAAAACAGATTGATTTCATCAGTAGCTTTCATAATATGTGGGAGTGACATTGGACCATCAAATGACACAGCTAAAGAAGAATGAACATCATCTTTATAACTTTATTTCACAGTCCCATAATATATACAGGCTACAATAACATTAACATTTGCATGGTTGAATTCCATCTTATACATTGCAATGATCACTCAATCATACTTTATTTCTTTTACATGGATAGAACCCATGAAGTAAGAAAGCTTATACACCAATCCTAACATAACAACGACGACAGCTCTAAAGATCAAAACATATGATAGTTTCGTGGCCTACAGTTTACAATTTAGGGTTCAGGACAAGCAGTATACAAGACTCAAGACCATTGATTAGAATCATGAGTGTTATTTCAAAGCTTTCAACTTACTATAACAACTTTAAAGATCATATGATAGACTTTGAGTATGCTTATTAGCAAACAAACCTCTTTCAAGAACCCAATCCTCAATCATGGCTTGAGAATTGACAGCCTGATCAGTTGGCACAAAATGACCAGCCCCTAACACCACCACATGACTCAAGTTATCTGATTTCTGCACATAACCTGCTAGAACATCATTCACTTTCCAAACGCTTCGTTCTGCGTCCATAAACTTCTGAAGCCCCTCCCACTTCATCTCCCTCACCCAAGATTCAACCGACACCACACCATCTCTCAAATCACACTGACCTTGATACAACAATAACTTAGTATTTTTAACAACATACTCCACCATGTACCTCACACTCTTCATCACATCCGCGTGCAGTGCTGCCCCAACCACATCACTACACTCCTCAAAAACCATCGATTCGTTCACTCCCAACGCGCGTTTAACCTCAGGGTCCTTCAACAACTCTACCACCCAATCAGAATGATAAGGACTCTGCCTCCTGAAGTCATACAAAGTAGCTAAACCCGTGACTGTTTCCAGAAAGTTCAACACTTTGTTTCTTGCATCTGTAGCATCACTCCAGTTACCCGCATTCGCTAACTTCACAGCCTCATACTGCAGCTTCTCCAATTGGGTCCTCTGTTTCTCATTAATCAAACCAAGATTATAATTATGCAAAGCATGAGTTCCCACTTGAATTGCAGGATCCGTCAACCCGTTTCCAATTGCCAATCCAAACAAATTGACCCGTTTCGATTCGGGCAAAAGGGGGTTTCTTTTGAGAATGTAGTACCCAATCGCCGGCACATATTTTCCGGCGTAACTCTCTCCGGTGATGTAAATACGACGAGATTTAAACAAAGGGTCCAAAGCGATAAACTTTCTGATCGCAATAAACAAATGCTTCGCTACAGTTGGCTGATCCGTAGGAATCTCTTCAGGGGTTGAAGCGATACTAAACCCAGTTCCAATCGGGTTATCAAGGAACAGAAGCCCAAATATCCGGTTCCAAGACCCGGGGTTAGGTTCGAGCGCAAGGTGTTCGACGTTTTGCTTCACAGAATTTGTCACTCGCCATGGACCAAGTTCATAGAAATTGCCGATCATGGATGAACAACCGGGGCCCCCTTGAAGCCAGATGACAATTGGGGTTTCAGAGAGAGTGTTGATGGGGTTTTGGGCTTCGTAGAAGGTGTAGAAAATGGCGGATTTAGTGGTGGAATTGACTGTGAGGTAGCCCGATTTGGTGGGGAGAGCTTGTGTGGGGAGTGTGGAGGCTGACGACGGTGGGTGTAGGTGGAAGACGATGAGGAGAAGAAGCAGCTTCAAGGACGTTGACTCCATTGGAGAGTGGTGTGTCAAGTGTGAGCTCTGGTTATCGGTTTGACATTTTGCAATGGTGTAGACGGAGAAAGTAGAATTGAAAGGTTATGGACCCAGGGTTTAACATTTATCAAATCAAGTTTTTAACTAATTTTTATTAAACTTTTGAAAAATTAATAACTTAATAAGTATGTTTTGATAATATCGAAGAAGAAGTTAATAAATTGATTTTTAAAGGGTTAAAAAAATAGATTTTAGAAAGTTAAATAAAGTTAATTTTGAAAAGTTAGTAATCCCAAACACCCCTATCTTGTTGGTAGAACTAAAACATGAAGTAAATTTTTGCAGAAAGTAGAAACTAATTGTATATCATTAGGGTTAGATTTGAGAATTAAACGGGTTTGGCCTGTGAAACCGGACTGGACCGACCTATAGGACCCGGGTATGTAATACATGAGACGGTCTTCGGGTGCTATATTGCAAACTAATTGGTTCCAGTTCGGTTGGGTTAAACCGGACGGTTGCTATAAAGACCCGAAAACCAGGATTATGCTGTAAAGTGGTAAGGGGGAGGCGGGAGGTTTTATTCCCTTGTAAGTTCAAGGTTTAATCTTTAACATTGACGAATAATTGCTAACTTGATGTAGTAACTACTAATTACTAACCATGTCATTCAAAAAAAAAGTAAAATTTCTATGAAATTATTTTGCGAATATCATTGTCGTAGAGGTATAAATCTGATATGCTAACAAAAGTGTTATTGCGCTTAATGCATTTTTTTTATTCGAATAAATTTTTCTAAGTGACATTTTTTTGGTGGTGGGGCTATGCTTTCTTATCTTGCTTTTATGTAGATGAGTAGAAAGAACCCACTTCCTAATCGCCTAAGGTTCAAAACGATTTCGTTTAAAACTTTTTGTGACTTAATAAAAAGCATATGAAGATTCTCCATGTTTTTGAGACACGGGTTTATAGGATATGCATTGTAACTTATACATCCCATTTAAGATAGTAACAAATGCTTGGTGTGCGTACATACTTTTCACACCATGGATGCGTACTCTATGCATCACTTACTTGTATGTCATGCATTACCACTTATAAAATCGACTTTTCAATACTCTTACTTGTATGTCGTGCATTACCACTTATAAATCGATTTTTCAAGGGATTGGTTCATTGGTACTGAAGACAACAGTGATGGATTATTTTTTGCGTTTTACCATCCGGAATGGGATATGAATGTTTTATATATCGTATATTTCTATATAATATAATCATGTTATGATCTCATGCCTTCCATACCTTCCACTAGGATATAGTTCATTTAAAAGAGTACACTATTATTAATATTTTAGTATGTTGATTTTATTGTTCATGCAGTTTTAAAGGAAAATATATACCAACACAGACTTGTTATTTATTTCTCGTTTTGAAATATATTTGTAACTACCTTTAGTTACCCGTGTATTACACGGAATTGTGAAGAATTAATTATTAAATAATATAAAAATAAAAATAAAATCAAGTGTGTTATATATTAAATAAGACATAACAACTTTTGATTATAAGGTCACAAATGAGCAAAAACATTCTTGTAAACTATATTTGTTGTAACATTAGTAGGTTTACACTCATTATCTAAAGCTAAAGCTTCAATCCATCTTTACTCTTAACTTGCGAAAAGATGTCATAAAACTGATCATGCTTAAAAATAGACTCTTTCAAGTATAAACCGACACTTGACACAGAGTGACCTTAACTTTTGTTTATTGTCATAGCGAAATATACAGTCACATAAAACGGTCTTTTTTTAGACTTAAAAGGAATACTTTTGACAGATTAAATCGTGAGCTAGATATTAGTGGATGAGGATATTAGTATGAAGAAATTAAATAATATACCCTGAAAATTTTGTAACACCCGCCTCCCGGGGCTCACCGTGGGGAGCGTTACGCATCGAATATACAGAACACATAGTAATCAGAGAATACACGGCGGAAGTCTAACTTTAAATATACATCAACGTGTACAATACATTTGTTATAATAGATAATACCATTACACCAGTTTAACTATACTAGAGATCCAAATCTTCAACAACATTCTAGAACTTTATTTTCTCATAAACTAACTCGTAATCTTCAAGCCCTGTGATCACTTGGCACCTAGGATGTGTGTCCATAAAAATAGAAAATATTTGGGATTCAGCATAAAGCTTGTGAGTTCATAAACATGGAATTCTTTAAAATTCAAAACATGTTATTATTGACTATTGCATCAAGCAGATACAGTCATGGCAAACAGATAGGAACAGAGTAAGCACAGTATAAATTCACATAACCAGGCTATGTATACAAAATCCACTAGCTAAAACAGAATCATACAAGCAGCCCTCAAGCATCCTATCAAGCATTGCACATATCACAGATGCTATTGATTGTCAATTCTACAATTATTACCAGTTATTAGAACTTCACATCCTGTTTTAGAAAACAGTTCAGAGGAACTCACCTCAATCAATCAAGTCAGTGATATCGTCTGCTCAGGTTCACTGCTATCAGGTATTATCCTATAAGCAAAATAACATTACTTAAGCTATATTCTAGCTAGTAACAATTTTAGGGATGATTCGTTATCTTTTCCTATTTGTTGGTTTTATTTGGGCACTTTCTTTTATCATATGACAATCCTTTGTTACAACCCTTACTAGTTGGCATAACTCGGGCGTTTCCATCATACCCGAGCCAACCCTCGGGGTTACCCAATACCTTCCCTAATGATAACCTTAAAGTCTAATAATAATAATAATAACAACTACAACACTAAAAATAACAAATAATAATAATACTAACTATAACAATAAAAATAACAACTATAATAATAATAATAACTATAAAGATGATAATAATAATATTAAAAATAACTATATTAATACTAATACTTATAATGATGATAATAATAATAATAATAATAAGAGTAAATTACACTGATGGTCCCTGTGGTTTTATACAAATTTTGGATTTGGTCCCTGAAACGTTTTTCTTATGGATTTGGTCCCTATTTGCAATTTTGATTTACATATTTGGTCCCCACCCTTAACTCTAGTTAGTATATTACCGTTAGAAATGTTAGATGATTTGTAAAAAGGGACATTTTGGTCATTTCGCAGCTAACCCATTCTCTTTATATCTTTCTTTTCTTCATTTTGAGCCCTAGAAACCTTGAAACCTTAAAACCTTCAAATGGAGAAACATAGGTCGATCGGAGAAACCCACCCACCATTCTCTCTGTTGAACCCTTGAAACCTTCGAACGGAGAAACACAGGTCGATCGGAGAAACCCACCCACCATTCTCTCAGTTGAACCCTTGAAACCTTCGATCGGAGAAAACACCAGGTCGACGAGCAAACATCAGTTGTTGTGAAACCCTAGAAAGAATCGAAGATGGTGATTTGTTCATGCGGCTACCAAACATCAGTTGTTACATCTTGGACCAAAACAAACCCAGGTCGACGCTTCTATTGTTGTGCAAGAAGGGGGAAAAATTGTGGTTTTGTTGGGTGGGTTGACCCACCAATGTGTGCAAGAGCTACGCAAATCATCCCCGGATTGTTGATGTCCATAGAGAGTTACAAAGAAAAGGCAAGCTCAAATGAAGTTGATAAGAGAAGATTGAAGTATATGTTAGGAATTAGTTGGTTGTTTTTCATTTTTTGTTATTTTTTAAGTGAAGGTTGAAGTTTATCCAATGTAATCGGTAGTTTATGTATCTAGGATTTTGGTACGTATGTTTAATGGTTATGAAAAGTTTAATATTTTGCATTTTGGTGTGTTAAGTTGAGTAGCAGTTGCAATTGTCTGACTGATGGATGTATCTGTGAAAATATGAAGTTGCAATTGTCAATTGTGGACTGGTATGTTTAATGGTTATGAAAAAATGAAGTTGCAATTGTCAATTATGGACTGGTATGTTCAATCGTGGACTGGTTGTTCAAAACAGCAGGTATCAAAAACCATTGTGCAAACTGCTAACACAGCAGTTGCAATTGTCTGCCATCCATTCAGCAATTGCAATTATGGACTGGTATGTTCAAAACAATTGTCAATTATGGACTGGCATCCATTCAGCAGCTAACACAACAGTTGCAAAATGCTGCTATCAAGCCATTGTGCTATCAAACTGCTGTCTGCCGTTGATTGTCCATTCACCATTGTGCAAGCATACATACACAGTTGCAATTGTTCAAAAACCATTGTACAAACTGCTTTGTGCAAGCATACATACACAGTTGCAATTGTTCTAAAACCATTATGCAAGCTGCTTTGTACAAGCATACATACACAGTTGCAATTGTCCATTCACCATTATGCAAACTGCTTTGTGCAAGCATACATACACAGCATACAAATCCACACATTAAAACAACAGCAAACATACATTGTGCAAGCATACATAGTGCCAAAACAGCAGCATCCATACATTAAAAAAGCTGCTATCAAAACAGCAGCATCCATAGTCGTATTTAAACAAAAACATAACAATTCCATAAATCCATAACACCATACATTAAAAACTAACAAAAAACCAAATCCATAACAAATCAAAAAACGATTCCAAAGTAGTATTTAAACAAAAAGCCAAACCCAATCAATTACTTAGTAACATGTTGCTTCCCTTTTTGCTCTTGAACTCCCATGAGAAGACACCCCTTTTGTACGAACAACTTCTTGACCTTTGCATGTTTTTTTATTATGCCCTGGTTTGTTACATTTAGAGCACGTGACCGACTTTCCTTGCTTGGTAATCTTACCATTACGTTCAACTTCATCAACTGGTTTGGTCCTTTTCTTTTTTGGTCTTCCAATTGGAGTGTGATGCTTAGGTGGAGTTAAAATTGTTGGACAAGAAGATTTAGGCCATAGCTGTCTGCCATTGATTGGATCAACTTTCTTCATATACACCTTTTTCCATGTATCTACCCAATACACTGGATCAACCCAAGATTCTGGAATCCCAACTAATATTCCATTAGCAGCCATGTTGTACATACATGCCACTGCGCGTTTACATGGGATTCCGGTTAATTCCCATTTTCTACACGAACATATTTTTTGTTGCATATCAACAACATATTGGTCTTCCCAAACACTAACTTGATACTTGTGTAGACCATTCCAAGACACTTTACATTTTGAAGCCTCTGATTTGATTTGATTGAAAAGTTTAATGGTTGTAGGTGAAAGAGGTCCTTCACTCTTATCAATAACCTTCTGTACATTCACAATCTTCCTCATAATGTAACATCCTGTATTTTTGCATTAATTAGAAGTTAAAGTCATTTAATCTAGAAAGGACCAGTGTGATCATTTATGAAACTCATGGGTGAATTTTGTGTTAATGCCTTTACTTATTTAGTTAATGGTTTAATTGAATCAAGCCTAAAACGTTAAATAATAAAAATAATAATAAAATAGTAATAAAAATAAAAATAATAATAATAATAATAACGATAATAACTAAAATAATAATAATAATAATAATAATAATAATAATAATAACTATAATACCAATAATCATAATAAGTGTTAATCTTTGAAATAAATAAAAATAATATGAGCTTTTATCTTAAAACTTAAGATTAGCAAGTTATGCATAAGATAATAAACATTTTAAACTTCAGGGTCCAAACTATAAATTGGTTTAAAATTAAAAATTAAACTTTGAAAACAAAACATCAACTACATAAACCACAGGGACCAAATTGTAAATTACTGAAACTAAACCCCCACCACCCTCATCGCCCCGATTTTCCGGTGCCGAGCTCCGGCGAGCTCCAGCGAAACCCAAACCCATTAAATATCGAATTTTCGATCGAACTAACCGGCTCAAACCGCGCGGCCCCATGATTCGAACCCGATCACAACCCAAATTGGGTTCCCACTCATGCAAACTTTCCAATTCGAAACCGAGACCAACTTTAACAAAAATCCGAATCAAATCTTGTCCAAATTCACAAATTGGACCAAATCAATCACACCTAAAGTTAATACGCGGTCTAACCAATTAATCAATCAATCAATAACGCAAATTAACAGATCGAATCTCTCAATTTTGGTAAACTCGAATGCGGTTTCAAAATCGAATGGGTTATGCTCGAACCCATGAAATCAAGCCTATAAATTGGGGGCTTTCGGTTTATTTTGAAGTTCCTAAACTCTCCGAACCCTCAATTTCACCATAAACTCTCCCAATCGAAAAGCCCCAACCCAAGAACATCCGAACCTAAATCGAACTCGAAACCACCCATAACCTCATCGAAACAGGTAATTAAAACCTGTTTTCTACTCGTTTTTGTTCAAAGATCAAAAGCCCTATGATGATTTAGGTGATTAACACCGAATCGAGGGCCAATTTTGATTCTGTTGAAATTAGGGTTCATCCAAATTTGAGGGTAAACCGGGGGACTAAGGTTAAAACGATAACCGAACCAATGAAAACCAAGGCCTTGGCCCTGGTTCACTGGTTCCTGCACCCCATGTTGGATGGGAGGTCCCGGGTTCGACCCCGGGCACCCCCCTCCCTTTTCTTTTCTTTTCTGATTTTTCTTTCTTTTCTTCTTTTCTTTTAATTATTTAACCTTTTTAAATTCTGAAAAATTTCTAGAATTATTTTATAAAATGCAGAATTTATTTAAACTTTTGTTTAATTGTTTTGAGACTAAATTAATTTTTATAAAATACTTTTGTATTTATAAATACATTGTCGTAGTTCTAAAAATACAAAAGAAATATGTAAACGTAATACTTGTATATAAATATATATTTTCAAACAATTAGATTGTTTAGTTACTTATACCTACATATATATATATAATTCAGTTTAATAGTTAAATCACTTATCGTAATTATTATATACAATCTTTATAAATCGGTTTAACGTACAATTAAATCAAGTTTTCTTATTTATATTATTATTTCTCATTCGCGCAAACAATTAAATATCTCACGTATAAAAATCCATTCGTTCCATTAACTCGATCGCATTATTAACATGTAATAAATACGAATTATTATTGAATCCTATTAGATCTACAACCCTAAAACATAATAATTAATCATCAAACCTATTATAACGCGCTACCTTATTTTATTTAGGTGCCTTGTGACGTTGTGTTGGAAATCATATTCGCGATTATTATTATTCCATCTACAAGTCCCCTATTATTTAAACAAGTGAGTTCTTATGCCCATTTTACGTTTATTTCACACTTTTCGGGGTGAAACATGTTGCTTATACAAACTTACTCATACACGCTTTGATACTTATTACACACGGGCAATTCTTTACATAGTCGTGGTTGTTTGAATATGTTAAGTATTATATGAGATGTGACATACGTGTGCAATCATTAACTATTGCTAGCCTGGCGAAGTCTTAGATCTTTGGGCCTGACAAGCCTATTTGGTGTTAAAGCCGAGGGATTGCCGGCTCCTAGGAGCCGTATGCTTGTGCACTAGGGAACCAAATACACTTAGCTAATCATGCTTATTCATATTATTCAGTCGAGGTTTGATTGTAACTATGCATGTTCTATATACTTACTATTTGTAACCATTGACTAGAATTGCCATATTTTTTGTATACTTATTGTATTTAAAACCATGAGAACTCACCAACTCGTTAGTTGACTTTATTTTCAACATGTTTCAGGTAATGTGCAAGCTTAGCGAATTGAAGAAATGCTTAAACCTAGAACATGGACCTAGGCTTAATAAGAACAATTGGATTTCCTGTTTTCGTTTGCTTTATTTTGAGACTTTGATGTATGTGGTGTTTGAAACAATTGATTAATGGCATTTTACATTATAATATAGCGTTATGTGATTGTGAACAATCTTAACCCTCACACTTCGACGTTTCCGCCGTCAAGGTTGGGGTGTGACACATAATATACTCCCTTATGAACTCCAAACAAGTTATAATTGGTTTGTCTCTTCCTTGTACAAGTTGCTTGTTAAATACCTCACACATGTTGTTCAACAAAACATCACTTTTGCATCTACCTGTTTTCATAGTATATAACAAATTTTTTAGGCAATAAGTATATTAGAAATTTAAATAAAAAAAGAAGCATAACTAACCATTAAAATGAGACCTAACACTGGCACTGAAAACTGATTCATATCTACTAAATCAACATAAGTAACCTTTCCATTCACATAGCTTCTACGAGTAACGTTCTTAAACATCCCACCATGATTGATTTGTAATGAGAAGAACACAGAATCATTCCCTGTTTATTAACTTAGTTTTAGAATAAAAAAAATACAATCAAAGGAATACAACAGTAGAATCAAAACTTACCATAGACTTCAACAGGATCAAAATCATCATTGCTTTTTCGAATACTCCAGACCATAATCACCATTGTTCTTGATTACTCACGATTTTGCGACCTAGATTGCGGTTCACGATTGCGGTTCACGATTGCGCTTCAACAGGATATCAACCGACGTGAATGTTTCATGGTTTGTTAACATCGACCGAACATGCGCATACATTCCTCACGTGATGTAAAATTACTAAAAAATCCCTGACTTATTTACTATACTAACTAGAGTTAAGGGTGGGGACCAAATATGTAAATCAAAATTGCAAATAGGGACTAAATCCATAAGAAAAACGTTTCAGGGACCAAATCCAAAATTTGTATAAAACCACAGGGACCATCAGTGTAATTTACTCTAATAATAATAACGACTATAATAATAATTAAACATAACCTTAAACAAGGGCGTACCTGAAAACTATCTACGGCAATTTGATGTAGAGTCTCCCCTACTCGCACTCCTAGTCGCGCTCCTACTCGAGTACCAAAACGACTACTAGCAACACCCAACGGGGTATTGAGAACTCGGGATTCTCTTTATATTAGAGCGTTCCCAAAGAAACTTATGTTCTAAATTCAACCTTAAGGCTTCTATTTATAAAGAAGTTGAAAGCAGGTGAAAATATTTGCGGAGCGATGTGGGATAGGAGTTCAAACGCCTGAAGTTCAAATGGATTGCAAATCTCTTGCAATTTGAAGTGTTATATATTATTATTTTATTATATATTATTATATTATTATAATTAATTCAGCTGCTTAACTCGTTTTTCTCTTATAACTTTAATATATAGCGTATTATGAAATTTCAAATATGTCGTTGTGACGATCTTATTTTTCTCTATGAGTCAACCTAAGTTTCGTCAAAAACAGAGCAGGTTCGAATATAATATATTATTATTATATTTAAACGGTCTCTTGTAACATAAAAATTTCATCTAAAAACTTCAAACTTTAAATAGACAGTTTACTCATTACTTACTCGTTTGACAATATATGAAATGCGGAGTTCACATGACCCAAACACCCGGGTTGTTACAAAATTATATGTAATAATTAGATCAATTTTGAATTACTTTGACCATGTAATCAAATATAGAGATATAGTATTGAATCTGGTTGGATCGGGCTATAAATGTTTATAATATTTCTGATCAGTTATTGATTAATATTTATTTAATATTAACTTTAGTAAACCCGTATATTATACGGGTTGAAAAAATAAAATATTAAATAGAACTATATTTTATGAAGTATAAAATGATAATCTAAAATAAGATATGATTAAAATTACACATGAGTAATAACTATAAGTAATAAAGTAACGATATCAAATTTTAAACTTTTATTTTTAAACTTTCTTTCCGAAAAAAGTTAAAACATTTTTTTCAAAACAAACCGTATTAAAAATGCTATTTTTTAAATTTTTTATTATAACTCTTAATTTTAATTATTTTTAGTTTATAAAAAAGTTTACTGTGACACCCTACACATATCCCATATCAGCCTTAGACAGGAGAGATTCCTGGTTCATAAGGAATGTCTGGCCTCTAATATCAACAACGCGTTTTGGGCGTATTGGCTGTGGATGAGAGGATAACTCCACAGTTAAGCGTGCTCAGGTGGGAGCAATCCAGGGAGAGGTGACCTCCCTGGGAAGTTTTCATCCGGGCAACCAAAAGCAAATCCGTGAGCTCCTCATGGGCAAAGCGGACAATATTGTTGGTGTGAGAGGCCGGGTGTGACAGAATGACGAACGACACAGGAGTGGCTCTGATACCATTCTGTCACACCCGGCCTCTCACACCAACAATATTGTCCGCTTTGCCCATGAGGAGCTCACGGATTTGCTTTTGGTTGCCCGAGTGAAAACTTCCCAGGGAGGTCACCCATCCCTGGATTGCTCCCACCTGAGCACGCTTAACTGTGGAGTTCTCCTCTCATGCACAGCCAATACGCCCAAAACGCGTTGTTGATATTAGAGGCCAGACATTCCTTATGAACCAGGAATCTCTCCTGTCTACGGCTGATGTGGGATATGTGTAGGGTGTCACATTTACTTTTTAAAAACATCAATTTTAAAATTTCATATTTTAAAAAATTAGATGTTTTAGAAAAAAATTTAGTTGTATAAATTTCTTTTTCTAAAAATAACATTAATAAAAAGACATCTTTTTTAATTTATTAAAAAATTTAATCTAAAAAGAATTAAATTATTTAATATATTTATCAATTTAGGTAATTATTTAATAGGAGAGAGAGACGGGAAAAATAAACTTAAGGGGCCTAGAAATGTGCCAAGTGTCCCCCTAAGTTACTCTTTTAGTATTATACTAGCTATAGTAACCGTGTGTTACACGGGTTGAATAAATAAAAAATTAATATAGCAAAATTTATTAATTATAAAATAATATTTTAAGATATAATATCACTGAAATTATGTATTAGAAGTGACTGTAAGTTATAAAATAGTGATATCAACTTTTTAAAACTTTATTTTTTTTCAAAAAAAAATAAATAACTTTTTGTTCTAAAACAAACCGTATAAAAATGTCATTTTTAAAAATTTTCTTATTATAACTCTTAAATTTAATTATTTTTGGTTTTAAAAAAATAACTTTTTAAAAGTACCAATTTTAAATATTTCGTATTTTTAAAAAAAGTCTTATGCTTTAAATAAATTTATTATTTTATAAAAAAATGGTTTATTTAGAAATAACATTAATAAATAGATCTCTTTATTAATTTATTAAATCTAAAAAAAGTGTTAAATAGTATTATTAGTAATTAAGGTAATTATTTAATAGGAGATAGAGGCGGGAAAATTTTGGTGAGAATGATTGTGGTGTTGACACGTGTCATCCCAGATACATTTTTATTAGAATAGGAAGATAAGCAAACGCACCATTCGGCAATTTGTGGTCTTTCGATTATTAATCGTTTTATATTATCCCTGAAATCTAATGTGTTGAATAACTTAGATGCAATGGTAAGCTTGTACTTTTATCTGACATATTATTGGATGTAAATAAATTGAAGCTTATTCCTTTGTTGCGAAGGTTTTCATTTACCCTAGAACTCGACTCGTTTTCACTTAAAGTAAAATTATGCTCGAGATTGGCTCATGATGAGCTTTATTTCTAAACTCTAGTTTGTCTATTTTCTAATATTTTTGCATTTATCTTTATAAATATTTATAACGATATATTTTATTTATAGCATTATAGTAAGGATAGGGTTATAAAAAATTATAGTTAATCTAAAAAGCCTAAAATATTCTAATCTTGACATTTATCCTTCTATTATTTTGAAAGGAGGGCGTTTTGTTATTGTGGTTCAAATATTTTTCATCATTTTTTATTTGTATTTATTATGTCTTTATGTTTTATATCATTTCGTGTTATTTTTATTATTGTTTTTAGAGTAAATTATAGAAAAGAACATTTATCTTTATAACTTATTTCACTTTTTAACATTTATCTTTAACAATTGCACTAGACAATATTTATATATATGGTTTGTTTCATCCTTGGTACTTTAGTATAACAGTCATTAATTTGTGTTGTTAAGTTAGTTCACATAATTATCACATAACGGTATATGTGTAAAAAATATCCAAATGACATAATTCAAAAACAAATCAACGTATTAAGGAAATATGATAAATAGAATAATGAGACTGATGAGTAAATTAGCCTCAAACAAATTTTATATATTTTTATCAGCAAAAGTTAGTTCTATAAAAAATATTATATTTTTTTTGAACAAAGTAAGTTTATTAATGACATATACATTATACTACGCAATTATTTTTTGCTTGAGATATTACTCGTCGGTCTCAACATTTTAGTTACCAATCCAAATTCGGCTAAGCAGGAAAGAAAGTCATATTTTCCTAATACGTCGATTTTAATGGATTATGCCACATGTTTGTTTTTTATACATTTCCCCTCATATGATAACACGTGGCCTAACTGAACGATGCAAACTAACGAGCATTATACAAAAGGACCGAAGACGAAACAAACCATATCCATAAATGTTTTTATGTGTAAGTAGTAAAGGTGAAAGTGAAAAGTGAAAATAGTTGCATAGCTAAATATCCTTTAGTGTAATTTACTCTTGTTTTTTTTATCTATTATACTAGAGGGAGAACCCACACTTCGCGGTGGAAGACTTTATGATTTTCAACAAAATTAAAACAAAATCATAGATAGAAAAAAAACACTTCTCAACAGAAACTTACCACATACGTTCCGTAGCCTTTTATTTTGTCAAAAACACTTTTCAACGAAAATTTTATATAAGAAAAACAAAATGTAACACGCTTTGCGTAGCTTTTTCTTTTGTTAGCATCAAATTTACCCAATCCTGAAACACCAATCTTAATCCCATGGTGAATTTCTTTTCGGTTAAACCCTTATATTAATAGTTAAAACACAAATAAAACCTTCTTAATATGATTTCTTTTCATTTATGTATTTATATTAATATGTTAAACACAAATTAAACTCCGTGTATGTATTAAAATAAAATTAATTCTAAAGTTATAAAATCAAACTTATTTCATATAATTTTTTTATAATTATAATTATTATTTATTGATTTGTTTATTATTTGATATTATTTTAAGTTTTATTTAAATTAATTAAAATATTTTAAATATATAAGTTTAACAATACTATATTTCAACTTTTAATTTTTTATTATTTAATGTTATTTTAGTTTTTTTAGTTCAGTAAAATATTTTAAATATATAAGTTTAGATTAGATTAAAATAATTCAGTTGCGGAGAAATCTGGACGACACGATGTCCAGAGTTGGTTCAATTTCGTGTGGTTTATAACCGATCCATTTTCGAGTGAGCTTATTCCAATTTGATTTTAAACAACATAATTTTTTTAAATAAAAGTTTAATTGAAATTATTTTTTTAATAATTACTTTAAAATTTTAGGAAGAGATGCAAGCCGTATTTTGAAATATATGTCTATTTTTAAAAAATGTTTTACAGCAAGTCTCGTTTTGTTCTCAATAAATTTAAACGTTTTATGTTATTAACAATATCTTTTATACACTTATCAATGAAAACCTAATATGCATGCCACGTAGCGTTTTTATTTTGTTAAAAACACTTCACAAAATATAAAAAAAAATGTAAACATGTTTTGCGTAGCTTTTTCTGTTAAAATAAATTTATCTCGTCCAAGAATACCAACCCCTGATCCCGGGGTGGATCTTTCACCTAGGCCCTTATATTAATAGTTAAATACAAATTAAACCATCTTGATTTGATTTCTTTTCACTTAAACCTTTATATTAAAACTAATATAAAGTATAGACGCTTATTTAAACCATCTTTTGCTATTTGCAGTATAATGCATCATCTTAGATGCTTATTTTGAAATGTATTTACACTTGATTTTTATGTAGGAAATTTATTGCTTTGCAGGACAATACTATATCAAGTATAGGCGCTTATTTATTTCCCGTAGATTTAATATTTAATGTTGTAAAAGTATTATTGTGTGTAGGAGTATATCGTTTCACCATTGTTTCAAACTAATAGGTTCCGCTCACCATTGTTTCAAGCACATCTCATTTAACTCACTAAATGTTGCATGCGTAGTGAAAAACGAAGTAGTTGCGTGATCAGGAGCTCGGTTGGTTGGTTAATTGGTTCAAGGGAATGCAGGAAGAAACAAATCGGTTTATAACCTAAACCGGTTTGATCACATGACAATAAATTAAATTGGTTCGTTTTAAAACCCGAATCAGTTTGAAGAAAAAAAACAGGATGTACACCTTTACACATGACTATAATAAGATATTTTACTACATTTATATGCCCATTATTGTTCTTTTAGTGATGCTAAGGTTCTTGCAAATTCAAAACATGTCTTTCACAGCAGCATTTCTTTATACATAAGCCGAGGTGGCATTGCATTGTATTATTAACAAATAAAGTATTTACAAAATTTTGCTTCATTTCATCCAAACTAATTGCATGCCTGTGATTTTCTACTCTTCCTATAAATGACAAAATATCGTAAACTTTAAAATTATACGATTATACGACACGTCCGTAGATTTCATTCTTCACTCAACATTCACCACGTACATATATGTAATATAGCTATACTGTTTATCAAGTGTCATGTTACTTCAGCCATTGTGTTTGATAAAAATAAGATTATGTTCATTACAGGTAAACATGGAATATTTATGGTCTCCATCCATCCATAGGGAAAACAATAATGGATGATGCAGAAGAAGTGGCTGAGGGAAAGTTACATGAACACCGTTACACTATTAATCATGGTACTCTTTCTTCATATCATGTTGTAATAGGTCATCTCAAATATCACAAATCTTTGTGGTAATTTCATGTTCTTACGCTATGTGTTTTCGGCTTGGTTATAGGTTTAGTTGAGAAAAAATATTGTCACATGACCGACACATAGAAATAATATTTTCTCATCTAAAAATGCCTAAAAAAGAAGTAATAAGAGGGGTTTGGTTGGTGATTAAAAAAGATGTAATATTTTCTCAAATATCACAAATCTTTGTGGTAATTTCACGTTCTAGCGCTGTGACCAGCCCCAAGGGCCCAGCCGCCGTGACCAGCCCCAAGTGTAACGATGGTGGAGGCGTGGTGATGACACATTGTCTTAGCTGTAATCCTCTTTGAGTCATTGTGGTAGTGAGAGTTTTTATGTCAAATTTATAGAAAACTAAGTTTGTGTCTTTTGTATTTGTACAACAACTACAGTTGGTTAAATAGTTGGTACTGAGATTGGAAATGAGATTATAAGTTCTCATATATTCTATTTGGGGTGATAAAATATTATTAAATTTTACTGTTTCATTCTGTTGCATATAAATCAAAGCTTATTTGATATGTTAATGAATTCCGTATTACAAAATTACTTTGCAGTCGAGTTTATTGATTCCTTAGAGTTTTACATCAGAGTGACAACGATTGCGATGTGTTTTTGCATTCACGTTTTGATATTTGGGAACGTGACAGACTTCATGATACAAGCTTCATACCAGGTAAAATGCGCGACGATGCCTGAAAACACTACTAGTAATTATAATCTAGGACAAATTTTGGCGTACAATACAAGCAACTTGTCAATAAAATACTCTTAAAAGTAACTGACCTTTAAGATATCTTTATCCAATTTTATTAAACATAATCTTATAGTAGACTAAGGACGTATGTGTGAGTGTTCTAAATCAAAATGGACCCAAAACCTTAGATTCTATAATATTTGTTCGATTTCATTTCTTTAATCAATACACGTGTTTACATCATTAAATTGTACGCATATATTTAACTCAGAGGAAGACTTAACACTTATATAACCTTTTTTTTATTATTAAAAAATAATTAAGATGATAAAATGATGTATGTCTCGTCATCAAGTAAAGGGGGACTGGAGTACTGGTAATATTGAAACACTCTTGACGATTTTAAGTTCTTTCTTTTCTAAACATCGATAACGTTTTGTAAAGTATTATTTTTCTAATAATGCCAGAAAGTCAAACATTTGTTAATAATTAATTTAAGTATAATATTATTACATAAAAATTAGTGTTTTTACGAGTGCAAAAACAATGCTGTTTTAGTTGCGCGAAACGATGTTGCCTTACGATGTTGTTCATGCAATATTATTTTCTCAAGGATCTTAACACATGATACATTACATATATACAATGTGCTTAAAAATCTGTTTTAATCAGACAATTGTAAAATCACATAATTTATACGTAGTGTTTTCGTATATATATAGTTGGAGAGAAAGAAAGCCAGTTGCGTATACAGTTAAAGCAACATATATATACAACAGGTTACCCCAAATATATACATTTTGATTTGCCCTTACAAGTTAAAAGTGTCTACTCTATAGTAAAAATTGAAAAAATTTGAATGTCGATCTTAATATGTAATGTGTGTATGAAACAAGTGCATCAATACCTACATCTTCATGACCTTTTGATTGGTTGTGAACCCCTTTGTACATTTTCAATATATAATGACAATGGTTTGTTGGTAATTTGCAAATCGAAAGTCATCACACACTGACAACCACAATCCTTAATAGATGCTTGAACAAGTGTGTTTCTTAGAACAAATCGATGTTAACCATCGAAACCGTCGCGACCCTTGAATCAACCCACACAGCCTTTGCAAGTGTTTAAACAAACTAAACTCTTTACGAACCATTTCTATATTTTTCTCTTCTACCCAACATGATACTTGTTTTTTTAACATTTAGAAACTTGTCGCACAAAATATAAAGATATACTAGCTAACCAAACAAACGTTTACGTACTTTTTCTTGGTATTTTTTAATTAGTAGGCAACTATTCATAGATGATTTTCTATATATTAGGCATGAATCATATGAGGAAATAATATATATTTTTAAATCTGATATTCAATCACAGTGTGGTTAATCTATTAAAATGTGGGGGAGGGGGGAACATATCTATAAATACAAGCAGGTAATTTCCATCTTTGTGTGCTAAGTAGTAAAGAGCAATGGCGCTAAGTGGTAAAAGAGTTTTTCCTGTTGAGATCAAGTCGAGTGGTAATCTTTTTATCGAGTTATGGAAAGCAAACCCTCGCCAAATTCCAAGCTTAACCCCGACCACCATCAAAAACTGTCAAATCCATCATGGTCAAGTTGGAACCGTGGGCTCGGTTCTCATGTGGAACTATGTTCTTGGTAAGCTACATGTACCTAAAATCTTCATTTATCAATACTCCAAATTAATTAATTAAACAAAATCAAAGTTTAGTTCTACAAACAAAGGTATTTATTTGCTATGAAAAAACGTACTTAGTTACTAAAAGTTTAGTTTGCTACGATTTAGCGATGAATATTCTGTCGCAAATGAATTCTCTAGCAAAATCAAGAAACGTATAATTAAATAGTTAATGAAAATATTTTGATAAATATATAGTAAATTCGAGAATAAAAGTATTGAAAACAACATATAACTTTAATAAAAGATGTCACGAACATTCTGTATCAAAATCCCTAGCAAAAGGGTATTTGCTACAGATCCGTGGTAGAAAATACGTACCTAATTCTGTAGTAAGGATATATATGTTGTTGCAGATGGAAAAGAGAGTGCTGCAAAAACCCTAATAAAGGACATCAATGAAAGCAAAAAGTCAATCACCTTTGAGGTACTAGAAGGCGATCTGCTAGAACAATATAAGACTTTCGTTAGTCATGTTCAAGTAGAAAAGCATGGTTCAAACAACTTGGTGACGTGGACCGTCGAGTACGAGAAACTAAATCCTAATGTTCCTGATCCAGACACAGTTATGGACTTCTGTAAGAAGGTGGCCAAAGACATAGAAACTCATCATCTCCATAAGTAAATTAAATAAATTAAACTCAAAATCAGATCACATTCGTCATCGATATATATTGAGTGATTCTAAATAATTGATTTTGAGTGTGTTTGGGATTAGTCCTCATCTTATTTATGTTATGTTGGTGGCTTGCTTTTATCTGTAAAAATTCCTGTCATTTTATTCGCAATATTATTGTATATGTAGTAAACTTTAATTACGTTGTTAGTGTGAATTATTAGTTTAATTGTTGGGTAGTCGATAACCAACGGTTCTTAGACCATATATTGCTAACCTAAAGTTTAAATCGTGAGAAATACGTTAACAGGCTGGTTTTGTTTAACATACTACTTTTGTTTTCTGTACATGAGCCATACGACACGTATACTTTTTAATTATGCAACCCGTATGAAAACATTATCCTCGATGGGTAGCCCATGTAGAGATTATAGAACATATGATTGTCACCTTATACGCCCCATATTAGTCATCACTAGAACCATTTGATCGGTTTTCATTTTCTTTACGAATCACAATCCTATCTAACTTTTTACCCCAATCCATTCACTAATGAATTGTCCCTTAAGGTTGGTTATTATACAAAACTTGCATAAATCGGTTCAAATTAAAACAACTGGGTTTCTACAAAATCAAAAGTGCAGCTGGGTTTTAATTATAAAAATCTAAAGATCAATAACACTGGTTATAGGTTCAGTTTTAACCATTAGCCGAACTAAACCGACTCATGTTTCATAGTTTATGACTTTATGTAGTAATCATTAACAATAAACCAATCTTCATAAATAGTAACTGAACAAATCCGAGCAACAGATACTCCATTCTAGTCCAAACTAAATAAAAAAAATCCCGTCAGCACCTAGATTATGACTGGTTAAGGAATTAATGTCTACCTCAAACTCAAGATTGGTCTCTTTAGCCTAACAACTTGTCTTCGTCTTTCTGCTGCTCCTTCTGGTCATCTTATGCCCGCTATGACGTTTGTACTTCCGTTGACCCTTTTTATTTCCGACTTTACCCTTCTTCACTAACTTCTGACCTTTCCTAGGATTAGCTGCAGATTCAGAATTGTGCAAAACTTCATCTTTCTCAGGTTCTTTATGCTTCGGATGCCTAACACGACGCTTGTACTTGGGTTCATCTTCAACTGGTGACTTTTCTGGTTGCTGATCTTGCTTAGAACTAACCAGATCCTGCAATACTGTTGAACTTGAAACAGTTGTCTGTTCGTGATCAGGAGATCGGGGCACCAACTTTGAAGATATTTGCTTTAAGAGTTCTATCAACGGCTTCTCTGAACTCAGGCCTTTTGACTGTGATCTTGTCCAAACACGTTTGCCATTTCTGTGTAATATGTGATTGGAATCAGGAGCTTTCTTAGGTCGCAGAAGCTCGGGATTCTTCTTCGTTTGACTCTGCTCTAAGTTTATATAACCAGAATTATCAAGGTGTGATTCTTGATCCACCTCATTTAGTTCTTGGACTTGTATATCACCATTGTTAACTTCTAACATCTGCTTCTGCTCACAGGATTCATCGCCAGTTCCTACATTGATCTCATTTTTCTTTGCACGCTTGCAACTTTTCCTTTTGGACTTCAGCCTGTGCTTCCTCTTCCTCTTATGTAAACCTGTTTGCTCCTTATCACTAATTTCCTGAATACCCAACCGGCATTTTTCCCTTTTCTTATGTTTTTTGTGGGGCCTACTGCTTTTCTTCCCCGCCTCTGGAACAGATCGAGTATTCTGCTTCTTACGTTTCTTACAAGGCCCACTGCTTTCCTTCCCTGATTCCAACTCTGCACCAGCAAGCAAATAGCATTGCTTCTGAGTCATACAAAGTTCTTTTCGATCACAAAGCTTCTCAAGGTGATGTTTCAGCAATGTCGAGTGAGCCCAAGGCAAGTCAGCATACTCCTTTTTTATGTACTTCGATATCGACTTCTCACTAGAACCTCCTTTCTTGTTCAATTCCCGAATAGCCTGATAAATCATCTGTATCCATAATTGACCATGATGTGGTTAGATCAATAACAAAGCTAATATTGACTAGACATCCAAGTTTACTATATAAGCACCAATGTATTTATTCCATGGGTTCAAAACTTACAAGACATAGATTGTAATATGTTAAAAGAAACCTTAAAGGTTGGACTCCCATAAAAAAATCCAGAAAACCAACTCAAGTAACCCGGGTTATAAACAAATCAAGCTAACACAAATCATTCTATGGTGTAAAATAGCAGGTGCCACTAGGCCGAAACTGGACCCACACCCACTTTATTAGTATTACTATTCAATTTATTTAAATCAATATGTAAATACTAACATAAACAAATTAGCATTAAATGAATCTTAATGAACAAACATAAACAATGTTTATAAATGTATTTGAGCAAATAAGACATGCGTCCGTGTTAGTTCGTATAATTAAATAAGTATGAACTGTTGTTCATGCTAGATGAACATAAACAAAGCATAACATTTCACCAAAGATTCATTGAACGTTTAAACATCTCAAACCCATAAACAAGAACAATAAACAACTCCTGCAATCCTAATCATTCAAACATCGTCAAAAGCAACAAGATTACTCCACAATTTCTTCATACAACTAGTAGATCACATATACCCCAATTCAACACCAAAAAGCCCTAAAATCGCAATTCACCCGACACCAAACTTGAAATACGAACAATTATACTTACAGCTGCGTAAGGCGGATGATCAGGGGTCTGAAAATCTGGAAAGAATTGAGGAAAACACTGTTCGATTAACGCTGGATACGAATTAGCAGCATCATTTGGGAAGAAACTAGGGTTTGAATGCGCAAATTGAATGAGGGCTTCTTTCAACTTCTCCATTGGTGGATAGTGATCGTCGTTAGAAAGGTTTAGGTTATGGAATTGAAGGCTGTGATTTGAGTATTGTTTGGATCAACAATGGCAACAATAATATGTTAATCATCTGAAGATTCGGAGAGAGAAGCTGTGAGGTTTCGGGGAGCAGAAAATATGGCTCTCGCTTTCAAGCAGAATATTATATATATACAGTGCCACATATATATACAGAGCCACCGACCTGCACACCATCACCACCTACCAACAAAACCCTAATTCCTGATCCCCATACTCAAATTCACCACCAATTAGAAGAAAAACTATAATACCCATATATAAAAAAAAATAATAATAATAGTAAAAGTGCAGGGGGCGATTTTACCGTTTCTAAAACTTAAATTAATAAGTTTGTACACAAATAAAACAAACATTAACCACAGGGATCATTTTTGAAAAATTTGAAAAAACATTCTGTTCTCTCTCCCGATCGCCGGCCGGTGCTCCGGCCACCGTCGGTCGGCTCCGGCAACCCCCAAACGACCCGTTTAATCATTTTAAGCTCAATTATTTGTTCCCGACAACATCATGTGAAAGTTTCGAGCAATACCCGCTAGAACTTTATCCGATTTGAGTGCGATCTAAACGAATCTCTTTCCTTTTTTTTTTTCGGCCGACCACCTACTCCGAATCGCACTATAAACGTTAATAATAGACAAATTAATGGCACACTAACAATCATTTACAACTTTCCTATGAATTCAATTTCATCAAAAACAATCGAAAACAACACCATTCGATCTCCACCTCGTCGCGACCTGCAACTTGATTGTGAACCCATCTCCGATCGATTTTAACTAAAATTGATAAAGGGCTTTTGATCTAGATCGACATACGAAGCTTCCTATCGATTTAATTTGATTTTCATCAAGGTTTGAAGCATCAATCGATCACCACTTGACCGCGACATGTTCTTCGTGGGTTATCATCAATCGAACTCCAAATCAGGTAATTGAGAACACCTACATACTCGATTTTAGTCTAGAAATGAAAGCCCTATGCTTAATTCCATAAACAACTGCGAATTGATGTTTAATTTGGTGGATTTCAAAACTAGGGTTTATACGGTTGAAATTGGGGATTTTGGATTCGGGATTGGTTAACAGGTATTGAACACACCTATTAGCTCGATTTTGGATGGGGATTAAAAGCCCTATGAAATTGAGAATTAACATCATCGAATTCGTGGTCAATTGGATTGATTTCGAAACTAGGGTTTATGCTAAATTGGGGGATTTGTTTAAGAGGGGTTTTAAGTTTTAAAAGCTGTGTTATAACGCGGCTGAGGCCTTTGATCTACTGGTTTGTGTGTGGAACTTTGGGTTTGAGGTCACGGGTTCGAACCCGAGCCTCTCCATATTTTTTTATGCCCTATTTAACCTTTAAAATATGTAAAAATTCCTAAAAATTATAACAATAAATTTTATAAACTCTGGTTATTTTAAAGGTACCCAATTAATTTTCTATAAATTTATTTATTCAAAAGACCTTAATAATTTTTATAAATAGTTCAATAATAAATAGTTTAAATACGATTATGTGTCTTGTTATGGATTTAAACTAATAATATCTTGAAATTAATACAAGATGATAATTGTGGAAATTATAAAGATTTTGCAATTTCATAAATTATTAACAACGTTATAAATAGTTTATTTTGTTTAAAAATAAACTGTAAATAGTTGATTTAGGCCCGTATTTTACAGCCAACTTACAGAGGCCATAACTTCTTCATAACAGATTCAAATCAGTTAAACCTTATGTCCATGACGAAGTTCGTCGAAAAACGATCTGTTGATATATAAAACATAGAAAAACTCATTCGTTTAGACCTCCAAATAGTCGTTTTCGTAACAGCTAGCAGTTCTGCGCAGCTGTAAAGATCCACGTTTTTTCTCATATTTCAGTAATCCAAATCAGAAACTTTTCTAAATGAAAGTTGTTTAGAAATCACTAATCTAGTAAACTGGAGATTTTCATAATTTTTAAACGTCGTTTAGTATTTTTAACGAGTGCGAAAAGACAAGGGCAGAACTGGAATTTTCCAAACTATAATTTGCGTTACGTTATCGTAGGTTCTCGCGGCGTTAACCGAGCCTAGACCTTGTCTCTGATCATTGTCATTCGTGTATAAGGTACGGATTCTGTTCCTTTGATTATCATAGTATTCACTTTGTTTCCGTTACTTTGTAGTACGGATTCTTGGTTACCTTTATCATAGTATAAATTCTGTTCTGTTACTTTGTAGTACAGATTTTGATACCATGTTTCCGTTAATATGACTCATTTGGCTTTTGGTATTTTACTAGTCGTCTAACATTATTTGTTATGCTATGACTCGTTTGACTTGTTAATGTTACTTGTTGAAGGCTTACAATATGCATATATATTTTATAAGTTTGTGCTCATTATTGCATGTTCCTATAAATGTTCTATTGATACGTTATATGTTGGTAGTTGTACTACCATTTGATTTGATACTCTGTTACCCGAGCTCTCCGACATATCATTGTGGCGTCAATGATGTGACACTTTTCGTGACGGTGTGTAATAAATAGTTCACGACGTCTCCGTTAACACGTTAGTACTCAGGTAGTACTTTGGCCATAATATCTGGGAGGCGGATGGATCGATCCTAGTTCAGTTCAGTTCAGTTCAGTTCAGTTCCGGGGGATGGAATCATGTGTGTACGCCCCACACACCATCTCATTAGTGCATAGTCTAGCTAGCTATGTACTTATCAGTTCGGTTTTGGCTCTGCGTACTTCTTATATTACACGACTTATTTTGTTTGTATATACGCGTTGTGTAGATCAGTTCAGTTCAGTATTACATGTTCAGTTCAGTATCAGTATTATATGTTTAGATTCAGATTTCCGTTTTCCATATCATATGATCTGTTCAGTATCAGATATCAGTATGTTATGCTTCTTATCATTACTATTGTTAATTCCGTCACTGAGCAACTTTTGGCTCAGCCGTATTTTCTTTTGTGGTGTTTTTCTTATTTGATTGTAGGTAATCAGGGTAATCCGGGAAATCAGTGAAGAGTGGTTGAAGATCAAGATTATATTTTACTTAAATTGATGTAATGAACAACTTAATTAGGTTCTTTCGGATTATGGAGTTTGTTTGAATTTATTTCTTTTGACAATCTCTTTAATATCGTGAAATGGGTTTTGATTTGATATCTGTAATAGTGACACGTCAGCCTCTCCGGGTTGGGGTGTTACAAAAACCCTAATCCCCTAATCCCAAACCCAAATTCACCGTCAATTAGAAGAAGATGATGAGGCGATTACAGGAGCTCGAGGCGATTACAGGAGCTCGAGGCGATTACAGGAGCTCGAGGCGATTACAGGAGCTCGAGAAAGAGGAGCTCGAGAAAGAGGTTTTGTTGATGCCGGTGCAGCCGGAGATGATGCCGGGAGCGTGCACAAAGGACGCTATAATCTCATGGTTCCGAGGCGAGTTTGCAGCAGCGAACGCGATAATCGACGCCCTGTGCGGCCATCTGACTCAATCAGAAGGCGGAAGGTGCGAGTACGAGTCGGTGTTCACTGCGATACACCGGCGTAGGCTGAATTGGATCCCGATTCTGCAGATGCAGACTCAAGCGAAGGTTTGGTCCGTCGTCTCGGTCCTTTTGATCTGATTCTCCTCAGCATTGGCGCTTCAATTGGAGCTGGTATCTTCGTCGTCACCGGCACCATCGCTCGCAATGCTGGTCCCGATGAGTTGTTATTTGGAAATGAAATCAAGCGTGTAGTCGATTCATATAAACTGTTACTTTGTAGATTGTTGATTAATCGGTGGTTTTTCGTTTTAGTAATTTCGTTTATGATGATCATACATCACTGTTGTCATCGATTTTGAAGTTAAACATAGAATTTATACAATTTTAGCCATGGTAGCTGCTACCGATTAAGGCAAAACGTTTTAGCTTTGTTATGATACAGGAAATTGATAGATCTAGGTAGGGCTCAGATTGAATCTGTTCATCTCTTCATCCTTTAGAAAACTTTTGTGTTTCACAAATTGATTCAGGAGGACTCTAATAGGCATTACTAACACATTTATTATTATTATTATTATTACTGCAGGAGATGTTGATGTTGATTCGGAGAAGAAGGTAGATGTTGCGTTTGAGTGCGGTGATAGCCGTGGTAATGGCGATGCGGACGCTGTTGATGTTGATTTCAACAGAGATGATTAATAAGAATTTTAAGTGAGCTATTCAAGAAAACAGGTAACAATTAATGCCGAACACACATTCACACACACTGACTTATCCATGTTCACATTTAAAATAATGAGCGAATTACTTAGTTTCTTTGAGTTTTACATGTTGTTGAATTAAAGTTCTTGACTGTTGAAAGAAATATCTTGGTTAAACTTAAATATAAGTAGGAGATTTATGGACTGAAACCCTGTGTATCAGTGATTGGAAAATGTGGAGTTGTTTCTTGTCATATATGGTCAGGTTTATTCAAGGTGTACGAGTTTGCAGCAACTTTTAGAATATATTTTATTTAGTTGTAGTGTTATATACTTACATGCAGCAATGATTGTAAACACAGCATACTGCTATATCCAGCTTGATTCCTTAAAACAACCCAAGTCTAAAGTTACCAGCATATAAACTAATATAGTAAATATAATATGCACTATGAGATGCATTGACTGTTAGGACTTAAGTGCCAAGCAAACAACAACTTATTTTGGACAACTTTTTTCACGCATTTGGATGACCTTTTTATTTTATATTCTATGTATTTTTATGAAAGCCGCCAATAAGCCCACACTGCAAAACCAACCAGAACTAATCCGTTAGTAACGGTTTGGTTTTAATTTTCAGCATGGTTTTGTTTTCGGATGATCAAAAACCATTACTAACAATTTGGCTCATGGTTTGAGCTATAAACTTCAAAAAACAACCCTAATTAGCCTTTTAGAGTTTCTATGTGTGTGTATGTGTTTTACTTCACACATTGTTGGGGTATCAAACACGCACATGCACACAAATGATGACGAAAGAAAAAATGGAACACAAAGAATAAACGTGTTTCGGTCGGTGTGACTTACGTCCACAGGAGGGAACTAGGGTTTGTGTTACTATCTGATGGACTCGGGATTACAAAGGCCCTATAATCTATTTATAATAATAATTAGGATTAATAGCTTTTGGAACAAGAAACATTATATAGACAGGGTGCCTAGATACTCCACTAGGGCCGGCTGCCCTCTTTCTTGTGGCCAAAGCTTCCACAACCCAACACACGTGACCTAAATGCCCGTGTGTTCTTAGCTATTTCTCATTAGGGTTAGCCTAGAACATATGCTAATGCTTTGAGGAGTTGTGTAAAGTTGGGGATCCTCTCTGCTTATATAGGATTTAATTTGTCAGTTTGAGTTAAATATTTTGGTATACATGCTTTATTAATTACTTAGTCTTACAGATTAAGGAAACATTGCACGAATATTAGGACTGATAATTGGAATTTAGTTTGTAATTTTGTTTTCAGAACAAGACCTTTGGTTTTACAGAATAAGAAAGCTTTCCAAGTTCATTTTCTCAGTAGCAGTTTCTTTCTCTTGACATGCAAGCATGAATTTATGTATTACTTTAGTTCTTTCTTCTGCTTTCATGCTATTTACTTCTAGAGTGTATTGGGATGAAGTTGTAACTGGAGAGGCTATATATCTTTTACATACAGGGACATAAATGTCTCACGTGGGGCCTCTCTGGGAGCGTTTGGTTCGTGCTGCACTTCGAAGGGAGAGAACAGGAATTGATGCTATGGGCGGCCAGCTGGTGGCATTGCTGGAAATGTTCCATCTTCACTTTCGAACAGTAGGGACATAGATCCGATTTTAAGAGCAGCTGATGAAATTCAAGATGAAGAACCCACTATTTCTAGAATATGTATGTATTTTTATCTTAGTTGCATTCCATCTACTTATGTTGTTTGTTTTGCTTTACTAATAATAGGAATTTCTGTTATTTTTATCAGTATGCGAGCATGCCTATACACTTGATCAAATCTAGATCCTAACAGTGAAGGTAGAGGTGTGCTACAGTTTAAAACTGGTTTGATGTCAGTAATCAAGGTAAGGTTTCATGTCAATGAACGAAATTTCTTAGCTATGTTTACAAATTGTGCGCAATGACATGTTTGCTCTTCTGTTTCAATACTTATTTGACAGCAAAAACTAGCAAAGAGGGAGGGTGCTGACCTTGACCGAAGTCAAGGCATAAATCGCTTATGTGAGTTTTATAAGCTTTACAGGGTAAAAAATAATGTAGATAAACTACGTGAGGAGGAAATGGAATTGAGGGAGACAGGTGCTTTTAGTTGAAACTTTCAAGAGTATGCATCTTTTTTCATCCTTTTTATATCTTATCTCTCTTTGTTTCAAACGGATCTTCTGACATTTTTATACACTGTTTTTGTTTATATAAAAATAGACTAGAACGCAAAACCTTGAAGAGAAAAAGGATTTTTGCAACGCTTAAAGTATTGGGAACTGTATTAGAGCAGCTTTCTAAGGAAGTTTCTCCTGAGGAAGCAGAAGGATTAATTCCTGAAGAGGTTTGTTTACTTCTAATTTTTTTTCCTTCATAATATAGCCTTTTAAATAATTTCAACTCATGCATAAAGCGGATTCTAATGTTTGCTCCAATTCAGTTAAAACGGGTGATAGAATCTGATGCAGCCATGACAGAAGACCTGATTGCTTATAATATTATTCCTCTTGATGCTCCTGCTATGACAAATGCTATCACCTTATTTGTAAGAATATTCATAAAGTGATTATTCTTGTGTGAATGTCTCTTAATGAACGAGTTGACCCGTAAATATTTTATGATTATGAAAATTTTTTTATGGAATACTTATTACTAGCATTAGAGTATGAGGATTTTCAAATGTTAATCAACCCATACAAATTGATTGTGTGTCTAAAGAACCAATATTGACCTTATTATAAAAACTATTTTATTAGAAAAAATATCTTAATGCTTAAATAAGATTATTTGTGTGGTTGTATGCATTCAAAAGTATATTTACGAGCCACTTTTCAACCCATTCGGTTTGACCTATTGTTTTAGAAAAGTTTGTGTCATATTCATATTTTATAACGTTTGTTGTCGTGTTATGAAACACCCCAAGGTGTATGTTGATTGTAAAAGAAACCTTCCTTAATTGTTATGAAAGCATGTACTATTATAACCACTATCGTCATGGTCAGAGGGGTTTGATAGGGCTCAGCTGAAATCGGGTTGGTTGGGTTGATCAATTACATGTGAAATCAACAGTCTTAGGTCAAACCATTTGGTTTGAATAATACAGTTGTGCCATTCAGTTTTGCACTAGAGCTTGCTACATGCCATTCAGTTTTGCACTAGAGCTTGCTACACAATAGATTCACTGGGACAATTAGAGGGTGCTGCAGTCATTGATCAACAGTCTTACTGTCCAAATGAAAGTGAAAACTGAGTGAAAACAATGATGAATAATTTACAAGAACATTATGGGTAATATTTAGTACTAGAGTTGTATTTGATTGTTCTGTATTTATAAGTGCAGATTAGTTTCTTTTAGTTTCTTCAAGTGGTTAAACCATAATATGCACTTTGTTACCTACAAGATCCAAGTTTGAACCCTGACGTTTTCACTTTTTAGTCACCTATTTTGTTTTTATATTAATGTTATTTTATCGCTTCACATTTAAATTTTATTAATTTTCTCCTTACGAGTTTATGAACGCTTATCCACATATTATATTTAGGAGTGGTAGGAGGATGTCTATGTTGTTTGGTCCTGCGCAACGCGCAGGGGAACAACCCTAGTTAATATTATGTGATTATGTGATATGCGGTTTTTATCATAAGATTTTGATTTTATTTTTGTTTAATTAAATTATCGTTGAATGTTTATTTTGTTTAAATTTTTCCTAATCTTGCTGTTTATTTTAATAATTTTATTAATATTGTTATTATTTTAAACTAATTAATACTATTATAAATTTAAAAATAACAACTAGCTTATGTATTTTATTTATTGATTTTATTGTTGCCTAAATCCGCATGGCGTGGAAGTTTTCATAAGGCGACACTTAAATGTAACCGGACAAGGCCTTCTGTAGATTATCCCTATAAAACATATCACGGTTAGTCTTATCACGAAAGGCCCCTTGGGATGTCGTAGTGATCAACTTCTGATGTAAATATAAGTATTTGTAGCGGAAGAGGCTTAAGAACAAATTATAAATGATAAGTGTATTAAGTGTTTGAGTAGCTGGAGGATAATTGAATGCAGGTAGGAAGATGGGTTAATACACCCGATTTACATAGGGTTCCTAACAACCTATCATGATGCCTTATAAAGTTGTCAGTGTTGCTTGGTAGCGCGTTATGGATTTAGTCTTTGGTTCTAGCTCTTATCCACATAATTAAGGGGACTGCCTTCCAGATTAACATCTCGAAAGAGAATTCTCAAAATCTTGGTGATATCTGGTGCATTTAATGCAAGACCCTTGGCATTGGGTAAAAAGTATGTTTATTAGTGTAGTCGTTTACTGGGTTAACCGCCCTTCACTAAATATTTCATGCGCGCAAAGTAACCTAAAGAGGGTACTTCTGTGGAATGGTAGTTATCCTTGGTTTCTTTATATCCGTTCGGGATGATATTAAGTATTTAAGCATATTCATATTGTTTCTGGTCTTAGTATTAGGATTTTGTGGTTCAGAGCCCTTCTTCCTAGGCTTCCTTTGGGCCATGGTTGTGGGCTTTCATGGTGGTTACGGACCTAGGCTATGGGCTACATAGTCACTGGGTTTTGTGGGATATATAATTATATAAACTAGTAGTATTCTTTATCGTGCGATTCGTGAATGGTCCATATGTAGTTAAGGTGCTAGTTGCCTAGAATTTCTAGTTGGTTATATCAAAAGATGGCTGGTGACTGCAGTACACATACGATGTGGCCTATGAGAAGGTTTCCGTCTACCTTACTTGTTGAGTAGTTGAGTTCAAAAGTCAATTATGTGTTTTAGATGTATTCTAAAGTTGAGGGGTGTAATGTGTCAATTTGTAATAGTTGCAAGGTTGATAGTGTGTATCTGTGTGTTAGTTAGTTAGAAGTCGTTATAAGGTGATTTGGAGTTGAATTACTAGTTCATCCGAAATCAGTGAGATTAGAGAGATCAATTCTTGATTAGAGTGTTGTGTAATTTTGTTCTTGAATTCATAGTGGAAGTCTATTGAAGTTCTTTGATTGTGGTTGTTTTTGGTTTCTCGATCGCACTAACAATTGGTATCAGAGCCCTAATCGTGGCTCGGAAGGAGAGCTGTAGATTGAACCGCAATTGAAGAATGGTGACTGGTGCGAAGTTCGACATTGAGAAATTTGACGGTAAGAATGATTTTAGTCTATGGAGAGTAAAGATGAGGGCGTTGTTGGTCCACCAAGGGGTTGCTGATTCGCTTGCGCCGCTGCCGGAAGGTATCTCGGATAAGGAGAAGAAGGAATTGCAGGACAAGCGAAAAGATGCACAAGAAAAGGCACACAGTGCAATAATCTTGAGTCTTGGGGACAGGGTATTGCGTGAGGTTTCAAAAGAGACTACAGCTGCTGGAGTTTGGAGCAAACTCGAGAGCCTGTACATGACTAAGTCACTAGCAAACCGACTGTATCTCAAGAAACGCCTGTACACGTTTCGTATGTCGTCAGGTAAGACACTAGAAGATCATATAGACGAGTTCAACAAGATCTTACTTGATCTTGAAAACATTGAGGTGGAGATTGGTGATGAAGATATGGCAATAATCTTCTTATCATCACTACCTCAGTCATACGAACATTTCGTAGACACCTTGATGTTTGGAAGGGAGAGCTTGTCAATGGATGAAGTGACAGCGGCTATGAACTCAAAAGAATTACAGAAAAAGGGAGAAAAAAGGAAGAGACTGGTGATGGCTTATCAGTGAGAGGAAGACCAGAACAAAGATTCAAGTCAAGAAACAGTGGATCTCGATCAAAGTCCAGAGGCAAAAGAAGATGTTTCGTTTGCAATTCAGATAAGCATCTCAAAAGGGAATGCCCTGAATGGAAGAAAAGAAAGAGTGAATACTCAAAGACAAAGGGTCAGCCTCATAGTTCTCCTGAGGGGTCAGTGGATGGTTATGAGAGCTCAGATGTCTTAATGGTATCTCATGATCACAACAATGGTCATGAATGGATTCTAGACTCTGGCTGCTCATATCATATGACACCCAACAAGCATTTCTTTAGTACACTTAACCTAGAAAGACAAGGGGTAGTCCAATTAGGGGACAACAAACCGTGTCACATAGAAGGCATTGGCACAGTTTCTTTGAAGTTGCATAATGAAACTGTGTTATACCTTGATGAAGTGAGGTACATTCCTGAGTTGAAAAGGAATTTAATCTCTTTAGGAGTGTTTGAAAGAGATGGCCATCAAGTTAATTTGAAGAATGGAAAAGCCAAGGTAGTGAAAGGTTCAATGGTGATACTATCAGGCTCAAGAAGTAATAACAACACCTATAAGCTGGATGTGTATGTTGAAGAAGACAGTGTTAATGTAGCTGCAAGACAAAGGATGGACCTAGACATGCAGTGGCACATCAGACTGGGGCATATGAGCAGTCGAGGTATGCTAGAGCTCAAGAAACAAGAGTTGATTCAAGGGCTTGGTAAGTGTGATCTAATGAACTGTGAAAACTGCATACTGGGAAAGTTAAAAAGGGTCAAGTTTGCTAAGGGAGTACACAGGTCACAAGGTGTACTAGATTATGTTCATTCAGACTTATGGGGACCTGCCAAACATGTGTCACTGGGAGGTGCCACTTACTTCCTATCAATAATTGATGATTACTCTCGAAGAGTGTGGGTGTACATACTCAAGCATAAGTATGAAGCATTTGAGAGTTTCAAAGAGTGGAAAGCACTGGTGGAAACTCAAACTGGAAGAAAGGTTAAGAAGTTAAGAACTGATAATGGACTGGAATTCTGTAGTGGTGAGTTTAATCATTATTGTAAGTGTAATGGCATTGCTAGACACTTAACCATACCTGGTACACCACAACAGAATGGTCTAGCAGAGAGAATGAATAGAACTCTGCTAGACAAAGTCAGATGTATGTTGATCGGCTCAGGGCTGCCAAAGAGTTTTTGGGCTGAGGCTGTTAAGACAGCAGCTTACTTAGTGAATAGATCACCTTCATCAGCAATAGACATGAAGGTGCCCATGGAAAAGTGGTCTGGTAGACCAGTAGATTATGATAATCTTAGGGTCTTTGGGTGTTTAGCTTATTCACATGTAAGTCAGGGTAAGCTTGAACCAAGGGCTCAAAAATGTATCATGATTGGATACCCTGATGGAGTAAAAGGGTATAGATTATGGAGAATGGGAAGTGGTAGTCCGAAGGTAATAGTGAGCAGAAATGTAGTGTTTCAAGAAGAAGTCCTTTACAAGGATGTTTTGGCTGGCACTAGTAATGGTGATGATAATAGCTCAGTCAGAGATAGTGTTCAGATTGAGGTGGAGGGCTCTGGGGGTGATTTTATGAGTAAAGAAGGTATTAGAAGTGGTCATGCTTCAGAAGGTAGATCACAAGCTTCGGAAGGTAGATCTCAAGCTTCGGAAGGTAGATCACAAGCTTCGGAAGGTAGATCACATGCTTCGGAAGATAGTACACAAGCTTCGGAAGATAGCTCTAGTAGAAGCATAGCAACTCATAGATCAAGAAGACAAGTTGTACCACCTATGAGATATAGAGAAGACATCTCAGCATTTGTGTTTAATGCTGCAGAAATGGAAAGTTCATTTGAACCAATGACTTTCAATGAAGCAATTAATGCTGCTGAAAGTGAGAAGTGGATTGCTGCAATGAAAGATGAGATGGACTCATTGTATAGTAACCAGACCTGGGAGTTGGTTGACAAACCAGATGGTGTGAAGTTGGTTGATTGTAAATGGTTATTCAAAATCAAAGAAGGGTTGCCAGGGCAGGAACCTAGGTACAAAGCAAGACTGGTTGTAAAGGGATTTACACAAAAGGCTGGCATTGACTATAATGAGGTGTTCTCTCCTGTTGTCAAGCATACTTCAATAAGGGTGATTTTATCACTAACAGCTGCTTATGATCTTGAATTAGAGCAGCTGGATGTGAAAACAGCTTTCTTACATGGTAAATTAGATGAGAAAATTTACATGAAGCAGCCTCAGGGGTTTGAGGTTCAAGGTCAGCATGAGAGGGTTTGTTTGTTAAAGCGATCTCTCTATGGTTTAAAGCAGTCTCCAAGACAATGGTACTTGAGATTTGACAATTATATTGTATCTCAAGGGTTTGTTAGGAGTGAGTTTGATACATGTGTGTACTATAAACCTTATGAAGGTTATAGTAGTGTGTATCTGCTCCTGTATGTTGATGACATGTTGGTTGCTTGTAAGGATAAGGCATTGATTGCTGAGACTAAGGCAATGTTAAAAGCTGAGTTTGACATGAAAGAATTGGGTGAGGCAAAGAAGATTTTGGGAATGGAAATTCAGAGAGATAGGGTGTCTGGATTGATTAAGCTGTCTCAAACTTCTTATCTAATGAAGGTGTTGAATTCATTCTATATGAGTGATTCTAAGCCAGTGGTGACTCCTTTAGCTTGTCATGTCAAGTTGTCAAACAAGGATTCTCCTACAACTGATGAAGAGCTGGCCTATATGAGAAATGTGCCTACTCAAGTGTGTGGGTAGCTTAATGTATTTGATGCTGTGTACTAGATCTGATGTTGGCTTTGCTGTAAGTCTAGTTAGCAGATACTTAAGCAATCAGGTAAGAAGCATTGGGAAGGGGTGAAGTGGATTCTCAGATATTTGAATGGCACTAGAGATGTTGGTATTGTGTTTGGTCATCCTAGGGATCTGAGTTCAGTTGTTCAAGGGTTTGTTGACTCAGATTTTGCTAATGACTGTGATAAAGGGAGATCTGTTACAGGATATATTTTCATGGTACTTGGTGGTGTTGTAAGTTGGAGAGCTTCATTGCAAAAGGTGGTGGCCTTGTCTACTACTGAGTCAGAGTTTATGGCTTTAACTGAAGCTATCAAGGAGGCTATTTGGTTGAAAGGTTTGTTGGTGAGCTTGGTGTTCATGTTGATAAAGCTCTAGTTCAGTGTGATAATCTTGGTGCTATCCAGCTTGCTAAGCATCAGGTATTTCATGAAAGATCAAAACATATTAATGTTAGGCTGCATTGGGTTCGAGATGTTTTGTTCAAAGGGGAAGTTCTTGTAGAGCATGTGGATACAAATGAAAATGCTGCTGACATGCTTACTAAGAGTGTTCCAGGCTCAAAGTTGCAGCTGTGTAGGCAAATTGTTCGTGTTACTTAACTGATTTGTTTCAAGTATTTGACTTTTGGCTCAAAGGTGGAGTTTGTTGAGTAGTTGAGTTCAAAAGTCAATTATGTGTTTTAGATGTATTCTAAAGTTGAGGGGTGTAATGTGTCAATTTGTAATAATTGCAGGGTTGATAGTGTGTATCTGTGTGTTAGTTAGTTAGAAGTCGTTATAAGGTGATTTGGAGTTGAATTACTAGTTCATCTGAAATCAGTGAGATTAGAGAGATCAATTCTTGATTAGAGTGTTGTGTAATTTTGTTCTTGAATTCATAGTGGAAGTCTGTTGAAGTTCTTTGATTGTGGTTGTTTTTGGTTTCTCGATCGCACTAACATTACTACATATGCACAACTATCTGTTAATATTTACATTCCGCAAAATGATTGCTAACTGCTTTTGCAGTTTACTTCTACCGAGGCCTTGCTCCTGTTGTGATAATATGGTGTGTTTATTAATGCATTCGGTATTCTTTTTTATCCAAGAATTCTCTTTCATTGCTTTTAGCCTGGTATTATAGGTTCCATGGATGCCTCAACTGCAGCTCGATCTACTGAATTATCTATAAGGCCAATCAGCAAGGTTTTCGTCTGCAATCAATAATTCCATTGACACACATCAGTTGTTGGATTGGTGGAGAGATTCATTTCTTCTATTTGTTTGTTCATGGTGGTAAAAAGTTCAGTTGCTTCCCAATACACCATTTGAGTTTGAGACCCATGCAGCTCATTAGGTTCAACTGGATGAAGTTTGTTAGGCACTCTTTTAAAACCCAAGATTCACAATACGAATCAGTATCATAAATAAATAACAAAAACAAACAAAATACCCAGTATATCCACTCAAGAGCAGGGTCCGAGAGGGGCAAGTCTTTCCTCTATCTTGGAAGATAGAGACCCTGACTCGCTAACAAAGGCAATAACAATACGAATCAGTATCATAAGAAGATAAAAACAAAAAAAAAAAAACCTGATTAAAATTGTACCCACAATCGATGATCTAGAGCAGGAAGGCAAACATTCAAACGGGGAAGATGATGACCCAATGTTATCGTAGGTAAGATCCCTAATAAACGTCAATCGAAGCAAAACCTCAAAACCCTAACCATAAATATCAACCGTCTTCACCATCGGCCTCATCTCCTCCTTGGTCACGACAACCGTCAACACCCTGTCGTCCATCACCGCCTTTACTTCCTCCATCTTCACATTCTCCGGCAGCCCCAAATGCCGGCTTTGAACATGTGAGCCTCCGGTGTCTCGTTACAGTCGATTCGTGCTTGCGCGATCATTGAGGTTTTCAAGAATTTTAATACACAGATCACATATTTGATAAAGACAAGAAGTATAAATCAAACATGTTGTTGATCCTTTAATTCCGCAAACACGTTCGAGGATATCTAAAGCTTTCGTGCTTAAAATGAGATTGCCTCGCCGTTATGAACATGCAAAGAAGATGATTCACCCTTCAATTCATATCCTTGAATATTTGTGGTTGACTCTTTTTGACCTATATCTATTTAGAGTCGATCAAATAGTTGGAATTAAATTAAACAACCAAGTTTTGATTTTAGATGAATCTGAAAATTAACAAACACGGGCATGAATTAGATGAAAATAGATTATACCTTATCTATAACGCTTTATTCCCGAGTCTCATTTAATGAAAGAAAAGAAAAGAAATGGAAGAAAAAAAGAAATAGTCGTGTTTCAGAGTTTTTTTTAATGGAAGGAAATGAAATGATTGTTACAAATTCATGTTCCCGAGTTACTTAAGGAGTGAAAGAAAAAAAATGAAAGGAAAAATGGAAGGAAAAATAAAGCTAAAACAATCCTTTCAAAATGAAAGGAAATAAAGAAAAAGAAAAGAAAAAGAGGAGAAGAGAAAAGAAAAAAAAAAAGAAAAGAAATTCGTTAAGTAAACTCGGAAATGGCGACTTGCATCAGACCCAAAATTGGCATGCAGACAAAAAATTTACAACATTAACAATTAATGATTTCATCTTCTTCTGCATTCCTCCTTCTCTTTCGTTTCTTGAGACTTGTGAGGTAGTGACCTTAAATTGTCGACTTCGATCATCGCCCCTGCACTAGCAACACAGAGAACCAAAGGCGACCATCCGAACCCTAGGAAATGGCCTCGATATGATAGTCTTCCTCGACTCTCTCCGTGTCTTCGCTTCTACGGATTTGTCTCTGTTGCAACGACGGTCAGAACCACAACGGCAGCCGGAACCGCCACTGTGTCTGCCTCCATCGCCTAACTCCATCGCCATTGCTAGTCACTCAAAGCTTCTATTGACGCTCGTCCACTCTCCACTAAAACCCAAGAACTGACCGCACACACCAAAACGACCGGGGGTAAAGGACATCGCAATCATAGTCACCGTCGTTGTCGTCATCGGAGAACGGCGGTTCTACCCAGTACCCACTCTCCCCCTTCTCTCAGCACCGTGTATCTATCTATCTCTCTATATGTGTAACGTGTGTATGGAAGGAATGATGCCATTTGAAAATGTGTACGTGCCTATACGATCATACGTGTCTCAACTAAGAGAGTCCGCACTCTTACGCATCAACAATGGTACCACACGCATCAACAGTGAGATATCACTATTCATTCCCATTGTGTTTTATTATAGAGTAAAGAGTAAAGTAATGAATTATGTATTGCCAAACTAGTAGTAACTGGTATGTTTGTACTGGAACATCCTCAGTCGTCACTGTGGTCATCGGGTTCTGACGCTTCCTCAACACACCTCGTCCTCTACCGCTACCATGCAGACTCTCACTAGATCTATTTGCCATTCTCTTTCTCCTACCGTGAGTGGTGACTGGTGTCTTATTAGAAACAAATCAGCGTCTCGTTCCTCAGCAGTGCATTTTACTGGTGTTTCATGCACTCCAGGATGCTTTTGAAGAACATAAGGAATGTTCCTAACTTGGTCAATATTTGTCTCACTACTACTACTAGTGAAGTATGTGTTCACCTCATCTGTATTAGTACGATCTTAAGCTATGCGCATGGATGGACCGACAATCTCTATAGCTTTAGCATGAGTAGCAGATGTGGATATACCAGATATAATATCTCTATGTATCTATGTAGTCTCTATCTCAGACTCTTGGGTGCTTGGCTTAGCTTGGAAGTCTTCAGTAAACCTTCCAAGCTTAGCAAAGTGTGAACCATCCCAAGCATTCCTCTTAGTCCCATAAGATATGTGAATATGTTTTTGTTCATCACCATTACAATGTATGTGGATGAATCGGACACTGATAACTCAGGATGAGCAACATTCACTATCATTTCAATAAATCGGGGATACATAACAAATTTCTTCCTCACAATAGCTGTCATATTCTTTTGCAACTCCAAGAATATCACCCTGGATATGCTGTAGGTAAGTCATCGACTAAAGAAACTAGTAGGGATCCAAATACAACACTGAGACTATCCATGCCTGCCTTTAGATTGCTAAGGCGGTGGATAGTAACATGGAGTAAGTACTTCTAGAACGGCGGAAGGTACTTCTTCTCCAGTGATAGATAGCAATGGTTGTAACCCATATGGATCAAGCAATCCTTCACTGCATCATCATCTATTTTGTTCGGTGCATGCGGGTGATCTTCTAACAACAAAACACTGTTAATCACCTCAGCAGTGATAATTACCCTTCTTTCCTTAACTGTTGCAGTGATATAAGGTTCACCGTCTCCGTCTATCTCGTTGACAGCAGTTTGCAAGAACTGGTCAATAACATCTGAGTATATAGATGGGTGGGTTGGTTGTGAGGTTAGGATGAATTTGGGTCAGGATGGGTTTGGGTTTGGATGGGTCATTTAGAAAAAAGGTCAGGATGGGTTTGGGTCAACATGGGTTTGGGTCAATATGGGTTTGGATCAGGATGGGTTCGGATCAGGATGAATCATTTTTAAAAAAAGTCAACACTATTTTACTAGTATTCTACAATCCAACAACACATATAGATAGATGCATATACGGACCAGTGGCGACGCGGCGGGCCCGTGGCGATCGCGGCGACGCGGCGGGCCCGCGGCGACGCTGCGGGCCCGCGGCGACGCGGCGGGCCGTGGTGATGCGCGATGAAACTCGACAGAGGTGGGAGGTTGTATGTGTGTTGGTGGTGTGGTGGACCGGTGGTGATGCGGTGGTGGTGTGGTGGACCGGTGGTGATGCGGTGGTGTGGTGGTGGTGGTGCGGTGGTGCCTTGTGCGACGGAGGCGATCAATTTGAGTGAAAGAAACATTGACTTAGACTTGTAGATCTAATTTTAAAAACCCATCTTGACCTATGTTTCTTTTTTTCCAAAAAGACTTTTAACCCATCTTGACCCACTTGTGTTTTTTATTTAATCCATTCTAACTCATCTTTATTTTTAAAACACCCATTATGACCCAAAATCACATCTTTAGATCTCTTTTGCCACCTCTAGAATTTACATTACTACATGTAGTAAACTTACAGTCTTCATGTTATAACTAATATGTAATGTAAAACTTATTAGCTTTATTTTCTTCTTCCAAGAGAGACACATTTATAAGGTAAGCTTTCTTGGACTGTTTAATCATTCATGGTTGTATTTTTTGTAATATGCATTCACACTGAATGAGACACTAAGAAACTTGCATGTAAATCCAAGGTATTGATCAGTGCTCCAATGTATAATCATTGGTATGTGTGTTCATATTGCGTATTGGTATGCTTGTAGAATTTCTTTTTTGATATGTTAGGTCATTTAATTTATTGTGCTTTCACGAATATTCTAGGCGTTAAGTCATTTGGACACTAAGGTGCAGTTTGTTTTTTCTAGATGTAAAATGTCTGCAGTCTGTGGATCACATCTGCAGATATCCGTAAAATAAAAGTTTGACCAAACCTCTGTAGTCTATAAGACGAAGACTGTTTGATTTCAACGTCTGCATACTGCAAGATAAACACCTTACTCGAGGCTGGGTGACGGGAGGTTGTGCGACAAGGGGTCGACGGATGGGGTGTGCGACGGGTTGGGGTGTGCGACGGGTTGGGGTGTGCGACAGGGGAGGGGGGAAGGGGTGAGGGGTGGCGAGTGGGAAGTTGTCGGAGGTGTGAGTGTGGAGGCGGTTGGTTGCGCAAGATGGGGGCTGCAGGCGGTGCTGTAGGCGGCGGTGCAGGTGGTGGCGGCAAGTAGAGGTGGCCGGCAGGAGGGAGGCAGTTGGTTATGGGTGATGGCAGGGGTTTTGTCAAAAGGGTTGAAAAGTTGAAAAGTTGAAAAGAGGTTTGAGAAGTGTTTTGAAGTTATAATTTTATGCATGCACCAAGAAGACCACGCGCAAACGTTTTTGAATGAGATCTTTTCGAAAAAACAAATAGTGTGCAGACACTAATGTCTGCGCATGATCTGCGCGACGCGGACAGAAGAGGCTTCGCAGATGTTTTTAAGAAAACAAACACCACCTAAGTGCTATAGATGCTAGATACTTCAAGCATTAGGTGTTCTAGAAGTTAGGTGGCCGGGCAAAATGAGGTATAGGCATTATGTGCTCCAAACATTAGGTCCTCCAAACATTATGTCCTCCTATCTTTCCTGACGAGGGATAGGGGATAAGGATAAACCTTATAACCTAAACTTTAAACCTACGATCAAACCCAATAATTGTTGGATTAATCAGGCTTGTTCACGGGGTAATGTGTCGCGGGTCAGCGGGTCTTAGAGCAGAGTTTGTGGGTATTCTTTAATGGGTCAAGTTAGTTATTTGCAGCAATTTTCTATCTTTATGTCATGTGGAAATTTTGAGTAGAATACAGAGTCATAAACATGTGGTAGGGGTACCATGATTTAAGGGTTAGTTATATGCTTTTGGCCCCACTTTCATGTAGTCGTAGGGCTATTAATATATGTTTTGTTAATTGAAGTCTCAAGTGGTCTACACTCTACAGTAAAGTTTCTTTCTGCTCATGTGTTCAAACAATAAAAAAAATCAATACACACTTACTATTGGAGTAAATCTTTGAGTGTGTATGTTATATGTGTTAGTTTGTTTTCATCAATCGAAGGATGCTGCATCAGTAATCCAATTGACAAATCAGGGAATTCTACCTAGTAATATAGGATAAATTTTCACGTAGAATCATCACTTTCTGTCATAAATAATCATATAACAAAGAGTAAATTACGCTTTTCGTCCCTGTGGTTTAGTGGTTATAACGCTTTTAATCCAATAGTTTAAAAAACGTCCGATTTAACCACTGTGGTTTAAATTCTGTCACAATCAGCTCCACTTTTGTAACGCCGTCCACTGTGGCCGTTAGTCAACCCACATGTGCCCCTCACGTGAGGGGCATTTTAGTCTTTTAGCTCAAGTTTCTCACTCCCTCCTATCTCCTTCCATATATTTAAATAATCAACTTCCTCTCTCTCCTAAAACTTTCATCCATTTCACATCTTCTTCCTTTCTCTCTCTGGATCATCTTCAAGAACCATGGACAAGCAGAAAGCGTTATGTGTTGTTGTGGTTCGCCAACCTATATTCGCACGTCATGGACAGCAAACCCTGGTCGTCGTTTCTACTGTTGTGCAAGCAAGGTAGGTCAATTCTAGGTCAATTCTTCACACTAACCTCGTTCTAGGTCAAATCTACTATTGTGCTTATGCTTTTGGCGTAATTTTTCAGGGATCAAGTTGTGGATTGTTGCATGGAAGGATCCTCCAATGTGTCCAAGAGCAGCTGAAATCATACCTGGACTTTTGAAAAACATGAACAAGCAGGAAGAAATTGCAAAAAGTAATGCCAGTGAAATTAGGAAACTAAAAGTTGTTTTAGTTGTTAGTTGGGTGTTGTTCATCATGTATTTTCTTTTCTAAATGACCTAAAAGCTTGTAAAGGTCATTAATTTCCTATGTACTGGTTTATTTTGACAATATAATGAATCCTTCATTTAGTAGCTGCTTATGACCATTATTCTTGTAAACAACAAAACCATTACCATAAACTGCAGTACCATTATTCTGCTTCATTTAGTAGCTGCTTGTGACCATTTAGTAGCTGCTTGTGACCATTTAGTAGCTGCTTGTGACCATTAATAACAATGCAATATAATACTGCTTGTTTTCTAAATGATCATTATTCTTGTAAACAACAAAACCATTACCATAAACTGCAGTACCATTATTCTGCTTCATTTAGTAGCTGCTTGTGACCATTTAGTAGCTGCTTGTGACCATTTAATAACAATGCAATATAATGCTGCTTGTTTTCTAAACTACAGTACCCAAAATACATCATTGTTATTGTTCATTACAAACCATAAAAAACAACCAATTTACAAAAGTCATTGTTCATTAGAAACATAAGTCTACCATAAAAGTGTACCATTACAAAAGTCAACCATTTCACCCAAAATAGATTACCACATAAACCATTACAAACTACAAACATAAACCACAAAAGTCATTGTTCATTACAAACCATAAAAAACAACCAATTTAAACATTCAAGTAGCTGCTTGTGAAGAAGGCTGACCATCATCTCCCTGTCCCTTGCATGACCTCGAGTTATGACCTTTTTTCTTGCACTTTCCACATGTGACTGTGTTACCAACTCTAACCATCTTTCCACCCTTAACAACTGGTTGACTTACCTCCTCAGCACTCTTCTTTCTTTTTTTCTTTGGCCTCCCTACTTGTGTATGATGTTTTGGTGCAGTAAGCTTTGTTGGGCAAGAAGAGGGTGTCCACATATGTCTTCCATTAATTGGGTCAACTGTGTTTGCATATACCTTCTTCCAGGTATCTAACCAGTACACCTTAGACACCCAGTTCTCTGGAATACCAACCTCCATTCCATTCTGTGTCATATTCCATATCACTGCAACTGCATGCTTACATGGCATGGCAGTTAGCTCCCACTTCCTGCATGAACAACTTTTTTCATCAACATTGACCACACATTGGTCCTGTGCAGGCCCACTTACCTGATATTTGCTCATACCATTCCAGATTACTGTGTATTTTACAGCCTCTGCCTTGATTACTTCAAACAATTTTGTTGCATTTGGAGTCAAAGGTCCATCACACTTTGCTATTACCTTATGCACAGCCACTATCCTTCTCATTAAATACTCCCTGATGAACTCTAAACATGTAATAACAGGTTTGTCCCTACCCCCTACTAGCTGCCTATTAAATACTTCACATATATTATTTAAAAGAACATCACTAGTTGACCTTCCTGCATAAGTTTAATAAGGATTATTAGCATTGTTATTAGTGAAACAAGTGAGATAATGCAGTGTTATTTGCATTATTATTAAATAAGGTAAAGAGTAAAATACCACTGAAATGGGATCTAGACCAATGCTTTGCTGGTATTTCTTTCAACCACTTATGTAAACCAGGATCCAGGTTGTGTACATCTTTCATGGCCTTTGTAAAATGGGTTATTGTTGTTGCACTTGCACACCTCCACAGCATGTTCTTGTAAAAATTGCCCTTCCACCTTAACTTCATGTTTTCATGTATATGTCTTAAACAAAACCTGTGTTCAGCACTGGGAAACACTGTTTTTAAAGCTGGTATAATGACCTAGCATATCAATAGATATCAATGTTAGTATGTAATTGTATGGAATAAATAGATAATTAGATATATAAAAGTTAAACATTTATTTACCTTTTGCCTATCACTAATAAAAGTGAAATTGGAACTGGATGTCAAATCTAGGTCATCACCTAAACATTCTAAAAAACCATGTCCAAGAGCTTGTAGTTTCAGCCTCTACTAGAGCATAAGCAACAGGGTAAATTCCATTGTTTGAATCTATCCCAACTGCAGTCAAGATTTGTCCAGGGAATGGACCTTTCATAAAACACCCATCTAACCCTAGCAGTTCCCTCCCACAAATCTTAAACCCTGTCTTCAAAGCCCCTATGCATACATATATCCTCTTAAATTGCCTGGTTTCACTAGATGGATTGCATTCTCTTTCAACATCAATTTTAACTGTGGTACCTTGATATGTGAAAAATTACACATGTTAAGAATACATATCTTTTCCCATTTTAAGTGATTTTTGTTTCAAATTAATCTTTAACGATACTTAATTGTGATTAATTTGATTTTTGTAGCTTCGAATGGTGGTTTGATGATTTCAAAAGAAAAAAGCTAAGGAATTCATGAAGAGTTTGGAAGTTTAGAGGCTGTCATGGCCATGACAGGAGCTGTCAAGACCATAACAAGCTGCAGACCCCCCTTTTTGAGCGCAATATGGCCATGACAAACTGGGTCATGGGCATGACACGCATCAGATCCCCTTTTTAAGCCCTTCTTCTTCTTCATTTGGGGGAGGACGATTTGGAAGAAGAAACCCTAGTTTTTCTTCATCTTTGAAGGAGATTTGAAGGAAGTTTCTCAAGAGTTCAAGAGAGGTTGAAGATCAAGCATTTCAAAGAAAGATTCAACTTCACACAACCCATCCTCACTCATCTTTGGTTTGAAAATCTCTAGACCTAACATGTTTTCTTCCATTTCTATGAGTTTGGTTGTGGCTTTTGTAAGCCTTATGGGCTAAATACTCTTAATCACTTAGATTAGATGAAGTTAGCATACTTTGACATGTTGTATGAAACTCTTGGTGATGTTTATGTCAATGTTCATTACAAAGCTATGAATGTCCTTTAATGGTGGTGTGTTCTTGTTTAACTTGATGAAATATTGAATCTTGTGGGTGTTGCAACCACATTATGTTGGAAAACCATGTGTGTTGGAACATTTATTCATGAATTGCATAACCTAGTATGTAGTTTATGGCATTTGACTAGGAATAGTGAATGAATGGTTGAATACCTAGTAAAGTTGAACAAGTATGCATCCTTATACATGTGTTTGTGAAAACCATTGTGTTTGTTATGAATACCTCCTAACCTTGTTATGTAAAACCATAGATAATGCGCAAATTTATGGTTTATAAATTCATGTTAGGATATTCACAAGTTGAAGGATATATATAGGTATTGTTACATTACGTGAATTGAGGTGGTTGCCATGTGTTCATCGTGTTAACTTTCCAAAGATTTGTGGGTTTGGTATCCTTGACGGGAGTCCAAATCATATTTAACATTGGCATAATATTATCATTAGTTCTTCATGGCATAACTTTAGGTGGCTATTATGTGTTATCGTCTTAGCTTTCCAAAGAGTTATATAATTAGATAACTTTGACAAGAGTCTAGTTTATATCCATGTTTCATGTGTAGAAAATGATCTCACCATAGGTTCATACATGTCGTCATTGTTTTGCTAAGCGGATTCAAAGTCTAAGTGATACCTTCCTCTGATTGGTTATCTTCATCTTTATCTATTTCTTCAATTAGTTTAATTGTTAGTTAAATTAGTTAATGATAATATTCACAATTCCTCTTTCATCGGCTAGATAATGATAAAGACTTAGTATCAGGAGCTCTCGTGTCCATGGATCGATACTTGTTTCTTACCAAAAGCTATACTACTATTCGATAGGTACACTTGCCTATTGTGTGTGTAGTTAGTCATAAGGTGAAAATCATTTTATAATTTTAAAGCTTCATTGTGTAAAATTTGTTGCTAAAGTTTATATATCAAAACACACATCAAGTTTTTGGCGCCGTTGCCGGGGACACGGCAATTCTGAGAAAGATCCGAGTCATTACTTTAGCCAATCCTTTGTATTTACTATTTTAATTTAGTATAATTATTTTGTTACCTTTATCTTTCTTTACGCGTTTGGTAGTGTTTGTGTTTCAGGAAGCTTATGTCCGCATCTTCACCGGTTGATGATCTTGTAGAGCCTTATTCTGAACCCGAAAAAGTAATCAGGAGAAACTTGAGGGCAAGATCCCACAAAGTAGCACAAGAAATCGAAGGTGAAGCGACGAGGCTAGAGTACTCAAACGAGACCGAAAGTGAAAAGGAGGATACAAACGAAACAGAAAGTGAAGAAGAGCACACCGAAGACACAATGGCGGGGCAAGAAAATAGAAGAACAATCTATGATTTTGCCAAACCATCTTTAGAAGGTGCAAAACCTAGCATTGTACGACCGAATGTGCAAGCTAACAACTTTGAGATCAAGTCAAGCACAATTCAAATGATCCAAAACAATTGTCAATTTATGGTCGTCCGGATGATGACCCAAACTTTCACCTTGCAAACTTTCTTGAGATATGTGATACCTTCAAGATTAATGGAGTTAGTGATGATGCAATTAGACTCCGATTATTCTCTTTCTCATTACGTGATAGAGCAAAGCAATGGTTGAACACACTTCCTGTTGGTTCCATCACCACTTGGAATCAAATGGCCGAAAAATTTCTTCTGAAGTATTTTCCACCATCGAAAACCGCTAGATTAAGGAACTTGATCACATCATTCATGCAAGATGAAGGAGAATCACTATATGAAGCATGGGAAAGGTACAAAGATTCGATGAGGAAGTGTCCACACCATGGATTGGAACCTTGGTTTCAAATCCAAACATTTTACAACGGGTTATGTCCGGAAAGTCGTCAGATTATTGATGCATCTTCACGAGGTGCATTTTGGGATAAGACACCCGAGGAGGCACATGAGTTGATTGAAGATTTGGCTAACAACAGTTGTTCATGGCAAGCTCCAAGAACAAGGCAACCTAGACAGGGTGTTCATCAAGTTGATACATATCATTCTTTATCTGCACAAGTTGAAGCACTTACAAATCGAATGAATCAAATGCAGGTAAACAGAGCCCAAGTAGTTTGTGATATGTGTGGGGGACCACATATGAGTGCAGATTGTCAACAAAGGGAAATGTTCAACCCTCCGGAACAAGTTGATTATATGGGAAGTCAAGTTCGTCCTCAAAATAACCCATATAGTAACTCATACAATGCGGGTTGGAAAAATCATCCAAATTTCAGTTGGAAAGCAAGTGGTAGCAACCAACCCCCGGGATTTCAACCAAGACCAACATATCAAAACCATCAACAACAAGGCTATCAACCGTATCAACAACAAACTCACAATCAATTCCGCTCCCAAAATCAAAATCAATATCAACAATTCCAACATCAAGGATCAAGTAGTGGTTCACAACCAGAAAAGAAACCCAATTTGGAAGAGATGATGGCACAATTTCTATCTACAGCCGAAAGTCGTCATCAAAGTTCGGAAGCTCATCACCAACAACACGAAATGGAATTGAGAAACCATCGAGCCACAATGCAAAGTATAGAAGCTCAAGTGGGAGAAATTTCAAGGCAATTATCCGAAAGGCAACCTGGTGGTCTTCCGAGTAACACCGAGCCTAATCCTAAAGCTCACGTGAAGGCGGTCACGACTAGAAGTGGCAAGACCACTCATTCGGATAACTTAGCTTCTACATCCGAGCCAATTGATGAAGAGGAAGTTGAGGTTCAAGACGAGGTGCAACATACTAGGCAAAGCCCATCAAGTACCGCACAAGTCAAAGAACCATTGAGAGTTTACAAGCCCACTATTTCTTATCCGGTAGATTGAAAAAGGAAAAGATGGAAGAACAATATGGTAAATTTCTTGAACTTTTTAAGCAATTGCATATTAACTTACCATTTGTTGAAGCTTTATCACAGATGCCAAAGTATGCCAAGTTTCTTAAAGACATTCTAACAAACAAGAAGAAACTCGAGGAGCTTTCGCATGTGACGTTGAATGAAGAATGCTCGGCGGTTTTGCAAAACAAGCTACCGAAGAAAATGACCGATCCAGGGAGTTTTACTATTCCTTGTTTAATTGGTAGTTTATCTGTTAGCAATGCATTGGCCGACTTAGGTGCTAGCATCAATTTGATGCCCTACTTGGTATTTGCAAAATTAGACCTAGGTGAGCCTAGACCGACCCGAATGAGCATCCAACTTGCCGATCGATCTGTAAAGTACCCTAGAGGCATAGTTGAGAACATGTTGGTTAAAATTGATAAATTTGTGTTTCCGGTTGATTTTGTAATTCTTGACATGGATGAAGATAAAAATGTACCACTTATCTTAGGTCGCCCATTCTTAGCTACCTCTAGAGCCTTAATTGATGTATGCAATGGTAAATTAACTCTAAGGGTAGATGAAGAAGAGGTAGTCTTTGATATTAAAAATTCCATGCAACATTCACAAAATCATGATGATTCATTATATTTTATTGATACTATTGACTCATATGTGGATCATTATCTGCAGGAAAGTTGTGAACAAAATGCTTTGGACACACAATTGCTTGATGGGGAAAACTTTGACATTTGTCACGTGCAAGTTGTTGATGAGTTAGCTTGCTCGTTAACCAATGAACCATCCTCAAGTCCAAAAGTATTTGAAGTATCGGAAAGCGATGAAGCAAATAAGGCTAAACCATCTGTTGAGGAACCACCATCATTGGAACTTAAGGAGCTACCATCTCATTTGGAGTATGCCTACTTGGATGAGGATTCCAAATTACCGTCATTATCGCGACCGATTTGACGAATGATGAAAAGGTGAAGCTCTTAGAGGTGTTAAAGACGCACAAGAAAGCTATGGCTTGGAAGATCATGGATATAAAAGGAATACATCCTTCATTTTGTACCCATAAGATCTTAATGGAAGATGAGTACAAGCCGGTGGTGCAACATCAACGTCGCCTTAACCCTAACATGCAAGAAGTTGTAAAGAAGGAAGTAATCAAGCTACTTGATGCGGGCTTAATCTATCCGATTTCCGATTCCCCATGGGTTAGCCCGGTTCAAGTGGTACCAAAGAAAGGAGGTATGACGGTGGTGACGAATGAAAAGAATGAGCTTATACCCACAAGAACCGTCACGGGTTGGAGAGTTTGCATCGATTACCGCAAGCTCAACGATGCAACAAGAAAAGATCATTTTCCTTTACCTTTCATTGATCAAATGTTAGAACGTTTATCTGGGAACATGTTTTATTGTTTTCTTGATGGTTTTTCAGGATATTTTCAAATTCCTATTGCACCCGAGGACCAAGAAAAGACGACATTTACATGTCCTTATGGCACTTTCGCATACAGAAGAATGCCATTTGGGTTATGTAATGCACCGGCCACGTTTCAAAGATGTATGGTTGCCATATTTCATGACATGATCGAAGACTCAATGGAAGTGTTCATGGATGATTTCTCGGTCTTTGGAAATTCATTTGATCATTGTTTAAGTAACTTGGAAAGGATGCTTGCAAGATGCGAGGAATCAAATCTTGTTTTGAATTGGGAGAAATGCCACTTCATGGTGAAGGAAGGCATTGTCTTAGGTCATAAGATTTCCAATGCGGGGCTAGAGGTAGATAGGGCAAAAGTGGAAACCATTTCGAAACTACCACCACCAAATTCTGTCAAAGCAATAAGAAGTTTCTTAGGTCATGCCGGCTTTTATAGACGTTTTATCAAAGACTTCTCAAAAATAGCAAGACCTATGACCCAACTTCTTGAAAAAGATGTGCCTTTTGTTTTTAATGATGAATGCTTGGTTGCATTTAATCTGTTAAAAGAGAAATTAATAAATGCACCCATAATGGTAGCCCCGGATTGGAATCTCCCATTTGAACTAATGTGTGATGCTAGTGACTATGCAGTTGGAGCAGTTTTAGGGCAACGAAAGGAAAGACATTTTCATCCAATCTACTACGCAAGCAAAACCCTTAATGATGCTCAAGAGAACTACACAACAACTGAAAAAGAATTGCTTGCTGTGGTTTTTGCTTTTGATAAATTTCGTTCTACCTAGTTTTATCGAAAACTGTTGTTTATACTGATCATGCAGCTCTCAGATACCTTTTTGGAAAACAAGATGCAAAACCGAGATTGATTCGATGGATCTTGCTTTTACAAGAGTTTGACATAGAGATACAAGACAAAAAGGGGGCTGAGAACGTCGCAGCTGACCATCTTTCTCGTCTCGAGAACCCGTCTTTAGAAGAACTACGGGAATCCAACATAAATGACAATTTTCCACATGAATTTCTTTTGCAGGTTCAAGAGATTGATGATCATCCTTGGTTCGCAGATTTTGCAAACTACCTTGCGGGTGGGGTTCTCGTTAAAGGAATGACCTACCAACAGAAAAAGAAATTCTTTACTGATTTAAAGCACTACTTTTGGGAAGACCCGCATCTGTTTAAGGTATGCACAGATCAAGTGGTGAGAAGATGTGTGCATGGTAGTGAGGCGATGAGCATTATTCGTCATTGTCATGAAGGACCCACTGGTGGACATCATGGGGCTAATTACACCGCCAAGAAGGTTTACGACTCTGGATTCTATTGGCCCACCATTTTTAAGGATGCACATGCATTGGTAAAAGCTTGCGATGCTTGCCAACGAGCAGGTAACATCTCATCCCGTGATGAGATGCCCCAAAACGGGATTCAGGTATGTGAGGTATTTGATATTTGGGGCATCGACTTCATGGGACCATTTCCATCTTCACGAGGACACAAATACATCCTAGTTGCTGTTGATTATGTCTCAAAATGGGCGGAAGCACAGGCATTACCCACAAACGATGCTAGGGTTGTTGTAAAGTTTATAAGAAAGTTGTTCACACGGTTTGGAACCCCCAAGGCCTTAATTAGTGACCGAGGCACTCATTTTTGTAATCTTTACTTGAAAAAGCTTTATCACACTATGGTGTTCACCATAGATTTTCAACGGCGTATCATCCACAAACGAGTGGACAAGTGGAAGTCACTAATCGAGGCCTTAAACGCATTCTGGAGCGAACAGTGGGGCAAAACCGAAAGATTTGGTCAGATAAGCTAGATGATGCTTTATGGGCTTTTCGAACCGCTTACAAAACACCAATAGGCACAACACCATTTAAGTTGGTTTACGGAAAAGCTTGTCATCTACCATTTGAAATTGAGCACAAAGCATATTGGGCTTTAAAATCAGTTAACCTTGACTTAAGATGTGCAGGTGAAAACAGATGGTTGCAGGTTCATGAGCTTGAAGAATTGAGAAATCAAGCTTACGAGAACTCTCGAATCTACAAGGAACGAACAAAGCAATCACACGACAATCACTTGAAGGATAACAAACAATTTCAAGTAGGAGAGCGTGTCTTGCTTTACAATTCAAGACTTCGGTTGTTTCCAGGAAAGTTAAAATCACGATGGACAGGTCCTTACCTTGTGAAACAAATATTTCCATATGGCACTGTTGAAATAGAACATCCGGACGGAAGAGTTTTCAAAGTAAATGGTCATCGATTGAAACATTACATCGAAGGCCCGGTGGATGAGGAATTGGAGATTGTGAATCTTCACCCCAAGAATAATTAATGCGGGGTCGAGTCAAGCTAAAGACTCGTTAATAAACTAAGCGCTTCCGGGTGGCAACCCGAGGGTTTGAAAGCATTATGGTATTGTATGTTCTCTTTTTACGGGCTCTATAATGTTTTGATTTTTAGGAAATCGTTGTTTTTCTTATAGCATGATGAAACTCGAGATTTAATTACCGGCGTCACTCGGTAAGTATTTCTTAAGTGATTATGCTAATCATTCGAAAAACCAATAACTAAATTTTGAAATCATTATCTTTTAGTATAACCCGTTAAATATTTATATTTAAAAAAAAATCAAAAAAAAATCAAATATTTATTTTATTAGGTAATTGTAATAGAATTAATGAAAAAAAAAATTAGATAATAAGGTAAATTTTCTTATTAATTAAGAATAAAAAAAAAAAAAATTTTGTCATGACCATGACACAAAAGTAATGCTCATGACCTTTGCATTGTCAAGAGCTCAAAAGCTACTGTCATGACTATGACCATTTTTGTCATGGTCATATCCTTGATCAAGCTTTTTTTTTTAAAAAAAAAAAAACAAAATTGAAAAAAACAAAAGAACCCTAAATCTCTCATCCTCTCCATCTTCTTTCATTTCAAACACCACCAAGATCTCATCTCCTCCCACCCTCCACAACCATCCCCAACTTGCAGGTCCATCGCCACCTCCACAACCATCGCCAGCCACCACTACCAGCCGACACCTCCAACCATTGCAACCACCCGACCCGCGCGACCACCTCCCTGCCCGTCACCACCCCCGCGCTACCGACTCCCTGCCGTCGCCACCATCTCCACCCACCTCCGACCCATCACCCGAAGAACCACACTTCGCTGCCAACCACCAACCGCACCCACAACCACCCCTGCGACCCACCGCGCCCGAAGCCGCAGCCAACCGAAGCCGCCAACCGCTGCCGCCTTCGCCACCCACAACCGAAGTCGCCAACCACACGACAGGAGTTACGAGGTGTTTTGTTGTTTGAATCGTGAGAAGAGGTTCTTGAGAGGTTGATTTGCTGTTTAATGTTAATTTGGCATTGGTAGGTGATGATTCACGAATTAGTTAAATTGATTTTGAAAGTTGGTGTTCTGTAGGTGTTTTATGCTCTGAGGAGTGTTGTGGATTGTTGTATAACTGGTGCTGGAGGTGGAATGGTGTAATTCAGTTGTTTGAAGGAGTAATAGTGAGGGTTTTGAATTGAAGTTAGGAAGTTAGGAGTAATAGTTAGGAATCATTCAAAGCATTTTTTGACAGGTTTGTTGACAATTGGTTTGGCTTGGTGAAATTGAACCATAGTATGATATTTCACATGGATTTTGGGGTTGAATATGTTATCGATATATATCTTTTTGTTGAAATTGTTGAGATGAGACTTGTATTGTTTTGATTTAATTTGGTGTAGGTGTGTTTACTGATTCTTGTTTGAATGCATCAAATTAGCTCACATGACAATTGAAATTTCATGTTGTTCCACTCTTGGTGTGTAGTTTCAATGGCTATAACAAGTTCATTTCTATTTGTTGGATGAATAGTTGGACTTGTTATTTCATCTGCGTATTGGATAAAATCATGTGGTAGTGTTTAAAACATGTTATCAATTTCATTTTCGTGTTTTGAAGATTGTAAGTTAGTATATTTTGTCATACGAGTTTTGCAGTTATTGTGTGACCATTTTGTATGATATCGGTTCATCAATTTTAGGTTTATAATATTTTGTTGTGTGACTGTTGATGTATGTGTGTGTGTATATATATATATATATATATATATATATATATATATATATATATGCGTCTACATATACACACATATATTGTTTAAATCATTATCTCACATTTTCATTTTTGCAGGTGATGGCGAATGACGATCTTCATCGATTTCTTCAATTTGAGCAAGGCAGCGAGAGGGCTCAGCGATATGAAGCCATTCGCTTAAGGAACTTTGAACCATCACGTACGATTTGCATGTCCACCTCGGAAGCTCTTGGAGAAAAGGCTCGTGTTGACGCTATGCTCACGAAACCATGGCAACGTTTCTTCGCGATTCGTCAGCCTCAGTACAAAGAGCTAGTGTTGGAATTCTGTGCTACTTTTGATAAGGGGAGTTCTTTTGTTCTCTTTCATTCTCACTTGCATGTTCATTGCATCTAATTGCATTGTTTTTACCTATTTTGACACATTGAGGACAATGTATCGTTCAAGTGTGGGGATGTTAGGAATTTTTGTTTGATTTCATCAAAACCACCGATCTTATATTTTTGCTTCTAACAAATTCCTCTTTTTGGCTTAATTTTTTTTTTATAGTGTTCATTTTGCTTAAACAGTAGATTTTTAAGCATAAGTCAATTTTGAAATCACATTTCTAAGAGAATCCAACGAAAATGCAAAAACAATGTTGAAAATATCGTAATAATTGTCATGTTGATTGAAAGATTTTTATGCCAAAGTTTGCATCGATTCCTACCACCCCGTTTCCGTGAGTAAAAACTCTTGTGCCTTTCGAGCATTGGTTATTCACTATATATCACATGCTCACGTTTTTGTTAATTATGGAGTGGCTCGAATGTTGTAATATTTTAGAACTTGCTTAGGTGATTCATTTCAAAATCATGAACTAAGTTGTTGCATGAAAATGATTGAGGCGTTAGGAAAACTCACCTTGTTTACTCCATTTTCGTTTCTCTTCTCATGCCCGATCATCACCCTTAGTCGCCCTTGTTGAGCCTAAACCTCATGTTTTTTGTTTTACCACCGTGAATAACCTAATTAGCCAAATAGCCTCCTTCCTTTTAATCTGTGTTAAAATCCGGATTTTGTTAGTTGTCTAACTTATATTATATAGTTGTAATTATGTTTAGAACAATTGTGTTATTGTTCTATTAGCGTAGTATATGTTGTATTCAAAAGAAAAAAAAAAAAAAAAAAAAAAAAAGAAAAAAAAAATATGAAAAAAAAAAAAAAAAAAGAAGATTAGTGAATTATTTTCTTTGTTTGTTTTAGGAGAAATCAATTAAAAATGAACAAATTTTGTATGTTATAATGAGAAACCATTATGATAACTCATTATACGTATGTTCATATTAATTTATTTTAGTTTGTGTATTCTTCTTATGTTTTGTATTTGTTCGTAGAAAGCATCTAGCGATTCCGGATTTTTAACATTTTAACCACTTTATCACCAAAATCCACGCCTTCAACCGTAGCCCCGTTACAACCTTTAAAGACCTCTTGATTTGTGCAACTTTCTTATGTTATGTGGTGGAGAATTTGATCCCTAATCAAGCTTATGATAATGTTGCTTCATTATGTGCTTTGAGTGATTTACATACCTACTTCCATATATACATCCGAGTGTTGAGCGAATCATTGTGAGAAGTGCAAGTTAAGGCATAAATTTCTTTTCATAAACTGTCAAATCTATTTAGATATTCTCACACGTTGGAAATTGATTGACTCGTTGGTTTTCTTTTTAAATGTGTATTTCTTAAAAATCTTATGCATTTAAATCTTTAGTTTATTTGTGAACTACCTATAAATATTATTAATGCCAATGGGAATCTTGTCAAATCTTTTGTCATTTTGCTTGAGGGCAAGCAAACCTTAAGTGTGGGGATATTTGATATGTGAAAAATTACACATGTTAAGAATACATATCTTTTCCCATTTTAAGTGATTTTTGTTTCAAATTAATCTTTAACGATACTTAATTGTGATTAATTTGATTTTTGTAGCTTCGAATGGTGGTTTGATGATTTCAAAAGAAAAAGCTAAGGAATTCATGAAGAGTTTGGAAGTTTAGAGGCTGTCATGGCCATGACAGGAGCTGTCAAGACCATAACAAGCTGCAGACCCCCCTTTTTGAGCGCAATATGGCCATGACAAACTGGGTCATGGGCATGACACGCATCAGATCCCCTTTTTAAGCCCTTCTTCTTCTTCATTTGGGGGAGGACGATTTTGGAAGAAGAAACCCTAGTTTTTCTTCATCTTTGAAGGAGATTTGAAGGAAGTTTCTCAAAAGTTCAAGAGAGGTTGAAGATCAAGCATTTCAAAGAAAGATTCAACTTCACACAACCCATCCTCACTCATCTTTGGTTTGAAAATCTCTAGACCTAACATGTTTTCTTCCATTTCTATGAGTTTGGTTGTGGCTTTTGTAAGCCTTATGGGCTAAATACTCTTAATCACTTAGATTAGATGAAGCTTAGCATACTTTGACATGTTGTATGAAACTCTTGGTGATGTTTATGTCAATGTTCATTACAAAGCTATGAATGTCCTTTAATGGTGGTGTGTTCTTGTTTAACTTGATGAAATATTGAATCTTGTGGGTGTTGCAACCACATTATGTTGGAAAACCATGTGTGTTGGAACATTTATTCATGAATTGCATAACCTAGTATGTAGTTTATGGCATTTGACTAGGAATAGTGAATGAATGGTTGAATACCTAGTAAAGTTGAACAAATATGCATCCTTATACATGTGTTTGTGAAAACCATTGTGTTTGTTATGAATACCTCCTAACCTTGTTATGTAAAACCATAGATAATGCGCAAATTTATGGTTATAAATTCATGTTAGGATATTCACAAGTTGAAGGATATATATAGGTATTGTTACATTACGTGAATTGAGGTGGTTGCCATGTGTTCATCGTGTTAACTTTCCAAAGATTTGTGGGTTTGGTATCCTTGACGGGAGTTCAAATCATATTTAACATTGGCATAATATTATCATTAGTTCTTCATGGCATAACTTTAGGTGGCTATTATGTGTTTATCGTCTTAGCTTTCCAAAGAGTTATATAATTAGATAACTTTGACAAGAGTCTAGTTTATATCCATGTTTCATGTGTAGAAAATGATCTCACCATAGGTTCATACATGTCGTCATTGTTTTGCTAAGCGGATTCAAAGTCTAAGTGATACCTTCCTCTGATTGGTTATCTTCATCTTTATCTATTTTCTTCAATTAGTTTAATTGTTAGTTAAATTAGTTAATGATAATATTCACAATCCTCTTTCATCGGCTAGATAATGATAAAGACTTAGTATCAGGAGCTCTCGTGTCCATGGATCGATACTTGTTTCTTACCAAAAGCTATACTACTATTCGATAGGTACACTTGCCTATTGTGTGTGTAGTTAGTCATAAGGTGAAAATCATTTTATAATTTTAAAGCTTCATTGTGTAAAATTTGTTGCTAAAGTTTATATATCAAAACACACATCATACCTGGATTTGCCCTGATGAGTTCAACATAATCTCTCAACAGTTCATATTGTGCTCTATAATCACCCTCAATCTTTTGGATTGCCATGTTCTTTGCACTGAACACCTTCTGTCTTGATACTTGAATCTGGAATTTTCTTTGAATAGCTCTTGGACTGCCTTTAACGGGATGGTTGGGTTTACAGTAATAGTTGGTTCCAATTCTCGGGCAAGGAAACTGACTGTGCACAATCTAACCTCTCTGGTTTGAAGACAACTGTGAGCATTGATGAAGGTCTTCACTATCCATGTTTCTTCTTTGTTATGATTTGTAATGTGCAGTTTCCAAGGACAGGTAGAGCTCATTAAAGGTTTCTTTTTTATGTGTCCCAACTTTCTTGTTTGACCCACCAACATTAGAATCTTTGGATCCACTTGCCTCTTGTGAATTTACATCCTTGCCCTCACTTGATGCACCTCCTGCTAATGAAGGATTTAACCCCTCACACACCACACGATATCTACTTTTGTCATTTCTTACAATCTTCAGTTGTCTTCTACTAGAAATAGCATAGTTCAAAACCGAATGCTTTACCTCCTCCCTATTTGCAAATGTTTGCCCAACATAGAAAATTTCATCACCTAAGTGGATCTCTTTCTCTTTTTTTTCCTATATTTTCTCAATGCTCTTTTCAAGGGAGGTTCATTGTTTTCTTCATCACTTAGGCTATCAAAATCTTCCAAGTCCACTTCAATGTTTTCTTCATTGTCTTCACTCTCCTGCCCCAAAGGTTCTTCATCCCTAATATCATTGTCAACAAATACTCTATATTCCTCCATGTCTACTCCAACATCATCAATTATATTGTCTGTATCTACTATATAATCTGAATCCTCACTTTCAGTACCTTCACTATCATCCTCAAATAGGTCCTCATCTCCTATTGGATGTTCATCTTGAAGGCCACCATGTTCATCTTGATGTTCATCTTCAAGTATATCATCTTCAATCACATCATTTTCAGCCAAATGTTGTGACTCTTGTTCAATTGATTCATTCACTAACCCTTCCACAATGATTCGTTAACTAACCCTTCAACAACTGTTTCATTTGAGTCAAATGTTCAGACCCTTCCACAACTGATTCATTTTGAGCCAAATGTTGTGACCCATCTACAAATGCTTCATTAAATGACCCCTCTACAACTGATTCACCATGCCACTCTAATGCTAGCCTCTTCCTACAAGCTTGGGTGATTTCTTGTGTATTCCTTCTAACCTGAGAAGGTCCTGCTTCAATCAACTCCTCAATTATAACATACTTTTGACAGGCGATATGAAATATGTCTCCACACTTGTGTTCCCATGCTCAGTGTATACGTCCATTACTTTGAATTTCTCAACATATTTCAAGAAATTGAGCACATCACTATCATTTCCTAGGGCCCTCAAACCAAAGTCTAAATCTTGCTCAGGAATCTTATAATGATAGTAAATTATTTCATCATGAGGATACCCTAATTCTTGAATCATTGCATTTACCTCAATAACAGAAAACTCATCAGAATCCACCAAATCAACATAACCTACCTGTCCGTTGATATACTTTCTTCCAGGGGCTTTGGTGAATTTCCCTCCATGATGAAACTTCAGTGTGAACAAACTAGGGTTTCCACCTAAATATGAAATCAAAAATATTAAAAACAAGACATATAAACTACAATGGCTACTAAAATAACTAAAATGTGAAACTTAACACTCACCATAGAGTTCATAGGGATTAACATGCTCGCCTTTAGAACGAACATACCAAAGCGTGAGCACCATTGCATCAAACGATTGCAATATTCAATGGTTGAAGCTTGAAACTTGATCTTCGAAAATTTTGTACTATCAATTTCAGTTTTGGATGATGAAAGGTCGATCGTTTGGTGTTTTGGTGTGAAGTAGAAGAAAGCAGATGATCAAAGTTGAAAAATATCCAAAGGTGGAAGGGTTATAATGGGAGGGAGTGAGAAACTTGAGCTAAAAAGACTAAAATGCCCCTCACGTGAGGGGCACATGTGGGTTGACTAACGGCCACAGTGGACGGCGTTACAAAAGTGGAGCTGATTGTGACAGAATTTAAACCACAATGGTTAAATCGGGCGTTTTTAAACTATTGGATTAAAAGCGTTATAACCACTAAACCACAGGGACGAAAAGCGTAATTTACTCTATAACAAAATATTAATAACATTGATCCAGATACAACAGTTGAAGATGTATAATAAATTCTTCGACCGCTTACAAAACATCAACAACCGTATCAGCTACAAGTCTACAACAAGATCAATCTTTCCACAATAATTTACTACATCAGGCAGTTCTTTAACAAAACTTAGTTAACACTTACATTGGATACAAAATCTTGGTTTTTATAAACCAGTTCTCCTAGTCTTCCGTCTGTTCGATACTTGTTCTGCTTCTGCAATCCCGGGTTTCCTCTTAGAGGACCTGTTCGTCCCGAATGTGTTACTAGCTCTTTCGAAAGATCAGATACCTGTATGACAAAATTTTGTGGCTTAGTCAAAAGTAGCATAAAATATTCGAGCTTCCTCTGGTTTTTGTCTTTCAACCCTTTGAAGGGCATGTGCCCAAGCATATATCTGTGTTTTAAGCTATTTTTAAACCTGATATCATTGGTTACGAGGGTATTGATGAGGTCCCATGAGTTTTCGGTAACGAGTTCTCGTGTTACAAAAAAAGTAGTATAAACTATGGACTACATTGTCAACTTCATAGAATACCATACCTCAGTTCTTACAGCTGCTTCTGAATCTGTTTTATGAGACCTCAAGCTTCGACGTACAGGTGTCACTAGCTCAAGTTGTTTCTATAAGCAAAAGAATTAATGAATGTGGCATATTAATATATTATCACTGTAGATAGTGCACTAATGTCTGAGTTTACAAAAAATAAATATATGAATGAATACCTTGGAGTTTGGAGCTGCATCTTCTTTCTTGCTGCTAGACCTCAATACTGGTCTCGATGGCCGCCTCAATCCTTCAGTTGTACTACCTGATGATGTCGTATTTTCTCATTTCTCACTGGGTTGTTCTTTTCTTGAAGTGAATCTTTCTCAGACATTTCAGTTTGCTGTATGGAAGGCTGGTTTTGCTGTTCAACAATTTCATCGAATTTTTCTTGTTGGACTCCAGCTAACACAATTTCTTTCAGATTCACTTCTGCTTGATTTTCTTCCTGTTCAGCAACTTCTATGTTTTTCAGCTGATCTTGATCGCAAGGTTGAGGAGATTCTTCAGTCTTTTCAACACATTGCTCCTGTGGATGTAGTTGTTCTTCAGTACATCATCATCATCATCATCATCATGCAGATCCGTTGATTGTTCTAACGTCTCTACTTTTCTTTAGTTAAACAGTCAGGCTGCTTATTAGGTTCACTACTTTCGACCATTTTTTGTTTATCGCCTCCTTTTTCATGAGTCTGGAATTTGTCGTTATTTTGTTCAAGCTGAATTTGTTCTTCAAATGTGTCACCATGCGGCTTTTCAACAACAGCAGCTGTTACTTGTGCTTCACATGCATCATTACTGAATCTTGTTCTTTAGACGGATTCTCATCATTCATTACACATTCTTCCCCTAAAGTTTGTCCCTCAACAGTATCAGACAGCTGGTTTTCTTCTTGTCGGTTATGTTCCATATCTGTGGATCCTTTTCTTCTTTCTCCTCTAACCGTTCAACATGTTCATCTACTTTAGCATTGCTGACATCAACATCTAGCACAGTGACTTCTTCATTAGACTGTATGTTCACAAAATCTATTTCAGCTTCTTTTGCTCGTTTTCGTGCTCGCCGACCAATCCATGTAACATTATACTTCTTTTGTGGTCGAGATTGCTC